>MU401459.1:0-213285 GCA_022579005.1 Poronia punctata
TAACCTTTTAAAAGTTATTATATTATTTATTTACTTTTTTATTATATTTTATATAAAAAGCTTTATAGTTTTTAAATATAATATTACTTATTTAAGTCTTTAGCTTTGCTATTTTGTTATTAAGCTTTTTTTAAGCTTTAACGCTTTATTTATATTTATTTTTAAAAAATATAAATATTAATTTAAACTTTTTAATAAAGTTAAAAAATTTATTAAAAGATTTTTAATATTAACTTGTTTATTTTTATTTAAAGTAAAAGTATTTTTAGCTATATAAAACCTAAATTTAGTTTTTTTAATAGCAAAAGTAATAAGCTTTTTATTAAGTTTAGTAATGTTAACAAATTTAAGTTATTTAAGCTAAGGTTTTTTATTTTCTAAGTTAATATATTACTATAGCTATAAAGCTAAAGCTTTTATTTTAAATTTCTTATTTTAATAATAAAATTCCTTTAAGCAAAATAGTTTAATTTTATTAGCTAATACTATTATTACTAAGTTACTATACTATTAAGCTTTAATAATAATAATAAGCAATATAAGACTTTTAATTATTAAAACTAGTATAAATAGCTAAATTATATATATTAATTAATATACGCGTAAAAAAGTAAAACTTCTTTTTTTTATAAAATCTGCATATACTAAATAAGTAAAAAAAAACCTTTTATAAAAAGACCTTTTTCTCCTTAGTAGTCCTTACTACAGCCGTATAACTTCTACTGTGTAGGCATTATATTAATTCCTATTATCTTATGACCTGTTAGATCTAACAGGTTGCGTACCGACACTTAGGTACTCCGTAGTGTGCAATAATAGCCTGGGCGCCCTAGACACTGGACGGATACGGCTGTCTGGTTGGTGGGGGTGGGATGCCAATGTGATCAAATGCATGCTGCGCCTTCAAGAACTGGAGCCGGAGGCGTGTAGTACTCACTACATTAGGTACCTTGAGTATTTATTAGAAAGTACTTAAGTTGTACTTGTATGATATATGTTAAAAGCTTATCTTCACGTACATGAGATGTAGGTAACCAGCGATTATTCGAGTATTTTATATGTACTCTCTGTCCATAGCTTGCTGACCACTCCCACTTGAGAAATATTGGGGTATCCAAACCTATCAATAATCAAATAATTTTTTGAAAGGGTGTATCTTGGTACTTTCTTGACGAATTTGAAACCCTTGATGGCATATGCCAAGCGGATACAATGCTTGTGCTTGGCCCCGTAGGACCGTAAGTGGTTGGTGTCAGCCTCAGGTGCCGCGCGGCAGAGACAGGACTTGGGATGAAATGATTACTGAAAACTTTCTGCACAACCTATTGTAGGTGGGCCTGGGCCTACCCTTCCGAACGTAAAGTACTATCTCTTAACAAACATCCGAATGATTCGGTTACTTGGGACATAACTGCACAGGGCCAAATATGCGAGAAGTAGGTAAGGTTAGCAAGGTGTCGTTGCCACCGTCGATACAGATATATGGTTTTGCTCTACGAATACCTGAGCGTTTACACGTGCCTGAGCGTTTACGTCTAGTTAAAGCCGGGCACGTACAAGTAATACTTCCTTACATTAGGTAACCAGATACAAGTTTAAGTCTGTTGGTTACGTGGTGTAGCCCAGCCTCATTTACTACTACTACTACTATACTCATCAAGACCTTATATGCATCCATGACGGTGGCGTCAGCAGACGATCCGGCAGAATCTCAGTTTCTCGCTCGAGGTAAGCCTTGATCTACACATACGTGTAGGACAACGTAGCTCCGCATGTATTCTAGTAATATTACGCATCGTTGTCCCGCTTGTCTTCCCTCCCTATTGCTACCTGTACTACGCATACGAGTACGTGTATATGCGACGCCCACAGCCACAGAGCTATTTGTCTCTAAATATGGTAAGGTGGCAAGACAGTCTAAGTACTACTTTACTTGTACATAAACATCTTGTTTGAAGATTGATACAGGGGCACTGTCTCAAAGGCCGTACATAGTGCCTACGATAACTATCATATAGCAACAATACTCGTAACATAGCTAGATTACTCACATACGTGTAGATGATAGGGGCAACATGTGGAAGGTGGCCTTCAAACTAAGTTTCGTCGAATTATCGTGATGTTTGAAGCCATACTGCGTTATTTGCATATTCATGGCCAGTGCCCCGGTAGCAAGACGTATGAAGTTACACAGTACCTAGGCAGCTAAGTACTGGCGGCCCGTCAATTCCACTGACTATTTGTTACGGCCGTTTGACGGCCGCCCAGAGATTCCGGCTGCCCCAGCAACCACAAACCATCAAAATATTGGGCATGAATTACCCCGTCCATCCAATATTTTCGTTCAATATGCGGCCTTGATTGCGACCTGTCCAATCAGCGGACTTCACCCACTTACACATCATCATGCATTCCGGTTTCCGGTGAACCACTCATTTAAACATTCACCCACCTACCTAGCTCGTATCATTAAACCCTTTTCCCTAGCAACCCCCTCCATTCTTGACTGTAAACAGAATCTATCGAGCATCAATTCGCGAGCATTGTGGTGTTCATAGTATTTAATTAAGTCAAAGAAGCCGGTCCGCCTTCGCTTCGGTGTTGCTCTTCCTACCCCCCATTGTTTTCTACCTTGGGTATTCCTGATTTGTTCAAGATCAACCTATTAGAACCAAGCTAGGAACTACCTAAAAGCTCCTCAATACCTATTGTCAGTTTTCCAGTCCGCAAACGCTCGACACAGCCTAAGCAGCTGCCCACCGGGGACGACTATGCTGCACCGCGGCAAACCTAAGGGGACCTCCTCGTCCACGAGGAAGGTCACTCCCCCGTCGCCCTCGTATATGGATAGTGATCAGTTCGGTTCGCATTGCTCTTTCTGCTCTCGAAAATGTACCTACGACTAACGGCGAATTATAGCTAATTACCTTGCAACTTTGCGGGAGAATCGGGCAAAACGACCAGGAGGAGCTCGACCACAACCACCATCCACGAGATCACAGCCGGGAACGACGACAATGGGACAGGATTCGACAACGGCTTCTATAGCTGGTAGACCATCGATAGGGGACGATTCCATCCGATCTGAATCCGTCATCGGTCAGCAAAGGCCAGGTTCCGCTCTTGGGGGGCCACTTCGTGCTAGTCGTGCTAGTATGGTCGGTAGTGTGGCATCACGCTACTCGGTGAATAGTAATACCATGTCTGGGAGGGACTATTACCCCGAGGCCCCAGGCGTCGCGCCCCTGAAGCCGTCGGAAGTTGTTCCGAGCGCCACATACATAGAGCGAGGCCAGAGATGGATGGAAAAGGAGGAAGCATTTTCCCTCCGCCAAGCAATGGAAGCCATCGACATCAAAGAAGACAAGACCGAAGAACCGCCAGCGGAAGACGAAGAGACCAGACTGTACAATGCTGCCTTGAACGAAGCTGCCGAACTAGTATACTGCCACGAGCATGGCATCAAGCCACGGGAACCCGATGCCCCCTACCGGTACCGACCTCACATGCGACGGAACAGTTACGCTCACGCCCGCACGGCTAGTGTGGGGATATATGGGGAAGATATCGGGGCCACCGGGCTTGCGCGGAACTCTATGCGTTCACTGTCGGGGAGTTCTTCTGGTAGTGAAAGAGGCTCATCTCCCGGAAGTACTCGTGAAAGCATAGATTACCAACGAAGTTCCACCGCCGGCTCGATAAGCTCCAAGGGGTACGTTGGGGTCGGTCATGGTTCTCGCGTTAGGTCGGGCAGCCGTCGGCGGAGTAGCATGCGGCGCAATATCAGTGGAGAGATCGAGAAGCCATTCTCAGGTGATCAAATCTGGGAGGAGCCTGAGGTAGCAACGCAGGAACAGGACTCACGACAACCTCAGATGCCTGTTCACGGCCAGCCACTTGGTGTCAAGACGCGAAACTCGGCTTCGAAAGTACAATTTGCCCTCAATTCTTCGGATGATGCTTCAGGAAACCCGGCCACTGCTGCAGCAAAGCTTTTATCCCGGACAGAGATCCACAGGAACCCACCGACACAGTCACGAAACCCCAACTACACCACAAACGGCGCGTCTGAATCGCCTCGAACATCGCAAGAGATGCCCAAAGTGAACGGGGTCGAACTTCGCAGTGATGATATCCGGCAAGCGACAAGTATGCGGCTCAAGGACCGCAGTCCCAAGTTGCCTATCCCGTCTGCGGTCAGCGACAGCCCCGGACGTCCAATCGTAAGCTTTGATAAAAACTGGAAAGCCCCGGAAGAGGCGGCTGCTGATCCAAAGCCAGACGAGCCCCGCGGAGTCCCTTTCGGGCTCGCAAAAGAGCGTACGCAGCCGCAAGGCCCGCAACCGCCTATCCCTACTATCGTTTGTACGCCGGATATTCCGGCCGCGATGTCGCCGAGTTCACGGTCACCACGGCGTCCAGCGTCCATCCCCAGTATTCAGGTAGAGTCGGGCGACAAAGCCAGGGTTTCCGGAAACATGGCTTCGAACAACAGCGCACCTGCTGTGCCAACCATCGTTTTACCGGGTGGAGACAGTGACGGTGAGGAACGCAACAATGACGACGAATCACCGAATATACCGGTAATAGTCACACCTGATGATGTGGCGACGAAGCCCTCTACTAGGCCGTTACCAAACCCCAGCTCGATACCCCTCCACGCTCGCAACGCAAGAGCAGGCGGCCGACCGCAAGGTCATTGGTCCCCTGCCCCGGGAGCAGGGCCTCGCTCATCCGCAACATGCCACGAATGCGGGCATCCGATTGAGGGCCGCTTCATAGCGCTGCGGGGTGGCTCTGAACGCTTCCATCCTCAATGTTTCCGGTGTTACGCATGCGGGACAGGACTCGAGGCCCTCGAGATCAGCCCGGAGCCGGACAGTTTCCGCGACGCACGGCTCGATCGTATCCGCCGGCGGGCAGCAGGCGAAGTCCTGGAAGAGACGGCAGGGCAGACAATGGCGGAGGACGGCGATGAGCGTCTTCGTTTCTACTGCCACCTGGACTGGCACGAGCTGTTTGCGCCGCGATGCAAGCACTGCAAGACACCGATTCTGGGCGAGCACGTGGTAGCGCTGGGCGAGCATTGGCACTACGGCCACTTCTTCTGCGCCGAGTGCGGCGATCCTTTCGAGCGCGGCATGACACACATCGAGAAGGACGGGTACGCTTGGTGCGTGGCCTGCCAAACCAAACGCACCGAACGCCGCGCACCCAAGTGCAGACGCTGCAAGACGGCTGTTATCGGCCAGTACGTCATGGCCCTCGGTGCCGAGTGGCACGACACGTGTTTCCGCTGCGCCACATGCGGCGGTGGGTTTGATGATGGACAGATCTTCCCCGTCGGCGAAGGTGACAAGGCGAGGGTCTTGTGCACTGGCTGCCGAGCGCGAGAGCTGAAGATGTGAGAAGCGCAACACTACTACTAAGGAGTTTAACTACTACTTAACCTACTTACTTAGGACCTAGTAAGTAGGTTAAGTCATAATCATGGCGTTGGGAAAACCGGGCCCAGCTGCCACCGGGCATAGTGGAAGAGACTACTTAATACTGGTCACTTGAAACGAGACACGACTTTTGTGTGTTGCTTTTAAACTGGGTTCTTGCTAGCTGTTTTAAAGTAGGGATGTTTTTTTCTGGTTTGATGGATGGATGGGTTGGCGTTGCGATGCCTTTGCTGTTTGCTTGCTTGTTGGACTTTGAATTTTTTCTGCATGGCGTTTGTCTCTGCTTTGCTCCAGGTTTATGTGTTGTTGTTGTGGTTACTGTCTTGTCAGCAAGCGTACATCTATCTGGTTTCGGCTTCGTGACATACGAGCTCAGCAACCAGCCATTTCCGGATGGAATATACGCCCCGTATCCGTTCTCGCCTTACTTTCTCGTAATACTGTTGTGGCACTCTGCGCGTACGTCCACTGTGACTCTGTCTCTCCCTTTCTACGGCATATTTAGATCATAGGTAATGCTGCCCACTCTAATTCTAGCTCCATAGCAATCATTTTACGCTACATAACAAGATAACACACGGTTCTTGTTAAAAGTAATGGTACTCTTTCTTATTTAGCTGTGTAAGGAGATAAAAAATACGCAGGCCATCCAGATAGCAACCCCTGCCATCAACGCCTCAAATCTACGCATGTAGGGGGATATGTTGACTGTGTAGTTTTAGATGTCTCATACCATACCGGCTCGAGGTATTCCCGTGTTACCACCACCTTGTTCTTTCTCATATGGTCCACAAGCAATGTACTCATTCGCCCTGGTCTTTTACCGAGTTTGGAAACGGGCTGGAAACGGCTCGGCGAATCATTTGGGCGGTGTCGAATGCTGTTGCTGGGCTACCGGTCTCTCTGCTCCCCCATAGATGCGATACGTTTGGAAACACCCCCCTTCCCCTATCATTCCTTTTTCCGGCGCGCCCAACAAAATACAAACAAGTACAGGATGGATGGATTTCTGGTGTCGAAGTGTTGACTCGGCTCATGATTGAGCAACGAGTAAGGGGGAGTTCAGCAGTATCCGCCAACTTGTTCCTGGTGAACTTCTAGTGTGTCGCCATCTGCCAAATCAAGCTAGATACGTCGAAGATGATAAGTCAGTAGGAATAGAAGAAAAAGGCGACTAGTTAAATGTCATGTGGGATGATATGTATATATGTAGCCCAAAAGCTTTAACAACCCATAGACAGGACAGACATGATGCGCGGGGGGGCGGGGCAGAGAGCAGAAGAAGAAGAAGAAGAAGAAGCAGAGTGAGCAAGTAAGGTAGCTACTGACCGAATCGGGCGTGTCAGTCTTCTGAACGCGTGTTCCCTCAAACAGGAAACGGACCGACTCCACGTTCTTTCCCTGGCGCTCACAGAAAGCCGTCATGAGCTTCTCAAGCTTAGTCGAGCGCTTAATCTTGAAGAAGACTTCGTTATTGTTGTCCGTCACCTTGATGTTTAGGTGCTCCCCTCCGGCGGGGGCCGCCTCGCTCCGGTCCGCGCCAGGACTTCCGGATTCGTTTTCGCCAGACATTTTGACGCGGTTGTGTTTGTGTTTGGTAAGTTTCTGCGGGGGGCTTCGGTAATTGGCGGGTAGGGTGTTGCAGAGGAAGAGGTCTTCGATTGAGGAATAGGTAGGCTGAGACGATTGCAGATCCTATTAAAAAGATGTAATGGTAAGTTTTTGGGCAGGAGGCAAGTAGGCTATGAAATAGAGTACAATGACACCTATTTGACAGCGGTGAATGAAGGGCGCACAGACGGGAATACATACCTTTACTTTATGGTGTGCAAGGAACAACGTGGTGCAGATTATTAGATAGAGGGCGTTAGAACTGGTAAGTGACGACGACTAGGTCTAGGTAATGGGAATTGCAAGGCTGTGGTGGGGATGGCGGGGTGTATTAAGTAGAAGTTATGGCTACCTTCTTTACTTTAGTGCGCCCAGTACATGTACTTGTAGGTATTATCCTCGTAAGTTCTCAAACATAGAAGGTACAAAAGAGCGCGTAGGAAGGTGCATGTATCCGGTCGAACATATCGGTACCTTTAAGTATTTACAAGTACCGAATTACGAGAGACAGACTTCCAAGTTGGTACCATAAATGCCAACACTAGCCAACTCCCACTTCGACCTCACTCTGTGGCAAGTACATGAGACAGAAGAAGATTGCGATTTACTCGTATTCTTCCGAACCATCCACGGACGTGTATTTTATTGTCACCTGGATCCAAGCCATTTTGTCCAGTCCCCTCAAGTAACTGAACAGTATTTCAAGTGCACCATTGACCAATCTCCTCCGCTCCGACGACGAAGAAGACGAAGAGCAAGATGACTTCTACATGGACGATGTCTTTGAATGGTTCTTGGATTCTTTCACAACATTGATCAATGACCTAGCGCCACCTAACCTACTACCTCCTGGAAATGGCCACCCGAAGCTATCCGATCATCGGTTTGGGCCCTATTTCGTCTGCACCCAAGTAGTTACGGAATACGGATGATGTCTTGAAGCCAAAAAGGTTGGCCACGCAGGACCATGGCTGGAGCAAGCCTGTCATCTTAGCAGATCATCACTATCTAAAAGAACTACGGTCATGGAGGAGCCTGTGTCAAGCGTCTGAAGTAGAGCTTCCCTATAATGAAACTGGGGAAGTCCTTATCAGCCCCCCCCCACGCGAGTGGGAGTCGGACGTAACAGTCACAGCACCGGGACGACCTACTTCTACAAGCGGTTTGGGCTGTCATTCAGCCCGCAACACGCAATGAAGGAACTCATGGCACTGGGACAAATCCTCGAGGCGCAAATGCCACCGCCTGCGGGGGCAGGTGTTTGTCGCCTGTATGGCGTTGTCCAGGTCGAGGAGGGCTTGGTAGGTATGCGCTTTGACTGGATCGATATGAAGACTGTACTCTCCGCGACCTTGGCGAGTGAAATGACAGTCGATATAAGGAGACGACGGGCGAGACAAACCAAGGCAACGATAGGGTGGCTTCATGCGTGCGGAATCGTCTGGGGAGACGCCAAAGATACGAACGTACTCATCGACAAGGGTGAGAACGCTTGGGCGATTGATTTTCGGGTTAGTTAAACTTCAGGCTAAGAAGACAAGGAGAAAGCAGGGACTTTGGAAGGCGACATGCAAGGTCTGGAGAGTATCATGAAGGTTTTGGACCGACCTAAAGATAGCAGAGCCTGTCATAAAGACATCTTGATACTAACTTAGAAACAAGATTGCTGTCTGTCTCTCTTTACGAGTATAAATGGGAGTGGGACCAACTCCACGATTTCCACGGGTTGATCAAATACAGTAAGGTTAACACATCTAACTATACGAAGTTATGACCGGATTAGTAACCGACTCGACTTCAAAAGGTGGTGGGTTGCTTAGGTGGACTTTGTTGAATAAGGGAGATACTGACCAAATGGTGGAGGTTTATACACAGCTGGTCAACAGGGACCTTCAGAGGTAAAGCAGAAGGATGCTACCGAGTCACTTCCGAGGTATGTATCAAACATCTATTTTATCAGTATCAAGTTACAATAAGTGCTGTATTTCCAGCATCTATGTATGAATCTTCCGAATCCACTTGAACTACATACTTAGATAGGTGTATATTTCTATATAATATATCTGGGAAGTTATTATTTACAGATGAGATCTGGGTATTACATAGATTCTTATCAAGTGATGGGATTACATCATCGTCCAAAAAGGACCACTAGCTCATATCTGCTACGCATCTACCAAGCTACAAGCTTGTTTGGATCGGATCTCAGATTCTAATTCTCTTTGTATAATATGCGTTTGAATTGATACCTATCCATCGTTTTGTTGACTCCAGTAGACTTACAGCTACGCTCCCTGGTGATACTACAACTGTTACCTATTCCTTGTACGTCCTTAAGCCGAGTTTGAGCTTTCTGCCCCAATACAATATTACACTCGTAAGCTGAGACTTATAGACAATTATGGTTCGTGGTTCATTATACTGGATATCACATCTGTATTGGTATCTCAACTCACAAAGTCAAATAGGGTTTAAAGGAAGACCTCGCATCCGATCCACCATGCTTCCCGCGTGCGGTAAGTGATGCCAAAGTGCGACTTCCCTCCTGTTGTCCAGTTATGCTAATGTCCATCTGCCCAGTGTGCCATTCAAGGTAATGAATACTCCCGGCAGGTTTCTAGGGGTTCAAGCAAGTCAAGTCTGACAGAAATAGATTGTCTGGGAAGAAATGGATTCAACCAAGCAAAATGCGAACATTTAATCGATGCTCTATACGATTGCTGTAACGCTTTTTACCAAAGAAACGGTGATGAAGCCACATCAGTTAGCTGCCCTAAACCAAGCCTCCTACGGTTGAAGCTGAAACAACGGCAAGAGGCAAAGAAGTAGGGTTTACAGATCAACAGGACAATGGCAATTGCCATCAACGATAATACGGGACAGGGAAGACCTGGTCTGGTCTGATCAAATAAAGCCGCTTAATAACAAGGGCTACAGCTGTATCTGCATCTAGGTCCTACGCAAATCGTACAAGCAAATATTCATGTCCCACAACTACTTATTTACGTCAACCTAAATAGACAAGTCGATCAGGCAACTATAATGCAGGGTGGGAATTCTTCTAGGCGATCATTGAGCGCGCAAGAGGCCCCTTGGGACCTGGATAAGCATTGAAAGAAAAAACTTATCCCGAGACTCTAATATGAATGCCGTGACATAAGGAAGAAAAGAGGAAAAGAAATGGCCGTGGCCTCCCCTTCGGAAAAATTTATACTCGTAAACAATACCAGCCACAGATGGCGCAGAATCTGTTAGGCCCATTAGAACAATGATGCGTGTAGGTACTTCCATTGTATGTACTTATCCCGGGTACTTAGGTACATGTACCCACCACAGACAAGTAAAACAGAGGCAGCTGCAAGGTACCTAGGTACCTACTGTAGCTTCTGTTGTTAGCAATGTGCCTTGTGCATTGACTATCGCGCGTTCAGCTCATTATTTTCCACCACCAGCTACACAGCCGGGCAACGAAGCTCTGGTTGCATTCTCCAACAAGCAATATACTATTCTTTCATCCACCTCCTTGAACAAGCTCCGCAGTCTAGAGAATTCCATTTCCCCAACAAACCGAAAGCAATAAACATAGCAATTTTTTGTTTCCTGCATAAAGCGACCACTCAGAGGGAGTGCTCCCTAGCAACCGATAGCCAGGACCGGAGAGCAATAGAAGATGCTGGCTGGCAACCACAGCTTTGCATAGGCCTTCTCGACCAAATTCCGCCCTCAGACAAGCAGAATGCTGGCCCGACGGCCCCAACGGACCCAGCGGATGACTGGTGTCGAGTTTGAGAGGCCAGAAGAGGCGGACTGGAAAAGCCAAAGTACGTTACCACTATACTCTTGAATACAGGCCCAAAGACGCGACGTGTTACTGATATGTATTCTGTAGTTTCCAATGTTACACCACCTTCTAGCTTCGTTGAGGAAGCCGATCGCTTTTCCAAGGCCCTCGATGCGCTCTCCGTGGCGCCGAAAGCGCCGGCAGATCAACGGACGGATATATTCGCATTGGTCGATCTTTACTATCAATATGCATTGGACGAAGTCGGGATACTGCGAAAGTCATCCAACAAGTCTAGCGGTGCCGGCCTTCGCCGTCTAGATGAGGTTTCTAATACGAGCCAGGATTCTATGGACTTGGACGATGCGCGATCAACAGCCAATTCGGTGGACGAACTGGAACGTTGGGAGCAGGAAGCCCAGGTCTGGGATATGCTGCGACGGCTCCTGCCCCTACGCTATTCCAGTCGCAATACACTCAGGCCAGTGCGCCGCGATATTTCTAAATTCCAGTCAGGCGGCGAATTATGGGACGAGTTCCTCCAGTCAGATCCGATAGCCCAGGAGCGCAAGGCGATTTTAGAAAGTTTGCAGACAAGCGCCGACGAGTCTCGAACCGATATCGACGAACTAGTGAGAGATTATCAGAAACGAGCAGAACGCGGCGACATTATCACACACGGCTGGCTACACACACGCTCAGCCATCAAGGTTCAGAAAAACGTAAACGGCTGGTCAGGGCCTCTGGATCCCAACAGTGCCGACGCTGGTCAGCTCGTCGACGTGAACGGTTCGAACCCCCTTGTGACCCAACTGGACCCCGATGTGGTCACGAGGCAGGGTCGTAAACTCGAGCCACAAGATGAATATTTTGAACGCGCTATATGGATCGGTTGTTACGAGCTCCTCCGCCGTGGGAGAAGCTTGAACGAAATCCGGGACTGGTGCATTGAAAGAACCGAGGTGTGGCGTGCACTGAGCATGTCAGCACTGCCGTTATCCAGAACCGAGGAATCAAATCAATCTTCGACTGATCCCCTGTCCCTCTTACTCTGGCGTCGGACTTGTTTTGCTCTCGCTCGCCAGGGTGGCACCGACGACTTTGAACGTGCAGTGTACGGCATCCTATCGGGCGACATCTCGAGCGTGGACAAGGTGTGTAGAAGCTGGGACGATTTTGTCTTTGCTCATTACAATTCCCTATTGAGGGGCCAGTTCGACGCATACCTGTTGAAACGATCTTCGCCGGACGCAACCGCCGCTGTCCACCAAATGTTCCCTTCGTTCAACGCCCTCCAGTTCCACGGTGATGCGTCCTCGGCTAGCGAACGACTCATGAGCACGCTAGAGTCCAATCCGAAGACTTCAGCTGAAGCCAAAACGCCGTGGAAAGCCCTTCAAGCGGCTATCATTTCCAATACCTTACCCCAATACATGCATGATCTCGGTGTAGCCTTGGGAAAGCGCGCCAACCTGAAAGCTCCATCACAGCTCATACCCGAAATCGACGACGCAGCTGTTAGCGTAGATGACCCGAGATTCTTCCAGTTAACCGACCACCAAGGACTACGGCTGGCAACACATGTGCACTTGCTGGTTTCCAAGCTGGATCAGCTAGAAGGCGAGAGTTCTCCGGGGCCCAAGAGTCGTCGTGCCCAGGACACAATCGTTACCACCTATGTCAGCATCCTACGTCTGACTGATATGATAGACCTCATGCCTCTATACTGCTCTAAATTGCAAGAAGAGCAGGCATTCTTCACGCTGAGCCGGAACATCACCCAAGTCGAGGATCCAAACGAGAGAGAGGTGCTTCTCAAGCTTATGGAGAAGCTAGGAATGAATACAGCTAAATTTATCGCCTACCAGCCGAAATCCCTTCTCGAGCAGTACCCGGTGCAGGACCAACCTGTCCCGGCATTTGGTGCTTTCACAGTCTTCTTGAACGGCCCTGCCACTTTGAAGTACGGCCGTCCGCTCAGACCAGATTTCTTTGGCGAGGTGCCGGAAACCCTGGATCCTGTCGACGAGAGCCTGATCCAATCGCTCGAGTGGTTTCTCCTAGTAGACGGTCTCTGGGATGAATTCTTCCAAGCAGGCACAGCTATCTATAAACGATTTTTGAGTAAGACCCCGGCTACCGTCAGTATGAATTCCGTTGAAGGTGGAATTACTAACAGTTCGACAGAGGGGTTCAATCTACACGCGGCACGCGCACTGTCTGAGCGGGTCCGGTGTGCCGATATTTTCAAGAGAAAGACGGACATCGTCGTGCCTGATGAGACGGATATGTCCTGGTTTGACGATATTGTCTCGGGGGCTACCACTTGCTATATCCAAGGCCAAGAAATTACACCAGAGCAGGTGACAGCAGCGAAGAACTTTTTCGAAATGGAATGCCTCGTGCGCGCTCTAGACACGATGGAAACAATTGCTTCGAGTGAGGCCATGGCTCAGGAGTAAGTCTTGGCTTCAAACAAAATATGGGAATACACTAACAAAAGTCTAGTCCGACGGAAGAACTAGGAAGAGATTTCTGGAGCCATGTCGGGAACGAAGTGAAATGCATCAAGAGCTGCATGCGCCCACTGCTTACAGACTGGCTCTTGGAGAGCGTCGAAGGTTTGTGCTGGCTTAATCGCATTTATTCGCCAAGGGTCAAAACACCAGCTGACATGAGACATGCAGAAGACGTCGATTTCACATATCTCCGGGATGCTTACCTTCCCGAGACAATCATAGGATACGTCAGCGTTCTACACTTTGCCGGAACTAGCTTGTCGAGAGACAATCTACTGGAGTGTATGGAACTTGCAGCAATAATCGCCAGAAAAGACGCAGACGTAGCAGCGGTGCTAATGAAGGCGGGTCGCATGAAGGAGATTGTGGAAGGATTCGCCAACTGCAGCAAGGCATTGGCCATCAGCAGCAATGAGAAGAATCGACAGGGCGGGAGCAGTAAGAAGCTGCGAGAATTGGGTTGGACTCGTGAGTTGTGGTCCGTTAAGAGATGAGATATTCGGCGCCAGTAGTAGTACAAGGTGCCCAGGCCTGTGGCTTTTGTTGCCGGATTACATTACTCTCCCTACCGGACAACCGATCGACATGTCACCTTGTTCTTCTTTCCCTGTTTTACTGTCTCTTACTGGCGTTCCGAAGGACATAGGCACAAAAGTACCCGGACAGCGGAGGGTTGTACTATAACAATCAGGCAAGCAGCATTGTCAAGGAGAATCTTGTTTAAGAGCAACGATGTTTAAATGGATCAGGTTGTTGGACCGATAGTCGAGCAAGGGGCCAAATTTCAAAAATTAGTCCGCACGGGTTAAATAGTAAGGACCCTGCATATTGCTATAATAAATGGCCGTGGCTCAAACACACTTTATGCCCCAAGACGACATTATTTCAATACGATTCGGCTATCATACACGTAGACTGTTAGAATATCTTGGTATCAAAAGGTATGGACGAGTAGGTGTTGGCTACATGGCTAGGTACATTGTATACGTACCTTTGCCCAAGCTACGATAAGATAAGTGCGGTGGAACTATACTTGTACCTTGCATAGACTGATCTCGTTTACCTCCTACATCGGTGCTCACTGCTCTGGTCAGATCGCACCTACTCGTAGCTTGCCAAGGCACGCATTACGTACTTACCTTTCAGTATACTCATAGGGGAGCTGGACAGTCCATACATGTATACCAGCTTTTAATATTTTGTCACACGGATCCCAAGCTCATTACTGTTGGCTAATAAAGGGAACGGCTTGCAACTCGGATGCCATTATTTTACTTTGCCCGAGTGTAGCAATGTACGCGACGCATACACCACCACCACCAATTCCCCCGCCAAAACCAAGTAGTCACGATGTGAGCCGTCTGGGGACTCCTGTAACAGACTCTCCCCGGCGGCACCATACCGTTTCAGACCATGGATATAGCACCAGGGGCCCAGAGAACGAGGGTGCAGTGAATAGCAGGTTACCCGCTGCAGATACTCCAGGTTTGATACCTGCTACAGTCACGCCTGGAGGGGGAGCAATAGGACAGCCATCACAACCACCGCAGCAGCAGCAGCAGCAGGAGCCCATACCAGATCCCGGCGACACTTGGCTACCGAAAATACTCGAAGATAAATCGTAAGAGCATATATACCGCATCTCCTAATTGCTTTGTACGCAACACGACATCAGAAGCTAACCGATATTCTCTGATGACGGCGCCGTAGAAAACAAGATCTCGCCGAGATACTCGGCTCGCCCTCGATCATCCAGGCCCTGACGATGTCGCCGACGACGATGCATCCATCGCTTAAGCAAAGCCAAGATTCGCTCTTGGCCCTGCTTGACGAGAACGTAAAGCTGGCGCAACACCTCACCGAACTAGAAGGCCGGCTGGCCAACCAGCGCGCGTCTACGCAGGCTCAGCTACTCTCCGCGCATGCGCTAGACCGGCAGTGGCGGGCCAAGCAGTCGGACATGGACATGGCACTCGCGCCTTTTGCACCGGCAGCCCACTATAACCGCCTGACACAAGCCTTGCAAGAGCAAGAGATGCTATGTGCCGCTATGGAAGAGAGCTTCTTGGAAGGCGGCGCGCATGGAGGTAGCAGCGACGATCACGCGGGAGCAAATCTAGCCAGCGAGCGGGAAATTCTGGACTGGGTCCGGCGATACAGGGAAGCACGACGCCTGTACTACCTTCGACAGGAACGCAAGGAAAGATGGAACGAAAGACGAGTGGGTGGCTGGCGATAGATAAGCTCCAACACATACAGGCTTCATCTTTCAGGGACAGATGATCGGGCCAGCCGGACGCTTTATCCACACAGCAAGTATGCACGCAGTGTTGCGCCTGTTCCCCGAACACAGAGATCAGAAGACATCACTCGACCCCTTAGTTATTCGCCATACCAGCGCATATGCCTAGCAAAGTATTAGGGGCTCTTGGATATCTTGAATTCCAAGTAGTCCCACTCCGCAGGTGAATCGTGCCTACTTGGCTTTGGCGGAAATAGCCGGAAGATGTGGATTAAAAACGCGTCATATTGTGCAACTACACAATATATAATAACGACGCCTACAGGTCCAAACCTACGTGGTGACATAGTCACATAGGGATCGCCATTGACGGCCGCTCCAAGCTCACACGCATATAGCATATATGGTCTCACCATTTGACGCCAAGTGCTATTTCTGGGATGTAAGGGGAAAGGCCTATAAGATTCATAGCGCCCACGATACGGATGTTGGAAACTGCGGAAAGGCTAAACAAAGTCCTCGGCAGCTAACGTGCGGTTGACATAATTACCGATGCTAGATGCTAGTCCCTGTTGGAAAGAGGAAAGACAGGACGGCGCGGCTTCTTCCAAATGTCTCTCGAGTGGATTTCTTTTCTCCGGCATTATCGAAATCCGTAAGCCTCCTCGCCTTGCATCTGATGTACGTTATCACGGCACGACAATCAAAGGAAAGCATGTTGACCCCAAATGGCGGTTAAGCGACGACGTAACAATCCACGCTCGGGTTAGACGACTAAAAGGCTCATCTAGACTCTAAACTAGTCCATATATCGTACTGACGATATAGGCTTTCCTGTTTGCATTCGACGCATGTCGTGGCGCCCAAACCAGTCGTTTTACAGTGCCAAGTTGCCAACTGGGTGCTGTTTGGGACTCGGAGCAACATACAAGGCCAGAACGCCCAGCTCTAACGGGCGGCTAGAAGCACCGGTATAGGTGCTAATATCTGAGCTATTATTACAAAAACCACACATTCACAGCTGTGCTGTGACCTTTGTTTCGAATTTTGACGATTTTGACGATTTTGACGATTTTGTCCCGGTGAACCCGCAAGCCTGATATCGCCCTCCATCCCCAAGTCTCATGTCCTTGAACGACGGCGCGGTTAATATAGGTAAATAGTATAAGTAAGCAAACTATAGATGAAGACCGTGATCTAGACCAAATGCTTGATGCGTCAAGATCCAAGCTCCCGCGATAGATTTGGTCAGCGTATCAGATTCCTGGATATTGTGGTATCGCAAGTCGGAGTGGTATGCACACACGCACCATCGGGGAAGCGACGATGTCTGTATGTATTCGGCCGGCCCAGGGGAAGGAGCTGCGATACAAATAGCTTGACCAGTCGTTCAATCAACCCCGAACCAAGACCAACAACTTTTTTTTTTTTTTTTTTTTTTTTGGTTAACTTATCACAATCACAATGCATCTTTTCGTGAGCGGCCTACTCATCCTCTTACAGACATGTCTTTCGACAGCGGCACCCCCTGAAATACCAGCATCGCTCTCGAAGTGGCGAGAAGAGATCGCACAACCCCAAATCATCTCCGCCAGCTTCTCGGGAAATGGATGTCCACAGGGGACGACGACGACGACGACGACGACAAAAGGAATCCGGGACCAATTCACAGTCCGACTGGCAAAGTTCAAAGTGGCGACTACTCCGCCAGAAGACAAAACAGCCAATTGTCAAGCACATATCAATCTCGGGCCCGTCCGCAGCGGACAACAATTCGCTCTTAGTGATTTCTGGTCTACGGGGAATCTTGTGTTACGTGGAGAAGGGATTATTACGCTGTCGCAGTATGTTACTATATATTTTAGCCGGAAAGCTAAGGATTCGGTTTGTTTTTTTCTGTTATATTCCCTTTTTCCTTTCCTTTCCTTTCCTTTCCTCTTTTTTTTTTTTTTTTTTTTTTTTTTTTTTTGGCGCCGGGGGTCTACTTATTACTAATACGACGGATTGGAATAAATTTAGACAACGGCCGTTTCGAGGATTTCTTCTTCTTCTTCTTCTCGTCCTATCGACAGAGACGTCATTCTGCACACAAAGATCCCGCGGGATGAGCTTGTTTGGTCGGATTGTGGTGGTGGTGGGGAAGGACTTTTGAATGTTAATTTTCGTATGGCTTTTACGTCAATGTCGCCGGATGATCCTGAGGCTTATTATGGGTTTTATGGTGGTGGTGGTGGTGGTGGTGGGAATAGGACTGTTGTCAGTGAACGGTTGGGTTGGACATGGAGACGGTGTTAAGGTAAAAAGGGGGGAAGGGAGGGGTTTTTGGATTTATTTATTTCTTCTAGGATACGTATATATGTAATTTCCGTTGGAGATAACTTTTGAACTACGTTATTTTTAATCGTGCCACGCCCCACCTTTCTAGGGGTTCGCGGGCTCACCACCTTACTAGGTAGTGCTATTCAGTAAAATAGCCATTTCACTAAAATAACCACTTTTACGTTTTAGTATAATCCTTATACAAAAACAACGTTTTTACTTTTTTAAATAACATAGCAACAAATAAGGCTGTAATATTAAAATTTAAAATATAGATAAAGTAGAATTTTAGCTATCTAAACATGGTCATAATTTATTTTTTAAATTTTTATTTGCTAAAATATTAGGCAAAATGTAAAAGTACATGCAAAAAAAATACAAAAAACTTCCAACTTTTATACCCTTTAGAAATTGATTTTTTTAGATTTTTCATTAGGTCTATTACTATTTAAATAAGCTATATTCTAACTTTTGTAGCTATAGGTATTTTTTTGAATTAATTATTTAATAATAACAATGAAAATTTTTAGTGTAAAAATTTTTGCTTTATACTTTATACCCCTTTTTAATATTACCCCTTACGCAGCCATAACCTTTACAATGTATTTTTTTTAAATTTCTATTAGGTAGCAAAATAATCTATCTAGCTTACTATATTTTTTTAAATTTTATAAAGTCATTGCGCAGGTGTTTTTTTTAATAGCAAAGTAAAAATTCTATCAAAAGTGGCTATTTTAGTAAAGTGGCTATTCTACTAAATAGCACCACCTAGTAGGGTGGTGAGCTTGCGAGCCCCCAAAAAGGTGGGGCGTGGCACGATTACTTGTTTGCCTACGGAGTGTGTAAAGTGTGTGAAGGGATACATGATATATCCCGATAGGGTAATATGAAGAAGTAGTATCGGGTCAGTCGCGACCGGGGCAGAAGAGCTGAGATCTTTGTCATGACATATTTTACTTGCTTCCCATGTGGGTGGGTAGGTAGTTAAGGTACTAGGTTAGGTATAGGTAGGTTATAGGACATTCTCGAAGATGAGATGACATGCATGAGATGAGATGGAATGAATCAAGTTCGAATCACTTGGTATTACATATTGAATATTACCTTGTTAATATAAGATTTTCCTTGGGTTGGCTATCTACGAGTACCTACCTCTCACAAGGCGAACTCCTCCTTATGTGAGATATGATATCGTCAGTTGCCTTCTCGAAGGTTCAAACTTACTTTAGGTACACTACAACTACCCATCTTGCGCAATGAATGGCATGGAGAAGAATCCCTTTTGTGTAAGGTGATTTTTTTTAGTCCTACATGTCTTGGCCTTCCATTTACCTTATTCGGTAAATAAAAAAATAAGTATAATCAGAAATGTCTTGGCCTTTGATTTACCTTATTCGGTAAATAGAATAAATAAAATCAGAAATGTCTTGGCCTTTGATTTACCTTATTCGGTAAATAGAATAAATATAATCAGAAATGTTTAAATTGGTATACCTATTCGTCTCATTGGATACTTTGCTTGTTTACTTTTGCAGCGTAGATAGTCCTAGCTGGTTGTTAAACCTGCTCGTAGTTCAAGTTACATTACATTTAGTTAGTACCTCTTAACGTAGGTAGGTACCTAGTTGTTCCATTCGAATGGCTAAAATTGGTAACAAACAAATGACTTGTATTTTATTTTCTCTCTTGCGATCCCCCCACAATAGAATACGAGTAGGTAGGTTTAGATCCCTACAGGTAGAAAGAAGGAAGGAAGGATGTGAGGTGAGAGTATGTATTGTATGCATTGCATTCCTTCCGCCGGGGATTTTGGTTAGGTAGGTAAGTAGGTAGGTAGGTAAGTAGGTAGGTATATAAGAGATGGATGTTTTCTCATCATATGGGGCTTTTGAGTTTTCCTGTTCGTCAATACTCACGAACGAAACGGGAAACTGTTATAAGATATATATACATTGTGTGTTGTTGTCTTGATATAGGTATCCGTCAACAACCCTCCTTTTCTTTCCTCGAGATATCTGGGTTACTTACGGGGAAAGTAAGTAAGTAAGTAAGTGAGTGAAATGTCATCTCTCCACCTTCCCGGCCCCGTCCGGTCCATTTTCCTCGCCATATCAGCCCTTAGCATCGCCGTCGTCCACGGAAGTGGAAGTGGAAGCGGATATCCAACAGACAAAGTCCAATGGAAACCATGTCCATCCGAGATCAACGACCTAGCACGTCTCCAAGTCGACTGCGGTACTCTTACCGTACCGCTCGATTACACCAACCTCGACGGTGGCGAAACACTCGAGTTGTCGCTTCTGAGGGTCCCAGCCGTGGTTAAGACTCCGGTGAAGAAGAAACAACATAGTATTCTGTTTAATTTCGGTGGTCCTGGTCTAGAGGCAAGGGTAACACTTGCTGAATTGGCTGATCTTCTACAGGTGTAAGTTTTGGGGTTTAAGGGGGGGGGGGGAGGACATGTAGGTATTTGAGAAAAGCTAACGTCGTTTTACTAGTGTCACCGGAGGCGAACACGACCTTATTGCCTGGGATCCCCGTGGAACGGCTCAGACGTTGACGTTCTCATGTTTTGCTGACGCGACGAGCCGTGCTGCCTTGGGTTCCCAGACTCCACTGGGTAATGCGTCGGATGTCTCGCGCGGCTTGCTATGGGCGGGCGGAAAGAATACGGCGCGGGCTTGTGCCGAGTATCCCCAGTCTTCGGAAAGGGGTCCTTTCATCGATAGTTCTTTCACGGCCCGTGACGCGATGAAGATTGTGGATGCGGTGGAAGAAGATGGCTTGTTGAGATACTGGGGTGCGTTCACGTCACCCTTCTTTCTTGGCTAATATCGAATACCGCCATCGTAGCTGACATGGGAGTGACACGTGCAGGTCTATCATACGGTACCGTGCTAGGAGCTGAGATTGCTGCCTTGTTTCCCGAGCGGGTGGAAAAGGTCTTGCTGGGTAAGTCCTGCGGCCCCTTGATTCTCAGTAAAAGATGTTACAAGCTGATTTGTCACCCTCCGACACAGATGGTGTCGTGAACCCGACCGAATACTTCCATGAGATGTAAGTCCATGTCCTGTGATGTATACCTAGCAGAGAAAACGCGGAGCTGATAATACCTACCTACCATATAACAGGACCCTCGCCGAAAGCACCGCATCAAGCGACGCCACATTCTCCGAATTCTTCCGCCAATGCGTATCCACGCCCAAATACTGCAGTCTAGCGCGCAACAACCCGGACAAAACAGCCGAGGACCTCGAATCAGCAACGTGGGATCTCATCGAGGAGCTCAAGTACCGACCGTTCGGATACGAGGGCCAAGTGATCGGCTACACGGAGCTCAAGACGGCGATCCGGTTCACGCTGTACGCGCCCCAGTCATGGGTCACGCTCGAGGGGATGTTGGACGCCTTCCTCACACATCCGGAGCAGCAGCAGCAGCAGCAGCAGCAGCCGCGTAACCTGACGCGCGCCGGCGAGGCCATCACGCGGTACCTCTACGGCAACTCGGTCGCGGCATTGACGCCGCCCGACGACGCCGCCGTGGGCATCGCCTGCGTCGACAAGGTGCCGCGCACTATCGAGTTCGATGTTTTATCGCAAGCCCTGGATCACGCGGAATCTGTCAGTCGACTTTTGGGAGATTCCGTCGCGGCGTTGGTTTCGATCTGCGCGCAGTGGGGGATCGAGCCGAAAGATAGATATCGTGGTCGGTTCGAGGACGTCAGGCCGAGGAAACCGCTTCTAATCGCTGGGAATACGTATGATCCGGCTACGTCTATCGTGTCGGCGAGGAATCTTACCGAGACTATTAAGCGTAGTGTTCTTTTTGAGCATGGTGGTGTCGGGGTATGTTTTGTTTCTTCCTTTTCTTTTTTCTTTTGGTGTTTTGCCGTCGAACCCCTTTTTATCATTCTTTCCCCTTAATCGAACAATTTCAGACTAATATGATATATCATCTAGCACGCGACTATCCAACACCCCTCTCTCTGCACAGCCAGGACCATCCAAGCATTTTTCCGAAACGGCACTCTGCCCAGACCCGATACTTATTGTCCACCTGTCGCCCCTCCATTCCTGTTCGCGTACACAGGTCCGACATGGCAGGATCTATTCCCCCAGCTAGGCGTCAAGCTGCCTAACCAGAACGGCAGCAGTATTGCCACTCGTCAACAACAACAACAACAACAACAACAACAACAGACGCGTGGCAGTATTGAAGATTCCCTCTTGCGTATCGGACGACGTCAAGTGAGTGGTATGGCATGATAAGGTAAGGTAGGTAGGGTAGTTGGTTAGATGGGGATTGATTGATTGATTTATTTATTTCCATGTTTCTTTTCTTTCTTTCTCGATGATGTATATATATATATAGCCCTCTCCCACTTTTCCCCTTCCCCCTTCCCCCTTTTTAGTTCTTGCTTTGCTGTTTCTCTAGAGATATGTACCCTAGACAAGTGTGAATATACAGTGAACATTTAAACACCAGTCCGTGCTTGTTTATATGAAATGTGATGATATCCATTGATTTATTTATTTCCCAGTAGAAGAAGAAGAAAAAAAAGAAGAAGAAAAAAAAAGAAGAAGAAGAGAAAAAAGAAGAAGAAGAAGAAAAAAAAGAAGAAGAAGAAAAAAAAACCAAGGTTCTATAAACAATTACTACAACATCAAAACTTGACCTAACATAGACAACCAACATCCATCCACCAAGAACCAGAATCAATCAGCGCGATTTTCCCATGCCCTGGTAGCTCAATTGGTTAGAGCGTCGGACTTTTACAATTATGTCTTTGATATATATGTCTTTGTCATCCGAAGGCTGCGGGTTCGACCCCCGCCTGGGGCGTGTGTTTGATGGGTTACCTGGGAAGGACGACGATGACATTTGTCTTGTTTAAAGCTAGCTAGCTCAGTGGAAGAGCGCCGGGCTCATAACCCGGAGGTCGATTGATCGAAACAATCGCTAGCTAAAACACCATCAATTTTTTTTTCTTTTTTTCTTTTTTCTTTTTTTCTCTTATCTAGTAGGTACTCTTGTTTTTGGATCTTGAGGTTGAGGTAGCAGTGACTACATATATTAATGATAGGCATGGCAGATAATAGGTATAAATACCTAAGTATTCTACTCATACCTACTGTACATATATATCTTACTTTATAAATCCTTTCTTTTAGGACTTCAGATATTTACACATGCTATATAGAGAATAATTTTCGCATCAAAACTTACCTTTTTGCATAGGTAGGTAATTCAGTACGTCATTCATCAACAGCCCTGTCGACAAGCACAATCTTCCCGCCAGGTCGTATCGCAGACCTGAATATCTTGAACCAATTCGGCTCGCCCCCTATGTCATCCAATTGTTCAATCTCGGCCGCGGTCACGTCATCGTACCGTGTCTCGAAACTGTAGCTCTGTAGTCCGGCGATGACCAGCGTTTTAAGCTGCAGGTGACGACCCATCTCCCTTGCCCTATCTATGATTTGGTACTTACTGAGACATCTCCGACTCGTGTTCAAGTCGTGGCTGTAGATTCGCAAGTCGAGGAAGACACTCTCGAGATTCGGCATCTTGGACCACGACAGCCATAGATGAGCGGCTCTGTCGAGGTCCAAAGCGTCGTCTAGACCTTGAGCTTGAGCTTCGGAGTCTGTAATACCGGCAATCCTTCCCAAGCTTTCTGCGTTGACTTGCATCAGGTTCAACGGAGAGTGGAGTGCGATATGTCGGAGATCCTGATAAGCAGGGGCCGAACAACCTAGAAATGCTGCCTTCTTGGTTACACCGATTGGCTCGTCGTCGAATGGTAGGACTGCCTTGGCCTTTTCACCCCGGAGAGGTAGAAGATCCCTCCAGTTATTATCGGAAACCTTTACCGTCGTGGTTTCTTTACCTGTTCCGAGAGTAAAGACGTGCGTGTGGTTGCGATGGAATTGCCTGATATACTCTGAAGAAAACATTCCGTTAATAGTCGTCGCGGTACGATTAAAGTCTGCTGAGGGGGTGAGTATTCCATCCTCGATAAAACCCAGGGAAAGCTCACCTACTACTTCCAGGTCTGTGCCTCGCGTATAAGTTACCACTTGAGTCGAGTTATCTCCTGGTGCCAGTGTCCTTTCTCGGTGAATCTTCCAATCGGGAACGAGGAGATTAAGCGCACATGTTGGTTCCGGTGCTGATATATGCGCGATCACCATCGCCATCAGTTCGGGGGGGAGACGGGCCACATTCGACTTCTTCCTCCTTTTCGGATAACTAGAGCGACTATCGCTTCTGCATGTTTCCGAGAATGACCTCTTCCTCCGAGAAGGCGTTGGTATGCATCTATTCGCGGTAGCGGCCAAGTTGGAAACCCTACCATTTTGGCTCGTCAAGGTACTACTAGGATGGCCGTCTGATTCGTGGTGGTTTTGGTTTCCACCGTCTAAACATTGTTTTGCTGGCGACGTCGCTTCGTCACCTAGTGTCATGTCTTCCTTTGGGGTTTCATCGCAACCAACTCCGCACATGGGCCATTGCAAGGCAAAGTCAAAGACGTCCATCATATCCCCACAGACGGGTTCCGCTTCCAGGCGGAAAGCCATGACGTGTCGGTTCTAGCCTGGCTTGTGCCGGCCTTTTGTAAAAAGTCCGATGTTATGACTCCCTTCTGTGGACTATAAACTTTCCCTTAGCCTTGCTTGACCTTGGGTGAACGTACGTGTGTATATTCGGACACTCATTGCGACGTTGGGTCGGAATTCTATATGAACCGTTTCTTTGTTTATATTTTCGTCTGACGACAATGAAGCTCGGGAAGTGCTTGTTTGAGCAAAACACAACGTGCTTTGTTTTCCCCATGTTTTGACCGCAACAATGCATTGTCATAGGCACAGAGAGATATACAAACCTTCTAGGTACTCGTAGACGTACGACAAAAGGAAAATATACCGTCTAGGCAGGTAATAACGAGGATAGCTCTTCATCCATTTTTGAGCTATGCGTCTGAAGACTGACAGGCGTTACCTAGACCTGTTAGCCGATACCATCCGAAGAGACCAAGATATCGACAGGTGCGTGTATATATATGGGTCTGCGTGTCAAGATCTCAACTCAAGATGCAACGGTCCTATTTATCTGAAGTGGTACATGCCCCTGAAGAAATCGGCGGATGAAGCACGTAGGTACTCGAAAGATATTCTGCACGCATATATCGTAGCCATGTGACGTATCGTATGAAAGTGCCACACTGAGGCGCCACAGACCCATTCTCAGCCTTTTAGCATTGGGACCTGATTTCCCAAAGCAGAAAGGAGGAGACTAGTACCTTTTTCTAACCAAGAATAGAAAGGATTGTCATTACCTACAGGGTCCAGCTGACGGGAGTTGTCGATGATTGCCCCGGTAATAACAGATGAACTGATAAGCGAATGCCGGCATCGCAAGGAGTCGTCATCTCGTGACGGACCTTGACCTTTGATATTCCTCACCTTTAGACATCATCAAATTCTATCATCGGGGGTTTCTAGGGAACGAGATCAATATGGTTGGGTTCAATCGGCTATCTCTGATAGCCACGGCTGCGGCTTTCCACCAGTCTGCGCTTGCCCAGCTCCAGCAACCTTTAATAGCAGATAGCGCGAGCCGCGGTGACTTGGACCGGTTGGGAAAGAAACCACTGGTCGACACGGAGCTTCTCCAAGCTAGCATCAGTATCGACAGCTTGTTCGAGCGCGCCGAAGCTCTTTATGACTTGGCAAAGTCTTCCGAGGATGAGTGGAATCACCCTACGCGCGTCATTGGGAGTAAAGGTACGTTTGTCTTCCTTCTTTCCTGAAATATGAGAGATGCGCCGGTGGGTTTAGATGTTAATCAAATCTCACCTGGTATAAACAGGACACCAGAAGACGCTGGAGTACATCACTTCCGAGATAGAGCGTCTCGGAGACTACTACAAGTACTCCACCCAGCCCTTCCCAGCCGTCATGGGTCAGGTGTTCGAATCCCGTCTTGTCCTGGGACACACCGTTCCTGGCTCAGCTACTGCCATGTCCTTGACGCCTCCCACTGCCAAGAAGCAGCCAGTCTACGGTGATTTGGTATTGGTAGATAATGTAGGATGCGAGGCTTCCGATTACCCGGCTGAGCTAGACGGCAACATCGCCTTCATCAAGCGCGGCATCTGTCCCTTCGGGACAAAGTCCGAGCTTGCGGGCGCTGCTGGTGCTGTGGCTGCTGTCATCTACAACTCCAATCCGGATGGCATGAGTGGCACGCTCGGTACGCCGGCGCCGCATCACGTAGCGACTTTTGGTCTGTCGGGCGGGGACGCACAGCCGATCGTCGAAAAGCTTGAAGCGGGCGAGGTCGTGGATTCTATCGCCTATATTGATTCTATTGTTAATACTATCAATACGACCAACATCATCATTCAGACGGTCGAGGGTGATCCTGACAACTGTGTCATGCTTGGGGCTCACAGTGATAGTGTTGGCGAAGGGCCGGGCATCAATGGTACGTTGAAACCGCAGATATTCCTTGCACTGTGAAAGGGCAGTAATCCCGGTGAAAAGCAGAGTTCGGCTAACACAGTGTGATTTTTCGGTCATAGACGATGGTTCGGGTAGTTTGACTTTGCTTGAAGTTGCTACGCGTCTGACCAATTTCACGGTTAACAACTGTGTTCGTTTTGCTTGGTGGGCTGGAGAAGAGGAGGTTAGTACAGTAATTTCATCATACCCGCACCTTCCTTTTCTTTTCAGATTTTTCTATTCATGTGTCTCTCGCTGCTCTCCACAGCAGGCACGTGGCAGTGTGTCTGGGCAGACCGTTTCCCTACAGATACCTAACAAGCTTTCAATAATGGAAACTAACTGTGCGCAACTTTGCGTAAACAGGGTCTTCTCGGTTCCGATTATTACGTCGAGGTACTCCCCGAGGAAGAGAACCGAAAGATCCGTCTCTTCATGGATTACGACATGATGGGCAGCCCCAACTTTGCCTACCAGATTTACAATGCAACCAATGCGATTAACCCCACGGGATCCGAGCAGCTCCGGGACCTGTACGTAGACTGGTATGAATCCAAGGGCCTGAACTACACATTCATACCCTTCGATGGCCGCAGCGACTATGACGCCTTCATCAAGAACGGAATTCCCGGAGGCGGTATCGCTACAGGCGCAGAGGGTGTGAAAACAAAGGAAGAACAGGAAATGTTTGGCGGAAAGGCCGGGGATTGGTACGATCCTTGCTATCACCAACTCTGTGACGATGTCGGGAACGTGAATGCTACAGCTTGGCTTGTTAATACCCAGGTAAGTGCTGTTTTACCCCCTCTTTTCTTATCAATGGTCTTTTTTTTTTTTTAAATGGGGGCTAACTAGGATGTAGCTTGTTGCTCACTCCGTTGCAACTTACGCGGCCTCTTTTGAGGGCTTTCCTGAACGCGAGTTTGGACAGGTCTTGGGAGCCGGACAGGAGGATCGGATGTATCATGGCCGTTATTTGGTTAGGTAAGAAGATAATCATACGAACTATGGTTTGTAGTTACTTGTACTTGGAACATGGTGTCAGGGCAATATAAGCGCACGTATTTGTAAGGTGGATAAACCCTGGACTGGGTGACATTAGCTTCAATTCTACATAATGAATACTTTTACTTCTATCACATGAAATTCTCTGTTGTTTCATCCGTGCAAGCGTGGACCACGAGTTGTATGTCCGGCAGACTGCAGTGGAATATACCAGTAGGTTTACGGATATCCGCCAGAGAATACACCGTCCAGGGGAGGGCCTCGTAATGTTTTCGTAGCTCCGTAGCTAGAAACCGAGATTGCCGCGTAATCCCTCCGGAGGCGGGTTGTTGGACCCCCGATACCAGACAGTATGAGTTTACATATGCTTGCTCGTGATTTAGGACCGAGTGTCTACAACTCGCTCAACATACGAGGAGAAACATGTATAAATATATCCCCATCTACCCATTCGTCTCTTCCTCTATAACCAAGATCACCAAGGTCCTCGACTATCATACTCAAGCTCACCACTTTTACTCATCTTTCGAGTTCGACTATCCTAGTCTCCAAAGGCTTCTTCTCATCCAGCAATCAGAAGTCTTCCCAGAGCCCCCCGGTCATCTTGTACCTCCTCCTCCTCCTCCTTCCCCTCTCTGTTGGCAAACTACAAGATGTTTGCCCATATGTTTCTCTCTTGGTTCCTCCTCGCCCTTGTCGCCCTTGTCGCCGTCGGGATGGGCATCCCCTTCGACGGCAAGGCCCAGATAACTGGTGCCCCCGGGGATTTCACCATCACCTTGGTGAATTCCCACACCGCCCCGATAACCACCGCGCACAGGTCCAACGAACACCAGAACCCCCCTGTGCCTAGTGCGATCCATGGGGAGGGGGACGTGCCGCCGGGGTCTACCGTGCATGTGGTCCTGCCGACGAGGGTGAGTAAAAAAAAAAACTGCATTTTCAATTCAATGAGACATAAATGATTGACAACAAACAAAAAAATAGTACGCGGGTGTGGTCGCCATTGCGGAGGCCAAGCAAGTGGTAAAGGACCGGGACAGCCTGATCGAGTCTTCGTTCGATGTCCCCCCAAATGGAGGCCCCGCTGCGAGAATCGCCCTAGACGTAAGCTATGTGTAAGTCTTCCCTTTCCCCGTCCCTTTCCCTTCTCTCCCCTTTCCGGTAGTCAAAATGCTAACCTTTTTCACCCACAGTGACGGATTCTCCGTACCAATCGTCTGCGGCTGCAGCGGCAAGATCTACACGGGCTGCAACCTCAACCTGCTCGACACCTGTGCCCCGCACGTACGAGAAGACGCCGGCCACTGCAAAAACATCTACCGTGACGGGGAGGCAACGCCGAAACAGTTCACGGAATGTGCCGGCATGGCTTATACCTTCCCGGGCGATCACGATGCTTTGGCCAATGGCTTTGCGGGGTGCGAACATGCCGCGACGTGTTGTGTTGGCACGGCCTGTCCGCCGCATCATAGGCAGAAGTTGTGTCCGGATGGGCCGGGTAAGAGGAAGGCTTGTGGTGGTGGTGGTGGTGGTGCTTCGTCTTCCCCCTCCTCGGAGGCGGAAGTTGAGGATCCTTGGGAGAGATAAGGCTCACCCCCCCCCTTTTCCTTTCCTTTGTCTTCCTGCTTGTGTGGTGAGAAACGTGCCGGAACTGGAGAATTGTTCAAGACCCGCTATCGCTAGTATGCGATATAATACCGTCATGTTTATCGATTTAGAAGGGATTCTTACCGAGAAGGGGTTATATAGACTAGATAAAAGCGTGCAGGTATCATGGAATGTTTTGTATGTTAGTAGGTACCTACCTATTGAGAGCTAGGTTGCCTTTTTTCCGTCATGGCTACAACGTTTTATTAACCAGCTCAGCACCTTAGACCATGTCTCTTGGGTACACTTTTTGTCTTAGGTACAATACCTGAGCTAAAAGGGGGAAAGGGTGAAATGGCTAAAAGAATAATAAAACGTTGTTTGATATATCATAAGTAGACCGCCGCTCAATGCAGCAGCTCGTGATCAGATTCAGGACCTCCTGTTATGCACTTATGCAGATTTGGTGTGATAAGTCAATAAAACACAACTATTCGTATAGATATAATTAATTGTTTACTGAGTCCTAACATAACTTTTCTCCGAATGAACTTCATTGGATGATCTCATCATGCATCTCGTAGGTACGTCGCTCGACTGGGCAATGCGACCAAGCACAACAAGTTTGAACCTAGGCATCTCACCCCATTTGGATGTTTGATGGTCTACAAGTAGGTAGGTACCCTATCGTACTCGTAGATAGGTGCTGCTAAAACCTGGCAACATCTCAATAACCGGCCCCCTACACGACACCCCTGCTCGCCGATATTATCACCGATAACAGGGTCTATAATGGCATTCACTTTCACATAGAATAAAATAGTTTGCAACACGGCATCACCTTATCATTCTTAACATCCTATCGCGTCTTTTCTCGACCGCCCCCGTGGACGTTTCTCATACCTACCTACATATTAGCGTACGTTACGCCATCAAACTGTCTCAGCCCTAAAACATGGAGACGTCGGTACCCGAGGCATCGATACCCGAACCGGAAGTCCCGACGACGACATCATCTTCTCCCCCTACATCCGGTCCACCCCCAAACACACGGCGATGCTTCGTCTGTCTCGCCGACGAACCAGAGACCACTCTGCCGGTAGACTGGTCCACCCCTTGCGAATGCTCCCTAGAGGGTCATCAAGAATGTCTACTCGCCTGGGTCACCGATCTAGAGGCGCAGGGAAAGGAAGTAAAGTGTCCGGTCTGCAAGTCGCCCATCGTCGTGACGGAGCGGTACGACCTCGCCATCCAACTAAGCAACGCCCTGCAAAGCAAGTTTTCGAGATGGTCGCCTAGGATTCTGCTGGGCTTCATCGCCTCGGGCACGCTCTTCAGCAGTTCCCTCTACGGCATCAACGCCATCTCCTGGTTCGCCGGCCCCGAAGCTGCCAGCGATTTCCTGCTCCAGACCAAAGACACGACCTTTCTCCGACTGATACGGCGTATCCCGCAAGAGCAGCCCATCAATCTGGTGCACTTCAGCATCCTTCCACTCATCGCCCCGGCGCTCATACTAAACCGGATGAATATCGCCGACGTGGTAACGCTGCCTACGTCGTTAATAGTATGTTATTCTCCCCACCTTTCACCTCCCTCGTCGTCACTGGAACTAACTTACGCTTATAAATAGTATGCCTCGTTGTTCGACCATCCCAGCAAAGTCCTCTCCTGGCCGCCCTCGCCAGACCGAGTGATGGCCCTCTATCCCGTCCTCAAATCCGCTTATTTCCACATGCACCATGCGATATCCACCCGTCTAGAAAAGTCATGGGCCACCAAGGCCCGTATAATAAACTCGGAACAGGGTTCGCACCACCACACGATGCACGACGTCGCTCCGCAGCCCGAGCCCGCCGTCGCGGCCATGAACATCCTCGACCTCGAGATCGATATCCAGATAGGGGAACCCGACGACGACGACGACAACAACGGCGACGGCTTGGTCGATAACGGCGGCTTGCCGCGATACAGAACCGCCGATCCGATCAACTTCATTGCCGGCGCGCTCCTGTGGCCCGGCGTCTGCTATGGTGCCGGGGAACTGCTGCGACGGTTGTTACCTACGCGGTTCATCAGTAAACCCTCCTCGTCCGCCCCGCCGACTGGCCTGCTCCAGGAGCGATGGGGTCGGAGCTTGATTGGAGGTTGTCTATTCGTCGTCTTGAAAGATGCTTTCTTCCTGTATATCAAGTATAAGAAGATGATGAATCGGCCTTATAGGAAAATCAAGAACTCGGATAAGCGGAATATACGCAATTGAAAAAAATAAAATTGAAAAGAAAAGAAGGGTCATCACTTTTAAAATTTATTAACGGGTTGAAAGCATTTTTTTACTAGGCGTTTTGTGTTTTTGTATTGATCGATTGATGGATCGGATGATATCGGTAGGCAGGTATGTTATAGAAACTTGAGGTTCGTCTTCTGGCGAATAGAGGAGGCAACCTTTGTTTCAATCCCTCATGCGCCGTTTGGAATGATACCCCTGTCTGTAAATCGCTACACAAGAGGATTACATAAATAGATAAATACCTACCTACTTACCTGAGGAATGCCTTGGGGGTGAAGGGCTCTCGTCCATGTAAGGAGGGCGAAATACGAGTAAGCTCGACATGCTTCGAAACGCGACCATGAAGGGCCTCGGGATACAAAGAAGATAACCTGGCACAATAGAGACTTTTGGACTCGAACGCTACGAGAGTTTTAGGAGGTAAACAATAGGACTCAAGAATCTGAAAGCGAAGAAATGAGGTGTAGCGGCATTCTTTCGCAAAGTGCAAGAATAGGGACATATACATATACGTAATTTCAGCCATAGAAGCCTATATATAAAACTATTCCGGGCCATCAAAGAAAAAGAGTTCGTCACTCATTGGAAAAACCTCCGTCGCATAATCCTCGCAATCCTAACCTAAGGTACCTAGGTTAGGGCTGTTTCACCCGCCCAGCTACGGTTACTCGAAGCGATTTTCCTGATGGAAAGTGCTCCGCAGAGGAAGTTCTGAATCGAAACCCTTGGTCTCCATCATATGACGGTCGAAACTCTGAGTCGACATCTGCACCTTTTCGAAGAGCGAGCGATCGAGCACGGGCGCGGCGGGCGGCTGCTGGCCCAGGTCGTGAGCTGCCTCGCTTTCGAGGGCGTAGCTGTGGAGGGCCAGGCTGGAGGCGATCTGGAAGGCGTTACGGATCTGGCGACCGTTCCAGCAGCCGGTAGACCGGGCATTTTCTTCAAAATGTCTGGCGGCGAAGTCGAGGATCTGGCCCTCATTGATCACGAGGGGTGGTTCGCCCGTCATCTGGTGCCGCTGGGCCTCGATCTCGCGCAGCTTGGCGATGTTGAGTCGGAAGATGTCGCGGGTCTGCGTCTTGTCCAAGGGAGGGTAGTACAGGGAGATGTGGATGCGGGACTTGAAGGCTTCGTCGATGGTGCCGACGCGGTTCGTGGTCAGGAATAGGAGGCCGTTGTAGTACTCGAGAACGCGTAGGAAGACGGATACGAGTGCGTTACGCTTCATGTCTAGCTTGGATCGTTGCGATAGGAACACGTCTGCCTCGTCCAATAGGAGCACGCAATCCCATAGGTGGGCGAGACGGAAGACGTTTTGGAGAGACGACTCGACTTCGTACGGAGTAAGACCGAGATCACCGCACGTGATGACGAACAGGGGCTTCCTGTACTCCATCGCTACCGCTTCGGCCGTGGCTGTCTTGCCGACGCCAGGGACGCCGTGGAGTAGAACTACTAGGCCACGGCCCTTGTTTTGGATGAGATCCTGGCTAGGCCCCTCGCTCGACATGTCGATGTAGCGGCGTTCGAATGCCTTGCGCTGGAAGTGGGATACCACGAGGCCGCGCACGATATCCTTGTAGTCCTTGAGGATCTTGAGGTTCTCGAAAACGCCGGGTTGTCGTTGGATAGGTTTCAAGAAGTTGGTATTTACCGGTAGGAACCGGCGCTCCCGTAGCGCATATGCGAACATGCGCTTGGGTAAGAGGACCAGGTCCTCCTCACGCAGCGGCTGGGTCTTGAGCTCGGCATCGAATCGTCGTGTGCCTTTCTGCCGCCGGCCGAGGAAGGTATCGAGGCCGAGATTCTCGCGTCGCTGCCACATCTCGATGCCGTCGGATGTCTGGACGATCTCGTTCTGGGCGTAGGCGCGATTTTGCCGGCCGCTGTCGAACCAGTGTTGGATTTTCATATCGTCGCTCTCCGTCTCACAACGCGCGCTCTTGTTCACCGTCGGGTGGTGGAAAGTGGGTCGCCAGTCGGGATTCTTCTGGTACGCCTCGGCCATGTCGACGATGACGTCGCTCTCGACAAACTCGGGGTGTCGCATGAGTTCATTCCGCTCGTCCCGCAGGATCTCATCTTCCGCTTCGTCGGTGTCGAAGGGGGGGTTACGCGTCAGGGTCCAAGCATTGTAGGCCTGGTGGCGATCAGTGAGAAATCTCTGGAACTGGCGTCCTTGGTCTTTCAGTGACGCCAACAGTTGTTGGTGGTCGTGACGGTAGCGGACGGGGAACACCTCGAGGGACTCGATGAGACGTTCGCCTGAGAAAACGGGGATCTGGAACTTGTGGCGGACAGCACCATAGTTGTTACCATCATGGTCTATATAATAGGCGAAGATGTTGAAGGTTTCCTTCTTGTCAACCTGTTGTAGCTCGTCCATGAAGAATTCCCATCCGCCCGAGGAAGGGTAGACGGCCTGGGTATCGGGAAGCTCGACGCGGTAGACGCGCCACATCTCGTGATATCGTCCAGACGTCTCTGTCGCCGCCGGCATGCAGATGACATCGCCGACGCGGAATAAGCTCCAAAGGTCTTCGAACCTAACCCGATCCGCTGCGGTGCCTTCGTAATGTTTGTAGAGAGGCATGACCTCGTTCTCGATAAAGTTAACATAGCAGCGCATATCTCGCAATGCTTCGACACTGTCCATGAGCCCGTCCTGATCCTCGGCGTTCGAGTCTACGGACGCAAGCGAGGCTGTGTCCTCCGAGTCGGAATCGCAATCGGAATCGCCATCCTCAGACTGGTCTTCGACGGCAGCGTCATTGGGGTCCTCTGTATCGACAAAGTCCGATGCTTCAGAAGGCGTGTCTACAGCCTTCCCGCCTCCGTTTTCTTCAAGATCTTCGACATCGGCCCACTTCTCCTCGAGAGTGGCCAGAATCTCCTTCATCTTAGGCTGGAAGTAGACAAGCGGTTTAAAGGGCCGCACAAAGGTCCTCGGGGTAGACCTCTGCTCCGTGTCGTTCAGTAGGGCGGTCAGATGGCCAAGGACCGGCTGCGACTGAATACGGATACGGTGAAAATCAGTGTTCTTCCCTTGGACGGCCTCGGCCTTCCTGTTTCTGCGTGACCTGTCTTCACCGGACCGATCGCCCTGACGAAGATGTTCTCCAATCTCGCCATAGATATTCCATTGGCGAGCTCGCATCCTCGCTGCTTCCTTTCGGCGGGCTGCTTGCTCACGGCGGATCTGGCCCTGGAGGGTGGAACCGCCCACTATCATGATAGGCATTGAAGTTAGTCGACGGATTCGTCGATTTTCCCAATTTTAGTTCATTATGGCGCGGAAACACGTACTCAAAACTTCGATGGCATAATCCTTCTCCTCGAGGCCGTGGAAGCGATTCTTGAAATTCTCAAAGTTGCACTTCCGGACCTCGGGGATCTTAGGTCGCCATTTAGCAGCGACACGCCGTCTCTCGGCGAGTTTCTCCTCTCGTCTCTCGGCCTTCCTCTGTGCAGCCCGCTCCGCTGCTGGGTTGCGGTGGGACTTGGAAGCCCGGGGCGGCTTGCGAGCAGTCTGCTTGGGTCTAGCCATGGTGTACAGCTCTACAAAGTGACGACGGCGCTCTAGAAGGTGTCAAGTAGTTTGAAACTCAAGTCCCACTGCTCTGGGTGAGTAGGGAGGACAGGGTGAGATGGGCTTTTGATCGTGATGCCATTTCAAGAGACAACGCGCGCGCGCAGACTCGCCTCTTATAGGTATGTCCCTGAGCCCGCTTTAGGGATATGCAGTCATGTAGTCGTATTAGAAACTTGGAGCCGAGACCCTTCCCTCTATCGACCCTTGGCTATCCATTCATGGCTGCGGTCCACTCAAGGGCTGGAGCTATAGAGGAGTCATTATGCAGCCGGCTTGTGGAGATGCAGATAACCAAGCAGCACAGCCCTATGATCCGGGGTATGCTAACCGTCCATTGGACGTGAGACGACAACGAGGTAAGTCATCCAAGCTTCCCCAGGCAGAAGCCGGGATCCGGAGCCCACAAGTCCAGTTCGGCGGTGAGACGGCCAGTCCATTGTTAACGAGTATTACAGACAGAATAGGTATGTAAGTCAAGGCCCAATGAGCATTATTCACACCCCGCTAGGTTAGGCTGCTATGTAGGCTGCTTCCTGCCGATGCGCGTACAGTCAGTCTATTGGATCGTACCTTCGGAACGGGCCCAGTAGATGCGCATATGTTTACTTTCTAAGTCCGCCGATGACTCTTTGGCGCTTACCGCTCTATCCTACATAGAGCTAGGTTAGATAAAGTAGCAGGTTAGCACTTTCCGTGAGCGGTCCGGAATCGAGTCACAGATAGGCAGCCTGACAGATAGATAGGCGGGACTCGCTCGGGAGGCCCCTTCCAATGTTGTGGCAGGGGTCGCAGCCACAGCAATATCCCCACTTCCCTGTCGTATTATGCTGATTACCTACTTACATGAGGCAGTTTAACAGCAGAACAGGGAACCTATCAATAACAAGTGCTTACAGCGGCATTTGCCAAGATAGAGGTAGGAGGTACGAGTAGAGGTATGTATTAACGCTTAACACGGAATCCACACGTACTTTTTTTTCTTTTTCTTTCATACTTGTAGGATCTCGTGGCAGTACCTACGGAAAAGTGTAGCGGAACTTGAAGGGGAGTCTAGGTAGCTCCTGTCCCTTATTAATGTCTAGAAGAATATCAAGGTGTATGCATATATCCGTACATCCGACCCCTATTGGTAGATAAATAACTACCGAGGTCTTCCCCCAGTTTACCCCACAACAGCCGGGCTTTGTTCGACGATTTGGGGTAGGTATCGTAGTCTAAACTGTATTATACCTAGAGTCCTAGACAAGGAACAGTCCCAAGTCCTAGAATGTAGATATAGTGGACCAGACCAGACCGTTCCCTGAATGAACATGGAGAGATTCGTACTCGTTTGACAAGTATAGACCCCCGAAAGCCAACAACGATGAGACCCTTCGAGGAAGCGATAGAGGCCGCCAGTGCCGCCGAAGAGATTCCCGGGGCCGTACTCCTAGCTTCGGACAGGCATGGTAGGTAAGCAAGAGATGTATGTGGCTTAGGCTCCACATGTAGGATACTGAGAAGGAGGCCCTATCTTGTCTTTTCCTTGCCGTTACTTGCGAAGAACAAAAGCACAATATTAATGAAGAGCTCTAGGTAAATTCAAATATGGCAAGGCCTTTGGGAAACGCTCCGTACGCGATGGTGCCGACCGCTCTCCTCTCCGGCTTGATTCCGTCATGTGGATCGCGTCATGCACAAAGGTAGTGACGGCACTGGCCGCGCTCCAATGTTGCGAGCGCGGGCTCCTGGCGCTCGACGAGCCCATTTATCAGGTTCTGCCCGAGTTCAAGGGTCTGCCCGTCATCAAGGGTTTCAAGGAGGACGGCAGCCCCGTGCTGGAGCCTCACAAGAAGCCGATCACGCTCCGCCATCTGCTTAACCACTCTTCGGGCGTCGCGTACGACGAGACGCATCCCAAGCTGATGGCGTGGCACAAGTGGCACCGCACGAGGCCCAACCGGTCCAATGTTGTCGAGGGTCGCTTCAGCTACCCCCTCGTATTCGAGCCCGGCGACTCGTGGTGTTATGGCGCCGGCGTCGACTGGGCCGGTGTGGCGGTCGAACGCGCCAACGGTGGCACCACCCTGCAGCGCTACTTCGAGGAGAATATATTCAGCCCCGTTGGCGTGCGCGACATCGTCTTCTCTAGCTATCTCCATACGCGACCCGACCTACAGGCCCGGCTCGTCGACATGAGCAAGCGCGACCCAAAGAACCCGCGCAAGGTCATCCGGAGTAATGCGCGGCCGCAGCACAACGAAAGGGGTGGATGCTTCGGCGGCCTAGGCCTCTTCGGGCCCCCCGAGGAGTTTATGAAAGTCATCCAGGGCATTCTCGCGACGGACAAAGATCACAAGCTCCTCAGTGTAGCTAGCGCCGAGGAGTTCTTCAGGCCTTGCCTGAGTGATAAGGCGAAGAAAGCCTTGAACAAGATGCTCACTGTAGAAGAAGCCCGGATAGGCATGGGAAACCTCCACGCATCCGTGACCAAGAACTGGGCGCTCGGCGGCATCGTCAATGAGGAAGACGTCCCTGGCGGTAGGAAAGCCGGCACGATGACCTGGACAGGCCTGCCGAATCTTGTTTGGGTAAGCGCACTCCACTGATCCCTCCTCTCTTCAATATTGTTGACATTAGGGTCTTTCTTCTCTCTATCAGTTCATCGATAGAAAATCCGACCTCTGTGGTCTTTATGCCGCACAGTTATACCCTCCGGCAGATGCGAAGTCAGGGGAACTCTGTGGCCTCTTTGAGCAGGGGCTGTACGGCATCTACCAGAAGACAACGCCAAAGCTGTGATAGGAGAGACAAAGCCAGAGTTTCACGACGGTACACGCAGACATAAGAAACTATGTAGTGTATGATCAAGGTTGAGATTAGTAGAGTGTGCTTCATATTCGAGTCCAATTAAGTGATTCGGGAATATATGCTGATATTTCTACTGATAAACATTACATCGATCCATTTATCCATATAAAAAGACAGCAGCCATGGAAACAAGCGTAATCCAACTGCAAGCATATAAGCAACCTTACGCACAAAACAAAAAATATAGTGTGAATTTGCGCCCCCCCATGTCCACGCATCTCTGAAAAATAAGTTGTTGGGAGAAAGCAATACCTAGGTAGTTGCAGATATGCTTTTTCCACATGTTTAAACAGCTACACCATCATCGCATGTAGTACTCGTATAATATATAGCTTTTCAAGAAAGACGCGAGTTGGAAAACAAGGGTTTCAGGGAAATCAATAACGTTGTATCCCACTATAATTCCCTAGGATTCATCTTACGAGTAAGTCACAAGGAAGTCCCTTCCTAGCAATAATCTCAGCATAGAGGAAGGGCCCGTACATGAGGCAATCTCCAACAGTATCCAAGAACCGGCAAGCGCAATCTATCTACCAAAGCGTCGGTAAGCCGTCAGTTGGTACGGCAACTTGCTATCTCCGGTGCTAAGGTAATCTCCGGGATCGTTGATCTTCACAGGGGATTACGCACGGACCTCGGACCTCTACTACACGTACATGAGTCAAGTACCCAAATTACCCCTGATCTCTCCAACATTCAATGTATATTCGAGCTTATTCCCTTAAGTTACCTATGTATACTTTCTCTTGATTGGCATATGTACATATGGCACCGACTTCTCCTCCTTTATCCTCCCCAAGTGGATCGTTGACCCCTATACTCGTAAACGGACTCACAGCTGTACTAGTCTCTGATGGGCGGCATCTCGATTGGTAAGTAGGATACGCTTGTGCGTAATCAAAGACCGGAGTCGATCATCGGATAAGGACTCGTGGGATACCAAGCATTCCAATCAGCGCACACGTCCTCGTATTCCGAGATATCGGTAGTCGAGAAGATACTCGTCTGGACAGCGGGCTGCTCCACAAAGGTGACGCTCAGGCCACCGCTGACGTGCCACGCGATGTGGCAGTGGAAGAGCCAGTTACCCGGATTATCCGTCTTGAACGCGAGAACAACGTAACCCAGCGCCGGCAGCATGGTCACGTCGCGGCGCACGGGATTATTGAAATTCAGCGTTCCGAGGTCGGTAGCCGGGTTGAAGACGGTCCTGTAGCTGTTGAGTCCACCTGTCAAGAGCAGGACTAGGAGCTGGACTAGGGAGAGGGGCACATTCAGGGGCATCGAACGGCCCAGGACGTAAAAGTCATGGCCATGGAGATGCATTCTACATGCGGAATCGTCAGTATTGGTTTTCCATCAGAGTAGTTCTGCGAGCACCTAAGATGCGTTGTTGGGTAGGGAGTGAGACTTACGGATGCGGAATGGGAGACAAGTTCTGGATAACCCAGTATGACCACGTATTAGCCTGGTCGACTACCACGACATTCTCCCTCCGAGGGAACGCGGTTCCGTTCTGGACAAAGTCGAATACAGGGTGGCCCCAGTCGACCTTTACCGCACTGGCATTGACATACCATGTCACCGTACTCGAGAGAGGCGGGAAGCTCAGTGTCACCGGCAGGTTATCCGCGAGACCTACCGCGGGCGTAAACTGACTCGAGTCAACAGTGTGCGCATGATATGGCTCCCAGTCGTTCTGGTCGCTGCAGAAAGTATCGGCAGGTCTCGTGCCTCGCGTCGTCGGAAGGCTGTTTCCTGCGCCTTCGTAATGGAATATAGCCGCAGGTCGATTGACCTTGCTCGTGCCGCAGAGGCCCACAACGGAAAGGGTGACGTTGAACCAGTAGTTGTCGACTGGTTCTGTTGCGTCAATGATCACGTCGTACCGCTGTCCGATTCCGAGGAATATGGTATTTACAGTCTGCGGCACGATCGGGACGAAGTCGGTCTCAATGACTTCGAACTGGTGCCCCACGAGAGAAACCTATAGTGTAACGTTAGTTACTTATATATACATCTTTTAGTGCCCTCACTTCAGCTTCTCTGTGCTTACTTGAAAATTGTGCTCGATGGACGGGTTGATAATGCGAAGCCGATGTCGCTTTCCTTCTTCCACTGGAGAGAAGGGGGGTTAGTATTTCAAGAGTCGCTTTTCGAGTAACATTGGAAGCTGGGCCGATGTCTCTGCTTACATGTTACAACAGCATATTCACCAAGACTGGGGTTGCTCCGGTTGATATTCGTCCCATTGAACAGTATGTTGTCGCTGGAGGGCGGGAGAGGGTTAATCTGGGTCATTCTAACGCCCTGTGTCTCCGTGAAGTAGTAATAGTCGGTGATGGGGAAAACGCCGAGATCGATATCATAGTTCGCCGTCGAGGGGCCATAGATCAGTATCGAGCCAACTACTCCGTCGCCGTACTGGGCGGTAAAATGCGAGTGATACCACGAAGTTCCTGCAGGAGAGATGTAAGTCTGACATGAACACGTGATCGAGAAACAAGACACTGACCATATTGCATGGCCCTGAACGTATAAGTCTTGCTATGACCAGGGGCTAGAGCACATTCAGTGACGCCGTTTGCTCCGTCCTGGAGGTTGGTATTCAGCTGGCGAATGCCGTGCCAGTGAATCGAAGTTCTTGAAAGCTCTGATCAGCATGTTGATATATCGAACCGTCGTTATCGAAAAAAACATACCCATTGGTTGTAAGACTGTTCGTCACATGCACAACGATGGTATCTCCCCAGTCGGCAAAAACAGTTGGTCCAGGGAACTGGTTGTTCACCAACATGACTGACTCCTTAACCACGCCATCGGGTCCAACCCTGATACCCCCCTTTGTTAGCGAAGCTTGATTATTACTATTATCATATAGGTCTCTTACCAGTTCTGATGCTCAGCTATATCGAAGAAGTATTCTCGAGTAATTCCGGGCGGAACCACGGTCGAGTAATCCGTGTCAATATCATAGCCCGTGGCCCAGCAGGCTCTATTAGTCGCTGTATTGCACGAACCGGCCAAACGGGCTTCGAGATCCACTGGCGCTGGTGCGCCCAGGGCTAATGGAGGGAAGAACAGAGCCCCCAGGACCGTGGCAAGCAACAACATGATAGGCAGACCAGCGAACTGTCTACTGTAGATATGTCCAACGTGTAATAAGTGTAATAGCCAACGGGTATTGCAGGCTGAACCTAGAAGCTGCCAAACAAGCAATGATTAAGGGAACCTGGGCGAGAGTTGGTCATTATATATAAATCCAAATGGCGGTATATGCCGCTGGACCACACCGATCACGACCTCACCTACGGTGTGCATGTGCCCTCCACGTCTTCTCAGCTCTCTCACCTTTCTGGAGGATATCGCAGGAACCAACCCCTCTTTCCCAAGTTACTAGAGTGTGCAGAACGTGACTCATCACCACCTCCTTCATGTGAAGGATTGGGACTTCCCAGAAGTGGATAGATGCCCTTGACCTTAGCTCTAGAAAAGAGGTAGGCGGCCAAACTCGATCCAGCGATGCCGACTAGGTTGAAGAACGCCTTGTTCAGAGGCCTAGATTAGACTATTGAACTCGGCGGGGGGTTAATTAACCACGTCCACCGCCAGAAAACGTCAAAGGGTGATATGCACTAGACTGCAAATACCCCCGTCGAGGCCCGTCAACGTGTGCCCGCGACGGGCCACGAGTGGTATACCAGACAGTAGCTCGGTCTGAGCAGCGACTTAAACACAACCTAGGCGTACCAGCTCCAAACTGCTTGAGATCAAGAATGGTCGTTCTAACCGAGCCCCTAATGAGCTTGAATGCACCCCTGGCATGGAAGGTATAGCTAAGCGAGATCTGGCCTGCAGCAGGATTGGAAACCAAGTTTGCATCTCTCCCGTAACTCACCCCGATTCACCCTCTCGTGGATAATGTGGACGTATGCATAAGATCTCTGGATGCCGAACACCGGTTTGGTAAAACCCAGGTGCCGATGCGTCCGAGAGATGAACACTCGGCGAAGACAGCCTCTTGGAAGGCCATTCTCGCACATTTCTTAACTGGATCACAAGTAAACAAGAGTGTACGCTAGACTATAGAACGTCAGATCCTTTGCAATAGCCAGGGTTGGGGTATTATGTTTCAGGTCAGTATGGTTAACACGGAATGTCGGTGCTAAAGGGAATGCTCTCTGGTCCAGGTCTTGACCACCAGTTCGTCTTACTCTGGGGGGCTGATAATTGTTCGCTGAACTCCCATAGCCGGCTTAGAGGAGATTATGCGGTCAGCAGCAGTCTGTTGACAGCTAACCGCCCGGAGGTCCCATCGAATCTCGATTCTCTAGTCGAGCCTCCATCGACTCTTCTTCTTCTTCTTCTTCTTCTCTCTTCCAAGATAGTTTTCTCGCATTATCAAGAACAACCCCTCAGCCCCAGTGATCGCCTCACTCGTACGCGTATATTCCACAGCGCGCAAAGCTATTTTCACCGTGACCCCCTGACCTCCTGTCATGGGGGAATCGATAGGCTGAAGCCACAATCCCACCTGATAGACTGGGGGACCGGTTAGGGTATTGTCCTCGCGGCGCTTGCAGGAAAACAAGGAAATCCACACCCACGCCCCAAAGTCTAAATGAAAATGGTATTCTGCACGGGATAAAGAGCCCAACGTATGCTAGGACCTCGTTCATATGTCCGATGCACGCCCGTTAAGCGATGCTACCTTAGGTAATAAGCATTAGGATTGCTCGAGCTAAATGCACTGCAGATGTGCTGTGATCCAACTTCGACCTCGCTTAGATCCGAACGTTGTGGAAGCCCTGTTCGCTAGGGTATATATGTGCATTTACGTCATTACCATTACCCCACGCCAGGTAATACCTAGATAGGAGAAGGAAGGATCGTGGCTATTTTCTGCCCTTGCCTATTTGGATACTCCCACCTCCCCGGGGAGCTTCCGTTAGAACGTTGTTCCCTCCACTTTTGGCGCTCTAGAACGTCGAGGTTCTTGCAATAGACCTATTTCGTCGTACGTACCTACATCGTGGCAGTAGGACTTTCCCTGTCCCATTCGTAAACCGCCACACAGCCAGCTAGATACCATCCTGCTCACAAGACTGGCGGGAGTGTGGCGTTTCTCGTAATCACAGCAAGAGTTAGCAGGATCGCAACTTACGAGTAGACATTTACATATATAACGCTATCTGCCTAGCAAATCCGACATGATGCGAGGGGCTTCCGCAGTCTTCTCCGAATCCTCGACTGCAAACCCGCTAGGCTGGCGATACACTATACCATGTTACATCCAGCCTTCATGTGCGCGGGAAGGGTTGTTCGGTAGCGTTTAGAAACGTCCTGCAGCTAAAGTACCCGGTATATGATTGTTGTCTCGGCCTAGATGTATAATTCATGACAGGCCTAGGTAGTAGAAAGGCGCTGGGAGATAGCATGGTAACCTGGTTTCTGCAGGTTCGTAACGGGTTTGCCCTCGTGGCTGTTGACTAGTCTACCAAGCTGAGGGGAAGTCCCGTCAGCCCGAGAACCTAGCCCGACAACAGTTGCGCATCCAGCTGTATAACGGGCCAGTATTTGTTCTGGGCATCACAGAATATTAACCTAATCGGGACTCAGGGACGTGAGGGGCTCACCATTGAAGTCCAATTCGGATATTCAATCGCAGTAGGTAGTCTAGAGAGGTATGATAAGGCAGCCTAGGCTAGTGGGTTGAGAGAGAGAGGTGATATGATAGGGGTATGATTTTCAGCTCAACCCTTACTTAGGATAATTTGCTCCGGACAGTTGTTTCCCGTTTTGACTTACCGTATGTCAGTGATAATGGAATGCGAGGCTGAACACCTATAAGAACCCCTAGGAAATGCTGACACGACTTTTGTGGGATTCAAGGTCTGCCCTGCGCGAATGTTGTCTGGGTGCTTGACACGTGGTGGACAAATGAAAATACTTAAGGTTAAAGGTATGCGGTCATCTACCACAGTAGAATTACTACCTATAGTAGGTATTGTATACAGTATCCCACGACCTGACCTGGTAGGGTTAGTAAACCGTTGAGCGACAGAACGTACTTTCCTAACACCGAAATCACTTTTAACTATAGAAGCAACGATTGTTTATTATTGGAAAGTTGGAATTATTATGTTCGTCTTATGTTGGAACCAAATGCTAGCGCGTAACGTCAATAAACCAGTGAACAACAGAATACTGGGACCTTTACTGGCTGATTTGGACACTTGAATAGACCCGTTTGACTTGTTTTTAATAGAAAGAGCAGATAATATCAAGACGGGTCATTCATCTTGCCGTGTTCTATCCCCCACGGGGTTCAGATTTTTTGGTATCGCAACAATAGTAAAATAGTGGCACCTAAAGTATTCCACGTGGCCTAGCACGCCTAGGTAGTCTAGATTACCTTATAGCCGGCAAGTTGGCGCAAGTTGGGTCGTTTAATTCTGTTGTGAGCAGGGCTGTGTTGCTAGATCTCAGCTTTCCATATTTGGAGGTTGCTGAGATAGATCTATTGAAATGATTGGTACTGGCGGGGAAGCTTTACGAGTGGATAGGATAAGTGGGGACGGATGATAGAGACGCAGGGTCTGTATCGATAAGAAATTTTTGGATTGGGGAGCTTCTCGATGCTGAATTGTACATCCCACTTGACATCTCAAGTCGCGTCGCCTATTTGCGTATACCGTCCAGTGATAACCAATACGGAACGCCAGGCTTCTCAAGACAGAAGACCTTTGAATTGAGCGACGAAACCCCATCTTACAACCGAGCCAAGATACCAACAGCGAATCCGCACCTGTGCGCATTCCCGGGCAAGCGCATAGCAACTATGGCTTCTTCCAAGGTCACTCTCCGTAGTGATACTACGGTTTCGATTCTAGACGGCGATAAGACTTTGCGCGCTTCCAAGGCTTTAATTGCGCACCTGAAGAGCGAAGCCGAAAAGAAAGTAGCGAATGCGGCGAAGAAACCGCTTCTCGCGGATGAGGACGATGTCACCGGAGAGATACCGGTGTTCGTCACGTTTACTACCAAGCGCCATCCTACCGAATCGCGCAACCTCAAACGTCAGTACACCTAGACTTACTACTCTCTGAATATCCGAATGTTCTTGACGGCTGACGCGCCTTGCAGCAACGAAAATTCCCACGCCATTCCCAGTCGATACCGAGACGGACAAAGGAATATGTTTGATAGTGGCCGATGTATGTTTTCCCTCTAAAACACAGATCACCTACTCTTCGGCTTTGCTGACTTTTCCAAGCCCCAACGTCATTACAAAAACCTCGTTGCCGACTCCGAGTTCCCTGAGGACCTACGCAAGAATGTGTCAAGAATAATTGACTTTGGAAAGCTTAAAAAGAAGTTCTCGTCGTGTACTACATCCCGACTTTCTGCTATTAGATTATCTACTCATTTATGTTGCAGATGAGAACCAAAGAGCGTTGTACGCTGAACACGATTTCTTCTGTAAGTTATCACAAGCAATTTTTCTTTTGGATAGCAACGTCTAACGGCAATACTCGATGAAGTGGGCGACTCGTAAGTCATTCGAAGATGACACGATGAGGCGTCATACTAAAATCAACAATAGCCGCATTATAAATCGGTTGCCTGGTCGTAAGTAACACTCTATCCACCCAGCCCCTATTACCTGGTAAATAGGCTTGTGCTTTCTGCCCGACTGCTTTGAGATTCAGCTGGTATCCTTCTGCTTCAAAAGTGGCTAACGTCGGTTATTAGTCCTGGGGAAAACGTTCTATAAAAGCCAAAAGTACGTAATCTGGTTCCCGTCGACGGCTTCTCCTCCACCTTGACTCGCTCTAGCGTGCCATCAGCCGGATCCGACCAGGAGATATGTGAGTGGACGAACTAACAACGTTTATAGGAAGCGGCCTATACCTATTGACATCCAAGCTCGTATACCCAAGGTAATAAAACCCCCGTTTCGACACGGAGAACATCTCGGCTGACTATCACATAATAGTCTGGTGGCAAGCGGGTCAAACCTGCTAAAGACACTGTGAATGCCTGCAATCCCGTGCAACTAGCCGGAGAGATAAAGCGAGCAGTAAGTGTCACCTCAGCGAAATATTACTGGATTCTTAGGCACTAACCGTTTCTATAAAGATTGCCGCGGCTCTTGTCAACTTATCGCCCTCCACCAACCACGCTGTCAAGATCGGTTATGCGTCCTGGAAACCTGAAGAACTGGCTGCGAACACGGAGAAAGTGGTCTCTGTAAGCTATGATGATCCACTCAGTCGGACTCGGATTTCACTAACCCTGACTCAAGGTCATGGCCAATAAGCTGATCCCAGGAGGACAAAAGAATATCAGGGTACGTTGTGGCTCTTTTTTGTTACTTTGGCTTGTTTAAAATCAGTATTGCTAACCTACCGTCTTGATATAGAGTATCTACATAAAAGGCAAGATACGGCACATATGTTGTATGGTTTTCCGATTAACTAACTTTTGCAAAAGGTCCCGAGACTGTCGCCCTGCCTATATACCTCACCGATGAACTGTGGGTCGACAAGGAGCAGGATATAGTTGGCGATGACTCCGAGGAAGCCAAAGCCCTACTAAAGGGAGAGAAAGCGAACATCGGCAAGAAGCGCAAGTCGTTGGAGGGAGCTGCCGAGACGGAGGAGGAGGCCCCCGTTTCAAAGAAGTCCAAGAAATCAAAGGCGGCGAAGGAGGCAAAGGAGGCGAAGCCAGAGAGTAAAGAGGATAATCTGGACAAGGAGATCGCAGACCGGAAGGCGGCCTTAAAGAAGCAAAAGAAGAAGGCCAAGAAGGCACTGGATGTTTGAAAGCTCGCGTTGGAGGGTCACTGTATCTTGTCCGCAGCATGATGGAGTTCGGGAGTTTGAGTAAACATCTAAAATTGTGTATGCTTTACATATCCAGGAAAATGGGAACATGGACTATTTAGTTCCTCAAAAAGGAGAAAGACGTGTTTTCAAGCGACTTCGGTGCTGGGTCTATAAGTGAGCAGATATGTGTGTATCACCGGATAAACAGCTAAAGAACAACAAAGCAGTAAGAATAGAAGGAGCATAAGTAAGGTTAGGTAAGGTATACATTGTGCCAAATTAAGCCAAGGCGCGTGTTGCTGTCAATTTACCCATCCTGGTTTTAACCATTAATCCCAAAAGAAGCAAACTAAACTCCAAAGCGCCCTACATGCTCGATATATCATATACAGCCCCAGAAAGCGCAACTCATAGCTCCCCTATCGATTCGGATCCGTGGTGTTTGGTGGCATTTCCGTAAGGACCAAAGTACTCGCCAAATGCTTCGAGCAAGACCTTGTCAGAGAGCTGCATATGATCGCCCGGCGTAGTCTCGAACTTCAGCCCCCCCTTCTTATCGAGAGCGCGCAGACCAAGCCAATCTTCTTTATACAGCTTCCGCTCGCGCAGGGGGGTAGCCTGGTCGTCTACAACATCCTCGAACCAACCGGTCTCCTTGGGAATAACGGTGGTATCATCTTCAAACATGTACAATACAAGATTCGCCAGGGAGGCGATATTGCGCGAATACGTCTCGTTCTTGACGTCTCGCTCGTTGTTGATGTCGGCGAGGAAGTTGGAGTAGGCGAGGTAGCTGTCGAGATCGGCCGGGTCGCGGAAGTACTGCGCGGGCACGAGACGCGATTGCACGAACGAGGTCCACGTGTTGCCGTGGAGCAGGGCCATGGCGCCGCGGCAGAGCCAGTCCGTGGGGCCGCAGGCGCGGTAGTCGACGATGCCGTTATGCTGGCTGCCAAAGGTGAGCAGGCTGCGGACGGGCGGCGCGTTGCACCGCTCCACGTAGGCGCGCAGGAATTGTCCGCCCTGGCTGAATCCCACGGCGTCGATGGCCGGGGCCGTTGAGAGGATCGGGTGCGAGGCCAGGTCGTCGCATACCTTGGCTACTTGCTCCGTTACGTTTCCGTAGAAGGTCGCGCGTCGGTCGTTGTTCGCATTATCGTCTAGGCGTACGAAGTATACGAACGTCCCTGGGTTTGCCTCTTCCACAATCTGTCCTACTTGTTGTAGGCCATCTGCCGAGTAGGTGTCGCCCAGACCATGCCATATGACCACTGGGAGAGGTGTGTCGTCATTGTCTTCGGCCGGGTGGGCTGTTGCGCAAACCACTTGGGCTATTGGCGCTAAAAATAAGGAGAGAGCGCGAAGTGAGGGCATTCTCGGATTTTGTGATGTTCCCCAGTCAGATATTACACGGACGAGATGTCTGTGATGAATGTATATATGGGAGGAAAGCAGTTGAGAGATGAGTGGCTGACTGTATGCCGTAGGCTCCGAGGCATTGTAATTGGGGTCGGAAGCTGGAGTAGCTCCCCAGCGGTCAAAGCATTTGATTGGCCAGACTTCTTGTAGCTTCTCCTTGACCAGGACGGGACAAATCCCCCACAGCAACCAGCAACGGACAGACGATCATCTACGAGTAAAGAGCAAGCAATGCAATGGACGTCAGGGACGCAGCACTTTATCACAATCGATTGAGAGGCGATGGTGTGTTTAACTTGTGGAGGTGTCAACATTACAACCTAGATTAGTCTACAGGTACTAGTTCCATGACGAAACGGTGTGTGATAATCTGGCCGGCGGAATATGGAAGAATTACAAAAGGTTAATTTTGTTTTTTAATTCAAAAACGTACTTGGTTGTTAGCCTATGCTTCAGAAGGTCCTAGAATATAATTCCGTTCGAGTTTTCTTATGATATGCATAAAGAGATGAAGCTGTTCCTGAACAAATATGTTGGGCAAGTTCTTGTGTCTAGGTACCTTGAGCTCTGGCAGTAGTATGAAGTTGAAGGGTTTCAAGTTCCGGGGGTAGGTAAGTACCTCCCGGGTAAGTGGGTCCGATAAGCAGGGTCCTACCAGTAATAATTCGCCGTGGGCAAGTCCGTTTCCAAAAGTCGATGCGACTGCCCTCAAAACATCGTAATTTGTTAAGTTTGGGCGTCACGTCGGATGCTCATTGCCTCGCCTCGACCAAAGCGGGCTCCCGGCCGGAATATTTGATTTTGGGTCTGAGGATCTTTTTCTTACAGGCCAACCTCGGAGGAGACGCCAATGCCATCATTCTCACGTCCCTGATTAAGAACATCATAACGGTATGGACTCGCCTTTCGAAGAGTCTTCAGGTGCCAATGGCTCCAGCCATAATGGACCGTCTATTGGCGAAGTCAGATCTGGTACCCAATATCTCCATGAGGTTACGATCCGCCGCAAGCGGAGGTTGCCGTTTGACATAGCTCAAGAGGATGCAGCTCGTGTCCAAGGCGTGCAGCTCATCGACGAGGTTCGGAATGCCCTCCAACTGTCGGTTGCCCCTCCCATCTTCACCGCCATACTGTCTGGCAGGCCGGCGAGCTGACATACTTGCTAGTCCTATCACGACATACATGGCTGCCTGTCTCTTCTATCACCAGTTTCGTTTGCATTATCCCGGTGATGGTTACATTTTCTCCGACGTGGCCCTCACTTGTCTCTTCGTGGCTTGCAAATCCGAGGACACGCTGAAGAAATCACGAGAAATATTATGTGCCCATCACAATCTCAAGAACCCGGACCGTATCACTACCCCGGACGATAAGGTGAGCCGAGCCAGCAGTATTCTTGCCCAAAGCATTCAAGCGTTTCGTTACTAAAGGTTTCATCTAGCTATTTGACGCAGGCTCTAAACAGTTGATTGGCTTGGAACGCCACGTAATTGAGAGCGTAAGGTTTGATTTCCAGGTTCGAAATCCAGTCAAGATGCTTGCCAAAATTATCAAGGCAGTCCTCGGCTCCGGGCCCGAGGCCTCCGACTTCTTCCTGCTAGGGTACAGGATCGCCACTGATATGTACAAGACCTTGGCTCCGTTGAAACACACTACGTTCACCTGTGCGATCTCCCTTGCCATTCTCAGCTCTATGATCTCTGGGAACTTCAGGGATACATTCGATAGCTTAAACCCTACCGACTACTATACACGACAAGAATGGGTGGCTGAGGTCATGCTCGACATCCTCGACCTCTACACGGACCATCATCGCTCGACTCTACTCGGCCAAGAAATGGATATTCAGCTGTTTATAAATATAAAGATCGAGATTAATCGTCGCGTCGAAGAGGCCAAGATCCACCGGTACCAGAATTTTTGTAAGGATTGTGAACGTGAGGGGTTCTCGCCTCCCCCATCGTCGCCCGGCTCGCCTACCTCGTCTAAGCGCGGGCCCAGGGGCTTTTTTGAAGGCACCGCTCGATTCCTCTTCGACGCTAGTGAGGTGGAACATGAAAAGGCGATATTTGGCCGCTATAAGGAAGACCAGTGGGAAGTGTGGGAAGAAGAGGTTGAAGAGCTCATACCGGAACGAGAAAGCCACATCCGGGCCGATCTCGGGCCCGAACCTCGCCCTCCCCCGAGAGAGCCTCGTGCACCCCGTGCACCACGTGGCCATGGGCACCCCAGAGGCCGTGGACGAGGCCTAGGCGGTCGGGGTGGACATGATCCCGGATGGCACCCTCGTAACCGCCATGGTCGTGGGCGTGGTGGTGGGCTTTGAATTTAACCGCATTTCTTCAACAGGCCCGCATAGGGTACATACATCCTACAATTCCTGCTTTTGGCTTGTATTAAGTACTTTTGCTGGTTCATAGCGGCACCGCAGAGTCGAATGGCGACAAATTTTTGGGATCACTGATAGTGGAATGGCGTTCTAGGAATATACCCCTTATAAGTTTGGGCCAAGGTTGTTTTTATTATTGATGTACAATCGGGCAAGAGTCGAAATGGTTGGCAAGGACGACATTGTACCCTAGTCTGACTTCTCACAAGCCAATCGAAGACAGCCCTTTAACAATTCACTACATATTGTTTTTTGGGCATCTATCTTCCCACCCTTCGGTGGTTGTGTTCGTAGCCTTGGTAACAAGTAGGAACTGCTGTGGTAAGGCCTATCAGTAAAACTCTTTGTCTACCCATCTACCTTGACTCCTTTTGTTGTCAACAACTACAAGATAGGTAGATATACTTCATAATATCACCTGCCTACCTACTCCCATCATCAACCTCCTCAACCCCAATCCCATCCATCAACTCAAAAACCCTAATATTCCCAACCCGACAGAACCCCTCGTCCTTACACCCCAACCCCCTCCTAACCCCGTCCAAATCCTCATATAGTCCTTTAAACCCCGCAATAATACCCGCCGCCTCATCACACGACATTTTTCCTTTTCCTTTTCCTTCTTCTTCTTTTCCTCCCTCCTTCTCGTCTTCTTTTCCTCCCCCTCCCTCGTCTTCTTCTTTCCCCTTCCGTTTCATCATGATCAGAAATTCCCTCACCTCGGCCTCCCCGACACCTTTCGAACCAAGTAATTCCACCAACCGCCTATTAACCCACTCCACCTCCCTCGCCGCCCGCTGCATCTCCAGAGTGGCGCTTACGCCCCGTTCCTCGAACGCGCGCACGCGCTGTTCCAGGTCCGCGACGTATTCCCTCCTTCGGGCGCGGGACCGTTGTTGGCTCTCGCGGTTACGGGATTGGTCTGTTGGGATCCTGATCTAAAAATTCCCCAACCATCAAAAAAAATCTTTTTTTAGTAAATTTCATCTTGTCTTCGGTAGGAAGGGGAGAAAAGGGAATTTCTAATACCTACTTACCTTTCTAGGCATTTTTTTTTTGGACGAGGACACTAGGGAGCTTTTTCCCGGCAGGAAAGAAAGAAAGGAGAAAAGATAAATAAATAAATGATTTTGGGGGAGGGGGGGGTGGTTTCAATGTTCAAGGAGGCCCTGGCCGGCCCGTCTTGCTACCTACTGCTGCAAGAGAAGCTAGGTAGTCACAACGCTTATAAAATCCACAACGCTTGTAAACTTTCTAGTATCAGTAAAATCTACAAGCGTTGTAAATTTTACAAGCGTTGTAAGCTAAAGTTTTCTAAACAAGCGCTGTATTTTTAGCACTTAGCTTACTATAATTATAGCGCTTACTTTATAGTTTACTTTTTAGTTTAATTAATTTACTATCTTATTTTTAAAATAAAATACTTTGCTGCTAATTATAATAATTAATATAAAATATAATTTATATATATTTGCTGCTTTAAACTTTAAAAACAATATAATATATAAAATATATTAAAGATCTTATATATATACTACTTGCTTATACTATTTCCTATCTTTTTATTTACCTTTTAGCTAATGCTTTTTAAAAACTGTTAGTTTTATTTATAAAATATAAACATTTATACTGTGCTATATTAAAGTGTTATTTATAATAAAACATTATAGCAATGCTAAAGCAAAAGCAAAAAATAGCAAGTATTAAAGTTAATAAAATAATATATAGTTTATATATAAATTTAAAAATAGCTATACTACTTTTTTAGTTTTTGCTAAATTTAAGCTTTTATTTCTCTTTTTTAACGTAACCCTTAAAAGTTAATTAGCAATAGCATATAAAATTGTAAACATTAACGTTACTATTAATAAAACATACTAATTAAAAATAGTAAAGGTTTTAATTAACTAATATAACTTTATTATTAATAGCAATTATATAAAGCTTTTTAAAGCTAATTATAAAAATATTAACAATAATAGCTTTATTTGTTTATTAATAAATTTCTAGGTTAAAAAGCTTATTATACTAGCTAGTATGCTTTATTAAGCTAAAAATAATAAAAATATAGCTATTATTATAGTTTTTAAACAATATAATATAGTTAATATATTTAATATAGTCCTAACGCTTTTAAGTATACTTTATATACTAACTAATACTAAAAATAAAGCAATTACTAGATTTTTTATATATATTATATATATTAACAAAACCGGCAACTAATATATACTTAAGTATAGCAATATACTACAAAGCAATTATTTTAAATAGCAAATATATTTTTTATACTTTTATAACTAAATATAAAGTATTAAAGTTTAAGTCTGCTAATATAAAATATAAAAATATGCAAAAATATATAAAGTTAAACTTACTTATAAGTAAATCTAAACTTTTAGCTTTACTATATAACTTAGTTTTTTAAAAAAAAAAAATAGCTAATATCTTTGCTATAGTTAAAATAATAAAATGCTTGCAATTTTTTTAACTATATATTTATAATATTAATATTTTTATAAAGTAGTAGTTTTCCTTTACTATTAATATTATAATAGTATTTTATTACCTTTTTAATTAAAAAGCAATTAATTATAGTTAGATTTATATGCTAGTTATTAGCAAACATGCTAATATTAAGCTTATAATTATTATTATTTTAAATATTAGCTTAATCTACACGCAAAAAAACTTTTAAAAAAAAAAAACACTTTTAATATAGCTTGTTTATTTTTAAAGTTAGCTTAAGGTTATTATATGCAAACGCACTGCGCAATACTAATTATACCGTTTTTTAAAAATTTATTTTTATTAAAAAAACATGCTTAATATTTAAGTAGTTAAAGCTAAAAACGCAGTTTTTAAACTATTTATTATATTTATATTAATATATAATTAATTAACTATATAAAAATAAATTAAAAAGATAAAATAAAAGAAATTTTTTAATTTAAAAATAGTTTAATAAAAAAAAAAGCAACTAAACCTTAATTTTACGCTTTAATTAGCTAATTAACTGCGTTTAACTTAATAGCAAAAAAAGTATTATTACTTTACTTTTAAATAAAAAGCTGCGTAAACCTTTTTACTTTTTTAACGTTTGCCTTATTAAACCTTTAAATCTAGCTATAAAATAACCCCTAAATTGTTAATAAACTTAAAAAAAACAAAATCTAGACTTACTTATAAAGGTTTTTTTTTATAAACGTGTTTATATTAATTAGCAAGCTATATTTTTTTATAATAACTAGAAAATAAATAGCAATATAAATATTAAAACGCAAAATATTATTAGTAAACTAAAAAATAAAGCCTTTGCTACTTATATTAAAAAAAACACTTTTTATACGTATTACTATTTTAACAATAAAAGTAGCACAAAACCTTCTTTTAAAAGCAGCTGCTATAATAGCTAAACAATTAAATATATATTTAGCTTAATAAATTAGCACTTTTATATTTTTTTATTTTTTTAAAAAAATACTATAGCTTATAAGTAATATATTGCTTTTAATAATAGCTATATATACTTTAATAACTAAAGTTATAGTCTTTTTATTAAAAACGCGTACTTTAGCCTTGTTATAAAAGCGTAGCTAAATATACTTAAGCTTTATTTACTAGCAAAAAAAAAAATATAACTAGCAACTATATTATATAAAAAAATATATTATAACTTATAAAATAATAAATTAAAAATTAAAGTTGTTACTAACTTAAAAAAAACAAAAATATATAAAGTTAAAAAGCATACTTTACTATAGCGTTCTTAGTTAATATCTTATTATATAAAAAATAATGCGCTAAGTTGCTTAAACTATTAAACTTTAAATAAGCTAAATTAATAAAATAAGTTATAATTAAGTTTAATACTAAAAAAATAGCAATAAGTAAAAGTTTTACATTATTAATACCTTACTGCTTACTATATACTTTTTTAGCAGCTTTAAACTTAAGTTTTTTTATTATATATTATATTTATAGCGTTTAGTTATAAAAACAGCTGTTTATTATAAAGTTAATATTAAAAAAAATATTAAAATTAAATATAGCCTGCTTTACTATTACTATAATATTATAAAAACAGTAGTATTTAGTAGTATAAAAGCTTTTAAAACTATTATTTTTAGCTTACTATAGCATATTTTTAATATATACTATTATAAATATATATATTTAAGTATTTTAGCTATATATTTTTTTTATAATACTATAATTTATATATGCTATTATTTTTAGTACTATAATAATATTGCTAAAATTAAAAGCATATAGCCTAAGTACAATAAAGAAAATATTTCTTAAATATAACTGCTTATTTGCTATAAAAGCAGCTAGTATAATATAAAAACTTATAAAAAACTAATATAAGTTATAATATATACTAAAACTGTTAATAAATATTAATATAAAAAAATACTATAAGCAAAGTACTTTTAATAATTAAATTTTATTTTTAAGCATATAGCTTTTAGCTATATATATTTAGTTTAAGCTTAGCGTAAAAAAAGTATATATAGCAAATAAAAACTACTTTATTTTTAATAATAATATAGTATATAATATAAAACTTTTAGCTATAAACCTAAAAAGTATTAACTTTAATATACTTTAAATAAAGCAGTAGTTTACGTTTTTTTTAAAATAAAATAATTTAAGTTAAAAAGCTAGAAAAATCTTTACTTTAATAGCTATTAAAAAAAACGTATTAATTTATATAGCTAAAAGCTTTGTTTTTTATAATATAAATTACTTTAAAAGTTAATATAAGCTTATTATTGTCTTAAAAAAGGTTATAAACTGCTTTATTTTAATTAAAAAGCAATACTAGCTAGATTTAAAAAACTAGCATAAAATTAAAATTCTAAGTAATAAAATAGTTACCTTTTTTATTATATTTAAAGCTAACAACGCAGCTAATATAAATTAAGCTAATATTTTTATTATTTTTTAAAATTGTACTATAATAGCAATTCTTATTAAAACACTAATAATAAATAAACTTAAATAAAAATATAGCAAGTCTAGCAAGCTTCTTATTTATTAAAATATAAAAATAAATATTAAAAAACATACAAACTAAAAAAAGCTAAAAATTTAACTTATATAATTTTATAAGATTATTTATAAATTAACTAAGTTTAAAATATAAGTTTTTAACAATATTTAATATAATAATATTTTTAAAAACTAATATAAAGTTAAAAAATATTAACTTTATTATAACTTTAAAAAAGTCTTTTACTAGCAGCTTAAGCTTAGCAGCAGTAAAAAAGTTTTAATTAAATAAACTTTTCTTTTTTCCTTTTCTTTTGCTTTTAATTTTATTATAGTACTTAGCAAGCTTTAGTTTAAAGGCCTAAATCTTTTTGCGTTCTTTAGCCTTTATTTTAAAAAGCAATATAAAAAGCTTTATAACGTTAAAAAAAATATTTGCCTTTTTTATTTTTATTAAAAGTAAGCAACAGCATAATTAATCTCTAAGCGTTAATAGCTATTTAAACAAACTAGCTATAAGTAAGTATATATTATTATTAAATCTAAAAATAAGCTAAAAAACGTTTACTAAAAAAATATAGTCTTAATAGCTTATATTAGTAAGCTTAATAAAAGCAGTTAGTACTTTTTTAAATTATAAAATCTTAAAATATTAATTTTAATATATATTTTGTAACGGATGGAGCATGTGACCTGGATCTAAAGGTATTGGAAGTACTTTAGGTAACCAGGTATATAGTGACCTTATTTTAAATAAGGTAAGATACGCTGCGCGTATTTTAGACTATTATGTAATATGTACTTATACTTAAAGGGTACTGGAAATATATAAAGTACTTTAGACCTAGTTAAATACTTTTATAGATTATAGTTAATTATATTAGATTTTTAAGCGTATGGTTTTATTTTTAATGCTTTGTACTTATTTTAATTTATTTTGTTTGTTATAACTTATTATTAGAGTTATAAGCTTAGTTTGCTTATAAGGGACCGGTGCTACTTTTAAGAGCTTAAAGGCTAGTTAACTACTTATAACTTTATTTTTAAGCTTTTATTTATAAACTGTTTAATATAAACTTTAACTTATTTAAAACTATTTTAAATATGTTTAATTTTTTTAATACTTTTTTATTTAAATAAGCATTTTAATATAACTTAAAAAGCTTTTAAGCATTTAAAATGTTAAAAAATAAAATTAATGCAAATATTACTTTTAAAAATGCTTATAACTAAGCAAAGTAATATTAAAAGCTTAAGTTTATTTATTACTAGCGTAGTATTTAAAAAAAAGTAGACTTAAATGCTTTTAAAACTACTTATAGTTTAATAAAGCTTTATAAAAATCTTACTAAAAAAAAAGCAAAAGAGGTTATTGTTTAGCGTTAACTATATAAATACTATAAAGCATAGCTACGCTACTTTAATAACTTTTAAAATAATAAGAAGCTTAACCTTTTTAAAACTTTAAACTTAAATAAGGCTAAAATTTAAGCTATATATAAAATAATAATTAATAAAAATAGTAAATATAAAAAATAAGTTATTATGCTTTAAGCGTATTTAACTTTTATTTAAAATTAAGTTAACAAAATAGTTAATAACTGTTTTAAAAGCTAAGTTTAGGTGCTTTAAAACTAAAACTGCAATTATATGCTTTAAAACTTTATTTAGCGCTTAAAAGGGATTGTTGTTTTATATAATATTAAGTTTTAATAAATTGCTTAAAAAACATACTATTAAGTGCTTGCTAAAGTATAAAAAAGCTTGGTTAAGCTAAGCAAGTAGTATAAAAAATAGTAGGCAGCGTATAACAAGGCCTTTAACTATAATGTAGTAAATATTAAAAAGCTACTAATAGCAAAAAATTTTTTAACTATAGTAAGTATTAAGATTGTACTAAAGTAGGCTTAAAATAAAGAGATGCAACTTTTTTGCTACTAAGCTTTTAGTAAATTAATTTTAATGCTTGCAAAATATGCTAAGATTTTTAAAAAGTATAACTAAAAGTTAAAAAACTAAAAAAAAGCCGGTATTTTAGCTATTTTTATAATAGCAGTTTTAAATAACTTTAAAAAAGCAAAAGCACTTTAAGCAAAGTTAGGTGCTAAGAACGCTTTTAGTAGTAAGAGCAAGTCTTGCTTATGTTTTTTTAAAAATAAAAAAAGCTATTATTTATAGTTACTATATAAGTGCGCTTACTTTTAGCGCGCTATTACTAGATTTATAAGCTTTAAAAGTTTTTAAATAAGTAATAAGCATATTAAAAAAACTAAGAAGCGCTACTTGCAAGCTAAGTAAAATAAACTTTAATAGGAAATTGCAAAAGAGGGGTAAGCAGTACTATTAAGACTTATAGGCTTTAAAAAAAGGAAAAAATTAAATAAGCAAAAAAATTCTAGCTAAAGCAAGTATTTACTTAAAAATTAGATTTATATAGTAATTAATTTAGTAAGCTTTAGTATTAAGGCTAAGGACTTTGTTATATTTATAATATTTAAACAACTTTAATATGTACTAGCAAATAGTATAGTGCTAAATAATTATAAAGCGGTTTACTTAGTTAATAAACTAAATTTATTAAATAAAGGAAGCTTTTAAGCTATGTTTAATAGCAGTGTTTTATTTAGCACTATAAGCTTTTTAGTAATTAGAAAAAGTTAATAAATAATTTAAAAGGTAATAAATAAGATTATAAGCTTTTATATAAAGGACTTAGTTTTAAAAAATATAAACGTAGTTAAAGGTTTTTATGTTAACATTATTTTAAAAGCTTGACTTTAGCAAAAAGGGATTTAGTATTGTAGTTTTAACTGCTTGCTTTAATATAGATTAATTAAGTATAATACTATACTTAAAATGCTTATATGTTATTATAACTTAGTTTTTTTTAAATATAAGCTTTAATTTTTTTATTTTAGTAGTTATTTAGTAAACTTTGTAATATTTTCTAATATTTTATTTAGTGCTGCAAAGATTATAATAGCTACTATAAAAAAAAAATATTAACTTTTTAAAGACTTATTATAATTATAAACTAATTTAAAAAAATTATAGTACTTAAAAGTAAAATACTTAGGTTTAAAAGCTTTGTAAGCTTTAGCTAATAAGGTATAAAACGTTAAAATTTAAAAAACGCTTTATATTAAGTATAATAGCTATGCTACTACTTATATAACTAAAGTAGTATTTTGTTAAATTTTAAAGCATTATATAAGTTAGCTGTTTTAAAAAATTTATTAAGATTTATTTAATTATAAAAAAAGCTATAATAGATTTATATAAATATTAGTTTTAAAAGATAAATATAGCAAAATGCTTTAAGCTTTTTTATTATAAAAAAAAAGCTTAGAACTAGTACTTAAAAAGCTTACTAGTTTTAAAAAGTAAGTAAAATGCTAGTTTAAACTTTTTTTTTGTTTTTTTTGCTATAATAATAAAAAAGCAATTATTGTTATAAAAAAAAAAACTAAGTATAAAAAGTAGTATAAAAAAAAAGAAATTATAATAAAGACCTTACTTATATACGTTAAAAAACTAGTAAAAGCAAGTAAATAAGCTAGATAATAAATTATATATAAGTTAACTACTATAATAAATAAAGCACGTTTGCTTACTAAATTGTAGCTAAAAACAGTTTAAGTAGTAGCGTAGTTATATAACTAAAGCTTTTTAAAAGCTTATAATTTTTATAGCTTACTTAAAAAGCTTTATATATAGTTTACGTACTATTTTTGCTAATATATACTAAAAGTAAAAAAAGTACTAATAAGTAATTTTAAACTAAACTAATTAAAAATAATAACATATAAATATAAATGCTATTTATTAAAGTAAGATTTTTTTGCAAGTTATTAAAAATAAGTATTTAAAATAAAACTTTAAGCATATATAAAATATATAGTAAAGTATATAGCAACTAACCTGTATTAAATTTAAATATTTATAATAAAGTAGGTAATTATGTTTAAAAATATAAAGTTTAATAAAATATAGTTTTATAACTTAAAAAAAACTTATAAGTATATTAGTTAAAAAATAGTATAGTACAAGTTTATTAAAGTTAAACTAATACTAATGTTATTTTTTAATAAACTTTTAAATAATAAGACTAAAAATATTTTAAGTTATAAAATATTGCTTAATACGCTGCTAGCAATAAAAAAAACTAAAAGTATGCTTAAACTAATTAAAAGCTTAAATAGCTTTTTATAAGCTTATAAATTAAAAGTAAGTATAGCGTAAAAGTAAGTAAAGCTACTTAAAAACTTATAATATTAGCAGCAAGAACTTATAACTTTTAAAAATACGCTAAAGCTTTTTAAGTAAAGAAAACAGCGTAACTAAAAACTTAAATAATAAGGCAATATATTAGTAGCACTTAAAAAAAGTGTATAAAGTATAGGGCAAAAACTATAAAGGTTAAGTATATTAAAAAAAATACTATAAGCTAATATTAATAAGTAGCTTAAATAAAAAATAGCTACTTTAAAGCATTTAAGCTTATAAAGTAATAAAGTAAAGTATTAAAATATGACTTTAAATACTTAACTATATTTAATAATAAAAAAAAAAGCTTTAAAGTATTAAAAAAACTTTTATAATGCTTTAAAGCACTTTAATACTTTTAATATATAACTTAAAAAAAAGCAAGATAAAGCTTTTAAAAAAAAGGTATAAAGCTTAAATGTTTTTAATATAAAAAAGCTAAAAATAAAAAAAAAATATACTTAGTAAAAACCTTTAAAATAAGTTAAAAAAAGTAAAAAACTTTATAAATTTTTACTTTATAATAAAGCTAAAAAAAGCAATTAGCATATATTTATAATACTTATATATAGCAAAAATATAATTATAATACTAAATAATAATAATAAGTATTAGAAATTTTTTTTAAAAATATTTTTTTTAAATTAACTAAAAGTAATTTACTAAAGGGATTAAAAATATAAAACTTTATACGCTATATTTGCAGTAGCAATAAGGTAAATAAAAGTAAAACGTTTAAGTGCTTTTTTAAAAAAGAAAATCTATTAAAACAACTTAGTAAAGCTAAAACCTAAGTATTAAAAAAACTTTATAACATATTTGCTAAAAAAGTATTTTAAAAAAAGCGCAAAAAAAAAGCTAAATTAAATGCTTGCACTTAACGTTATAAAATGTATTTTATATAAAAATATAACAAGCAGGCTATTGCTATTAAAATAAATATTTGCTTATAAGTTTAATAAAAAAAAGTATTTTATAGACTATAAAGCTAAACTAGTAATAAAAAAAGATTAATAAGTAATTAATACTTTTTAGTTAACTTATATAGCTACTTTTGTTGCTTTAACCTTTTAACTAGTTATAATAATAGTAATATACTTTAGTTTTAAATGCAAACAATATAATGTTAAAAGCGCGTTTTTTAATGCAAGTAAAAAAAGTAAAAAGCTAATAGTGTACAATATGCTTAATAGTATAAAAAAGCATTTTAATAAGGTTATATTGCTTTTAAAAGCATTATATAGTTTAAAAGACTTGCTTTTTTTTTAATATAAAGAATTTTTAAGTATGCTAATAAAACTTAGTTTTATACTTTTTAAAAAAAAACTTTGCTTGTTTTATAGCAAAGACTGCTAAATACTAGTAATTTTTTATATAAACAATTTTTTAGTACTATATTTAAAGTTTTATAAGGTATAAGCGTTTTAAGTAACCTAAGGTATTAAATAAGCATATAAAATTAAAGACTAAGAAAATATTGTATAGTTTTTTAAAATTAAAGTAGTAAAAAACAAAAAAAAAAAAACGATTTTTTTGCTATATAACTAATATATTAAAAAAGTAGCTAAGCGTTATAATCTAGCTAATAAAAGCTAAATACTATATATACTACTACTTTATAAAAAACTAAGAAAGTTTAAAAGCATAATAATAAAAGTGTAAATTAAAGCGTATTAAAAGCGTATAAAATTAATTATATATATAGTAATTATAATAAAAGCAAATATATTATATGCTATATTATTTTTATTAAAGTTTTTAACTAACTTAGGTTTAAAGTATTTAGTTATAGCAAATTAAGTTATTAAGTATTTATATTATATTAAAAAGCTAAAAATAGTAATAAACTATTTTTTTAGTAGCTTATAAGCACTAGTAATAGTAAAAAATATGTTTTTTGCTAACGATTTAAAAATATAGCAATTTTTTTATAAATATTTAATAAGTTTATAAAAAAGCCTAATTATTTAAAAAGCATATTAATAAAATACGGTTTTTATTTTTACTATAAAAGCAAAGTTAATAGTTTTAAAACTAATAAGCAAAAAGGCTATAGTACTAAAGCGTTTAATAGCTAATATAAAGCTTAATTTTAACTAAGACTAAAAAATCTACTTTAATAATATGTAGGCAATCTGCTTAGCAATAAAAAATAAAAAATATATTAGTACTTAATTAAAATATGTTAATATATAAAATATATAAATATATAAGCAATATTAAAAAGGCTTATTTAAAATTAAGTATATAGCAATAGCTAATATGCTAGCTAATAAACTTATTAAAAACCTATTTTAAAAAGCGTTTAAGCATTTTAAATTATTACTAAACTTATAATAAATTTTAATACTATTACTTAAAATAAGAGATTAACTTTAAAAGGTAGCAAAGTATTATATTTTAATTAAAAAAAGGCGTAAGTATTAAAAGTTTATTATAAAACTTTAATATTTATATTTAAACTAGCTAAGTAAAATTATTTAAAAACAATAAATAATAAATAAGCGTAAAACAAGACTAATTTAATTTTTTTTAAAAGCTTTTTTACTTTTTACTTTTTTTTTTTACTTTTTTTGCTTAAGTATTAGCAGCATGCTGCTAACTTTAACTACTATAAGCTTTATAAGCATTATAATTATTACTATATACTTTTTATTAAAAAGTGCTAGGACTTTAAAAACTAATAGTAATATTTTAAGCTAAAATAAGCTTTTTATTATTTACTGTAAGCTTGTTAAGCTTTGCGTTTTTAACTTTATAACTTTTTAGCTTAAGTATTTAAAATATAATATTTTGTATTTTTTTTAAAAATACTTGCTACTAAATATTTTTTTTAAAATAAAAGTAAATAATACGCTAGTAAGGATTATTATGTTAACTATTTAAGGTATTAATATACTTATATAACTTTTTTACTTTTTAAAATAAAGTTAAATACTTATAAGCATTAAAAATAAAGGTAAAATACTTATTTAATTTTTAGTAGTTACTTTTACTTTAAGCATTGTAAATAAAGCGTTAATATATAATATAACTTAAGTAAAAAGTAGGTAATAAGCTTAGCTAGTAGTATAACGTAAGTAAAAACGGTAATTTAAGTTAGCTATATTATAATAACTAATTTTAAAAAATAAATAAATAAAATTGCATATTATAGCTAAAAGATAATTAGCGTATAAAATATTTTAATAAGTACCTAGTTATAATTTAAGTATAACCTTTTGCTTTTTTTTATAAATAAAAAAGCAAGCGTTTTAAAAATAGCTTTATTAGCACATAAAAGCTAATTTAAAGTGCATAGCTTTATATAATTATAATATAAAATATAATTTTTGTTTATATTAAACTTGCTAAATTAAATATTATTATTGCTATTATTATTGCTTTTTTTATTAAAACTAAAGCTAATAAAAATAAAAGTATTTAAACTAAAGCTAATAAAAGCAAAAGCATTAAAAATAATTTATAAAACTTATAGCTATTTATTAAGCACTAAATTTAAACTAGTGTTAAATAACGTATTTAAGCGTTGCTTTAGCGCTTACTTTTTTTTTACTAAGCTAAGAGTATGTAATAAAACAATATATATAAAAAAAGAAAACTTTAAAAAAAAACCTTAACTAAAAATAAGAAAACTGCGCTTAAAAGCTTTTTATAGCTTTTAAGCAATAGCTTTTTTTTTTAGCATAAAGAAAACTTTTTAATAAAATAAGCAACTATATAGCAAAAGTAAATTAATATAGTTAAATAAAAAGGCAAGCATTATAATATATTAAAAATGCTTTAACTTACTATATAAAACTTTTATAATAATTTTTATTATAAAAACAAATATAAGGCAAAAAACGTGCTTTTAATTAAAAAATATAATAAGTTATAGCTTATAATGCTAACTAAAATAAAGTATGTATTTTTTTTGCGCGCTAAAGCTTTTTATTTCTTTTTAAACTTAATTAAGAAGTTTATAGTACTAAGGTATTGCTTATTTGCACTAGTGCAAAAAAAAGATTAAAAATTAGATTAAATGCTATAAAAAATATTATAGTAAAGATAAAAAGAGTATTTATAATATTATTTAGTTGCTTGCTAGCAACTTATACTTTAAATAAAAGTATAAAAGTATTTGTAGTATTATTTAATTGCTTACTAGTAATTAACGTTTTAAGCAAAAGTATAAAAGTATTTATAGTATTATTTAATTGCTTGCTAGTAATATTTTTATTTATAATATTTTTAAGCTGCTTGCTAGTAGCTTTTTTTATATTGTTTTACTAACGTTAATAAATATAATGTATTATAAGATTACTTTTGCTTAATAAATTAAACGGTAAAGAAATAGGTAACTAGGCTATACGCTTTGCTTACTATTTAGTACGCTTTAAAATATAAGTAGCGTTTATATTAGCAAAGGTATTATATATAAATACTATGCTAAAAGTAACTTTTATTATTAAAAAAAGCATAAGCGTTATATAAAAAAACAGCAAATTGTAAACTTTAGTATAAAAAATATAAAAAGTAATTATAAGCACTTTAAAAGCTTGTTTAAATATAACAACTTTTTTATAAGTATTAAAATTATTATTTAAATGCTTATTAGCTTTTACTATAAAGGTTTAACTAATAGTAGCAACTTTTAAATAAGCATTTATATTATTATTAAAATGCTTGTTTTTTAATACTTGCTTTGTAAAGCTTTTTTTATAACGTAATTAGTTTTGCTTTTTTTTAAATAATAAGCTAAAGACTATATTAAACGTAAGCATAAAATGCTTTAATAAAGGCAAACTTGCAATTAAAATAAGTTAAATAAGTATTATAAGTAATATAAAAAAGCTTATAAGCATACTAGCTTTATTTTTTTTATAATAAAGTATTATAAGAGCTAAGTTGCGCTTGTTTATGCTATAAAAGTTTTTTATATAGGCCTAGGCTAAAAAGGCAGCAAATTTTTTTATATTAAAGTTTATATTTATATGCTTAGCTATAGCTTAAAACTTTTTTTTTAACTAATAAACTATTTATATACTAAAAATAAGTTTAAATTTTATATTATATATTATAAAATAGCGTAGTAAGCATTAAACAAAAAAAAAGATATGCGTATTACTTATTTTATAATTAAAAAGTATAATAACGTTTTAAATACTTTAAAAATTAATTAAAAACTAATGCTTACGCGCTAGAAAGTAGTAATAAGTATGTAAAATAAAAAAATGTAAAAGCGAAAATGTAAAGAAAAAAAGGTTAGGAAATTTAAAAAAGTATTTAAGCTTATAAAGGTATTAGCGTAAGCAAAGTAAATAAATAGCAAATATAACTAAGCACTATAATATAATATAAAATATTTAAAAGTACTTAGTTTAAATGTAAGTATATTTAATATATTTATAAGCTTATATAGACAATAAGGTATTAAAGTACTTAATTATTTTAACTTATTTTAACTATTATATATTATAACGCATTTTTAAATATGCACTTATATTTAAAAAAAACCTAAAAATCGCTAGCATTTATATAATTACTAATACTTTATAATTATTATAACGTATTTTAAATACGCAAACGTATTTAAAAATTAGTTTGCATATGCTAATGTTATTATTTTATTTATAACAATTTCTTTTTATTTACTTATATTATTTTGCTAGTTAACATTTAAAGCTGTTTATAATAGTTAGCTTTAGATAGGGGGTATATAATAAATAAAGCATATGACTTAGATTTAAAGGTATTAGAAGTACTTTAGGTAACTAGGTATATAGTAACCTTATTTTAAATAAAGTAAGATATGCTGCGCATATTTTAAACTATTATATAATATGTACTTATACCTAAAAGGTATTGGAAATATATAAAGCACCTTAGACCTAGTTAAATACTTTTATAGATTATAGTTAATTATATTAAATTTTTAAGCGTATGGTTTTACTTTTAATGCTTTGCACTTATTCTAATTCACTCTGTTTGCTGCAACTTATTATTAGATATTTAATATTAGTTTTAAAAGGTTATTAACGTTTTTTTTAGCTTAGGTTAAAGTTTAAAAATAAAACGTAAAAGGGCCTCTTTTATTTTCTTTTATTTAACGCTTTTAAAAATATTTTTAAAAGTAAAGCTAGCCCTAGTATTAGCTATAAAGTTAATAAATAGTAAAAAATTAGCCTTAATAATATCTTTATATTTTAGTATATTTAAAAGTTTATTATATAAAAGCGCTGCCTATATAGTTTAGTTAAACGTTTTAATAAAATTAGCTTATATAGCCTTAATATTAACAAGTTTTAAAATATATATATTAAAAAATAATAACATTAAATATCTACATTTATTTATTACTTACCTTTATTATTATTAAAATTTACTACAAAAAAATTGTTAAGCTTAATTAAGCTTGTTTTTATCTTTTTAAGTATATTCTTAAAAGGCATATTTACGTCCTAAAATCTATCGTCAATAAGTCTATTATTGCCAGGTCCTTTAAAAGAGTTACTTATAATAACATCGTTAGCCTAAAGACTTAGTACATTATTGTTATAAGCAGTGCTGTTAATCTGTTGCTTTTGTTTAAAAAGTTAACTTATATAACGCAGCATTATAAAAATATATCTGCTTATTACTTTATTTAAAAAAGATTTTTATAGTAATATAAAGGTTAAAAGCATATATACCTTTTAAATATATATAAAATAAAAAAAAAACAACTTATAATAACTATTTAATAGTTTATTTTTAATAAAAACTTTTAGTACTTTATTTTAAGTATTTACTTAATAAAGGTCTTATTAAAGTTAATAAAAATCCTATTAACATTTTATTAAGCTAATAAGTGCTTTATTATTAGTATATATTATTATTGCTGCTAGTAGTTATAAGTATATACTTTTATACTTTTATATTAACATTTTTAACTATTAAGCACAAATACTAAGAAAATTTTCTATTTTGCTTCCTTTTTTTTTTAACCTTTTTATTTTTTTTTTTTTATTTTTACTTTACTTTATACTTATAATATCTACTATTTCTTTATTATAGTTTTTTTACTAATATTGCTTTAAACTTTTAAGCTTATATGCTTATATATTAAAGTAAATATAATTTTACTATTATTAAAAATGCTATACGCATATTTTAATAGTAATATATATATAATACCTACTTTTAGCTTAATTTTAATAAATATTAAAGCAATATTAACTATAAAAAAAACTATAATAGTAGCACTAGCTATAACTTGCTACTAAACAACTTTTAAGCTTTTATTAAATAAACGCTAGTGCTTTTTTTAATTTTTAGCCTAAGCCTTTTAACGTTAACTTAAAATATAACTAAATTATTTTAAACTAAAATCCTTTGCTTAGCTACTATTTTACTTAAACTTATTTACGCTTATAATCTAGTTAGCTATATAAGCTTTAGCAATTTTAAGCAAGTAAAAGCTTTATATTTTTTATTTTTAATAGTAATATTTATAATATTTTTAATTTTAGCTTATGCTTAAAGCAACATAGCCTCTTACGCTTACTAACTTTGCTACTACTAATACTGCTAGTGCTACTACTAGCAATATTAATTTACTTACTACTATAGTAGCTTATAATAACAAATCTAACCTTTTTTATACCTTACGTTTACTTACTATGCTTATATAAAGTAGTACTATATTTAAAAGTTTTAAAAAAACTAGTTATAGCATTAAAAATATATATCTTAACGCTTTCCTTTTTTTTTATTATAAATTATTTATAAAAGTTGCAAATATTAATATGCTTTATATTATTTATATTTAAGTAGCTAACCTAAATTTACTTAGTTTAAATACTACTAAAAAGTTTAAGCTAATTATTAACTATAAAGTTTATAAGATAATTTTAATTTATTTTTTAAGTAAACTTACTTACTTGCTTTTTAAAACGCTGTTTTTTAATATAAATATAAACTTTTAAACTTTTAATAACTACTATAACTATGCTTTTAATATTTATTAAACATTTAAGTATAAGATCTTTTAAGTTAGCACTTATATAAGTAATTTAACTTTTATTAAAAATAAATAATTTAATACTAATATAAAGTTTTTTAAAAAATTACTATAAACTAGTATTGCAATTTTAGCTAAAAGCACTTTTTTATTAACTTTACTAAAAGCTATAATACTTTTGCTATTAAAGCAAAAATAAAAAAATAAATATATATTTAACTTAAAAATGCTAATATTTTTAAAACTATATTTTATTATGTTTAGCTAGTTATTAACTATAAAGCAACATATAATAATAAAATAAATTTTCTTTTTTATTACTTTAAAGTTATTGCTTATATTATATTAGTAGTAGTAAAAAAAGTATATTTTATTAAGCATTAATATAATAAAAACTTTAATAGCTTATTTATTACTTAGAAACATAGTATAAAAAACTAAAAAAAAGCTAAAAATTATTATAAAAATATTAGCAATACTTTTAAAGCTTTAAGCGCTTTTAAATATTTTAACTAAATAAAGCTTAGTAATATTACTTAAAAAAATATAACTTAGCTTATTAAAGCAACTAGTAAGCATTAGGCCTTTTAAATTCTTAAAAGTGCTATTATTTTTAATTTACCTCCTTTTAGTACTTAAGCTAAATAATAATAATAATATTTGCTTAAACCTTTAGCTAAAAATAAAAATATTTACAATATATTCTTAAAGCAATTAAAATATAAAAGCTATAGCAGTTAAAAAAATGCTTTTTATTATTTAAGCTTTTTAATATAATCTTTATTTATATTTAATATTTATAAAAAGCATAGTTTAAATATAAACTTTTATTTTATATAGTTATTAGCAGCCTTATTACTAGTTACTTTATAGTTGCTAGTAGCTTTATTACTAGTTACTTTATAAGTACTAGCTACTTTTTAGTTATAAGCTGCTTTATAGTTGCTAGGTTTATTATAGCTACTAGTTTTATAACAGCGTTATTATAAAGGTCTGCTTTTTATTAATATATTATTTAGTTTTATAAAGCGCTTTTCTTTTTTTTTAGCGTTTAATAACAACGTGCCCTTTATTTAACAAATCCTAATTTAATAAGCATTAAAACAACAACTTGCTGCTTAGCAGCAATAAGCGTAATAATAAGTATAAAAACCCTCTTAATAGCTTAAACGTTTAACTTATTATAATATTAATAGCAATAATACTACTTAGCAATAATGCTAATACTAGTTCTTACTAAATAAAAAAAGTAATAATAAAAATAAAACTATTAATATGTTTTTTAAATTAAAAAAAACTTTTAATATATTATTTAAATTAAAAAACTCTAAAAATAGTCCTTTTAAAATAATACTCTAGCATATTAAACGCTAACAAGCTAAGTATTATTAATAAAACTATATTATAAGTTTATTATAAAGTAAAGGCATAAAAATAAGCTTCTTTTTTTTATTTTATATATAACCATATTTAATAAAAGTATTAAGTAAATTAACTTAGTTTAAAAATTATAGTAAACTATAGTAAACTTTAATAAAGGTTATATAAATTAGCTTATTAGCATTTATAACTATTACCTTTTTACCTTAAAATTTTTTTTTATTTTTATATTAATTTATTACTTAATTATTTTAATGCTAAATAATATAAATATAACTTTTTAAGTAATTAATTATTAAAATAAAAAAGTTTTGCTACTAATTATATTTTTATAAAGTTATAGCGCTTAGTTATAATAAGTATAGTGTGCTCTCTTTACTAAATCTACTAACCCCTTAAAAAACAAGATCTAAGGTACCCTTATAAGTAATTTAATTAAAAAAGTACATATAAATCTATAACCGTTATTAAATTTACAATAGCTATAAAATCTATAACGCTTATTGCCATTTTATAACGCTTACAACTATTGTAAATTCCTTCAATCTCCTGGTACAGTATATTTATAAACCCTGCCCCAGCTGGAGTGAAAGTCGAATTTCACATCACGGAAGTAACAATATGATTAAATGTGAAGAGAGGAAAGCAAGTCCAAAGTATATATATCCATGTCTCAATAATAAATCATGTTCAACTTTCTGCAATTGTTTGTTTGGCTTTAAGGGGGGGGGCAAAGGAAAGGAAAGTTCCACCTTCAAAATATTTCACAGCTACCTAACAGGTACACAGTATTACCGTGTGTTTAGAACTGTGCTCTTCTTATATGTACTCGTACGTATGAAATTGCCCTAGGGGTCTTTTGGTATTTATGTGAAGATTACCTAAGTACTTACTCTTATACCTAGGAGTTTAAGAGTATTGACGGTAGCCTTAGGTAAGGTACCTAACCTAGGCTACCTTACATACACGTTCCTCATAAACTAAGGGACCTAGATATAGCCAAGGGTTAATCGTTTTGAGTCTTTGAGAACATCTGATCTGATTCTCATAACAAAAAATTATGTGTGTATTTTTACTCGTCTACGTTATCTCAAGTCAAGTGCTCTTTTTTGTTCTTCTAGCTAGCTATATGACTGACACAGTCAAAATCGCCTCTCGGCTGACTTTCATAGCAGCTGCTAAGGTTATATAACGTACGTGTACGTGTATAAACAAGCAGCAGGCAATAGGTGCACCTACTCGTACATAAGTACATATAAAATTTTAAGAAATGAACGTCCGCTTCCAGTCTCTTGGCAGTGAAAACAAAAAGTTGTTGGAGGTGTGTCACGCCCCACGTCTGATTGGTCAACATCTCATTAGGTAGGTCCACAATAGGTAGCCCGCCTCCCAATGTCTTGTAAGTCCGATACCTACCTACCTACTGCAATAAATACCATAGCCATTCATATTTTATATGTATCTAGGAAAGAACTATCCTCCTATTTGTGCTTTCCCAGATGATAGGTATAAGCTGAGAATTAATCACATATATATTTTTGATATTAATATTAATATAAAAGTCATATTCACACTCTACTCAGACTACGGTTTCCGACACTCTGCACAGTTCATCATGGCAGACAAAACAACAAGTCGTGACTACGACGATTCATCAGGGATTCCCTCCCAAGCTGATGTCGAAAAGAATACAACAAAGACAAAGAGCACATCGAATCCAGATATCGAAAATCAAAATGTCTCCAGGAATCCGAACCCTCAGACAGATAAAGGAAAACAATCCACGTTCAAGTCTCTTGGTTGGCTGGATAGATTCCTCGCCGTCTGGATATTGCTCGCCATCGTACTCGGCATATTATTGGGCAACTTTGCGCCGAATACGGCAGAGGTGCTTGATCGGGGCCGGTTTGTAGGCGTTTCTATACCTATAGGTATGTCTCACGTCTTTCTTTTCCCTCCTTTAATCTTTGTTTCTATTCTTTCTGTTTCTTTTGGTGTTGGGTGTGGGGTTTCGTGATATTATGATTTGAAGACGGGCGTTGAAAAAAAAAAATGGAAGAAAAAATGGACGAGAATGGAATAGATATGCTGACTTGAGGTGCTTCAATCAAAAAGCCGTGGGTCTACTCGTCATGATGTATCCCATACTCTGCAAAGTACGCTTCGAGGCACTGGTCGACGTGTTCTCGCATCGCGGCATCTGGAAACAGATTGGGTTCAGTGTATTTGTTAACTGGATCGCGGCGCCCTTTCTGATGGTGAGTAACCTAGCATAACTCCATCTTTCCCCTCCATAACTTGATTATGTTTTACCCCGTAATAGGTAGTGTACAGGGAATTTTAAAAGCTAACACCAAAGGTTAACTAGCTCGCACTCGCATGGGCAACTTTGCCTGACCAGCCGGATCTCCGTACAGGATTGATCTTAGTGGGATTGGGTCGGTGTATTGCCATGGTAAGTTGAGTCTCCCGCAACTGGCTGAACATAGATGTCTTTATGAAAAACATGGAAGAAAACGATATGGAAAAGATGGCTAATAAGTAAAAATTAGGTCTTGATTTGGACAGACCTCGCCGGCGGGGACGGGGAGTACTGTGCCATCCTCGTAGCCATCAACTCGATTCTACAGATCGTCCTGTTTGCCCCTCTAGCCGTCTTCTTCATCCGCGTCATCAGCGGCGCCTCTGGCCAGCTAGACGTCCCCTACGAGGTGGTAGCCACGAGTGTAGCCGTGTTCCTGGGCATCCCCTTCGGCGCCGCCTTATTATCGCGCTTCGCACTACGGCGACTCGCCGGGCCGGACTGGTATCAGCACGTCTTCCTCCGCTTCGTGGCGCCATGGTCGCTCATCGGCCTGCTGTACACCGTCGTCGTGTTATTCGCCTACCAGGGCCGGCAGGTTGTGCACCAGATCGTGTCCGTCGTGCGCGTCTCCGTTCCGCTTCTTCTGTACTTTGTCCTCGTCTTCTTCCTCGCCTTATGGGCGACGCATCGTGCCGGCTTCGGCTATAAGCTTGGTTGTACGCAGAGCTTCACTGCCGCCAGCAACAACTTTGAGTTGGCTATCGCTGTGGCCGTTGCCGTATACGGGCCTCACAGCGACCAAGCCCTGGCTGCTACCGTCGGCCCCTTGATTGAGGTCCCGGTTCTGTTGGGTTTGGTGTATGTCGTCAAATGGATCGGAAAGAGATGGAACTGGGAAGACTGAGCGTTGGAGCAAAAGCTTTTGATTGAAATGTGATTAATTATATGTGGCCCCAAATCTCATCCTCGTCTACAGTGTCGAAGTTGGGCATAAACCACGATAGTGTCAGTTCTAACGCGACAAGAATTAAGACTCAAAGTCATGCTGGATTATACTGCCATGATCGTCGGGGCAAAATGTCAAAGGGGCTAAAATTAGCACCTAGATAGATGATGCTTGGTGGAACGGGTGGGACCGGCGAACCGTGATGCTGGTCGTCACGGGGGGGTTTCCACTGCCCAGTGTGCCAGTATACCTACTCGAACACAAACGGTAGGTCAGCATAAATATACAGCCAGTAGTCTAGACAGAAGTGGTACGCACCCGGCGGGGAGTCAATGATGCATCACTTACAAACACGAGTAACGGCCTTATGCAGGAAGCCGTATCTGTTTTGACGTGTCGCTCTAGGTAGCGCAAAATTGTGACCGGTCGTCCCCGGCGGAATAAAGGAACGAGAGATCGGCCAGGAAACGTCCGGGGGCCAAAGATGATAAACGTTGATAGCTACGCGTCTGGCATACAGTGCCTAACGCGAGTGGCTACTTGGGTGCCTTAGTTATCTGTCACCTTCCTACCCTTATGGACAGACTAGTTTGCCTGACTGCAAGTCACTGGCGGGGGACCAGAAAGAGGGAGAGACTGGATATAAATACCTGAAAGGAAAAGTTCCTGTTCCAACAACCACCAACGACTAGGTATAGCTCAGCTATCGCGTACTTACTAACCTAAAGAGCATCATATGTCAGGAGAGTGACACGTCCAGTCGTGACAGCGCGGTCCGGTTATTCCAGATGAGCACAGGGGGGTGGGTACGTGTGATAGATTGGCGAAGCCCTACCATACCTGTCATCCGACTTCACCCTGGGCCTTCGAATTTACCATCACGGGTATGCCGCCCCTATTATATGAAAGTGGCTCCATCTCGGTACCTAGTTGGTCCTCTTGAAGGGTCACATCACCGCACCTTGGCTCGCTTCTCGTTTGCGCCTATGTACCGTCAGAGGACGAGTTGCCGGGCAAGGTTCCGGCAATGCCGCCGCCAATAGGGCTGCAACGTTCCTGCAATGTTCCAGCAATCCAGTGCATGGCCCTTTTTCGCCTTTGTCATACTGTGATACGGTGATGTGCTACAGCACCCGTCAGTCGGCCTTTTCGAATCCAATGACGAACCGGCCACGGCTCATGGGACCCCTACGCGGCAGAATATAAGCCCGTACCACAATGACAATGTCTCCGAGTAGGTATCCAGGCACCCAGGGTGGGTCCAGTAGAAGCCGTAATGTTTTTTTTATTTTTTTTTAAACTTGAACATCCTGGCCAGGTCCCATCTGGCCGTTCAAGGTAGGGTTCAGTTCTGTATCCGTATCTCCATATCACGGATTATCTCGAGCCATTAAAGCTGTGCAGGCAACGGAGCGAGATTCAACACAGCGAGCTTACCATGACCACATCTTTTCTGTAAGTAAGGCAGAGGTTAGTGCACAAATATGGAGGGACTTTCATACGCCTTTTCTCGCTTCATATATCCCGCAGCAGCCCAGTTTCCAAGCCTTTACAACCCCTTCGTGCTTGTCCTCTTTTGGCTGTTATAACCTCTGTGGCTTGTCATGACGAAACCGGCTTCGGGTACCTGGCTCTGGTAGTATGGAAACTTGCATCTTCGGGCCACGATCCTGTGTTTTCCGTCAACTTACCCCTTCCAATATGCCCGCCTCGAATTCCACATTCACAGCAATATCCGGGCCTCACTAGAAAAACGACGGCTTGAAGCTCAAATTCTCCCTCATGACGACCTACAATGCTTCTTAGAAACACAGCCAACCACAATTTCGGATGCCAACACCCGATGCCGCCTGAGGCGTAACTAAAAAAGAAAACGGCATTTAGCTGTTGATGCCTTGTGAGACTCATTCTCGAGTTGAATCCAATCAACACCGTCAAGCGTTGTCGCACTGACGTGCTTATCCGTGGACGACCATATCGCAAAGATCGAATTGACTATGATGGTGCCGCCGGCGAAGCCAGTGAGAGGATTGGCAGCCCACGAGACAATGGACCAACACTACACCGTCGATTAACGGGGTTGTGATCTATAAGACTGGTCGTTATATTCCCGGACGGTTGTGAGATTTCCATTATCGAACGAGTCAGGCCCCGGTTACCTGATACCTAATATTGGCCGGCGTCATGTCTTCCGCAACCCATATCTCGTATCTTATGCAGCCATTCAACCCGTATAAGAGGTTATACGATTCGGAGCTACATGCTCACTCAGACGAGGAGACCCAGCAACAGGCCCAAGAAGACACGGAAGACGGGCGTGCAGATTGGCGTTTGCAGCGAAGCAGACGCAATACCGAGATCCCAACAGACCAACATGTCCAGAGACTGTATGGTCTATGCCGGAACACTCGCCAGATTCCCAGGGACATCTCCCGCCATGGGCGTGATTACCATAAGTTGAACGGGGATAGAGTGATTCCTGATTATATTGGCCTTGTCGTTACATATAGGGAGACGATTAAGAGCGCCGACCTCAGAAGTCTCCCATGCATATTTTTTATCCACGGCGGTTGTCGCTATGGGGGTACGCCCGTAAGTAACTCACTTTCTAGGCCCCCTTTCGCCTGTCCTCGAGACAAATCCGCATGGCCGCGCCCGATCGCCCCCCGAAGCTGTTAAGGCGCTCAAGTCTCCTATCTGCTGCTTGGAGCAGACGATTGCTAACCGGTATATGGTAGTACTCTGGACGCTACTTGGATCGAGCCGAGCAGTGGGCCAGATATTTCAACGCCATAGTCGTGAGTGTTGACTATCGTTTATCACCGAATGAGTCAGACGGTTCTGCCACGGACGAGGAGCCGACTAATGACTGCTTTGACGCCTTGGCATGGGTCTACATCCATCTCGGCGCCGACAATGACGAGATTCTAAAATATGGAGACCGGAAAAAGCTCATTGTCTTCGGCTCATCGGCAGGTGGCGGACTGGCCGCCTCGACTATGATCAAGTGGTATCAAGAAAAACACGAGGGGGCTACCCGGACGACGGGCGATATCCTCGGGCTCATGATGGAAGCTCCTCAACTCGATGATAGGTGTGATACCGCGTCCCATAGAGAGTTCACAGACGGGAACATGTTTACGTCGGGTGATGCAATTGAAGGCTGGAAGGCCTCGCTGGGATCTCGAAGGGGGCTTGAAGACGTTAATGCCTTCGAGGCCCCAGCCCGAGCGAGGAGAGAAGACTTACGGCGTCTCCCCCCAACTTACATCGAGGTTGGGACAGTGGAGCCGTTCAGAGACGAAGTGAAGGCATTCTCCAACGCTCTCCTGGATGCAGGCGTGCAGGTTGAGATGCGATTATGGCAGGGGGGGTTCCATGGGTTCTTTGCAGCAGTACCTGGAGCCCTTGTTTCGAGATTTTGCGTCCTAAGCAAGCTCCGATGGATTAACCGCCGACTCGGGGCAAACGTCAGAAGCATCGAGGATGAATACGAGAAGACCAGAGCCGAGTATGAAGCCAAGGCAGAGGCGACAAAGGGTTTGGCCGATTGGGCCAACTAGAATATTGAGACGGCCCCGGGCAAGGCTAAACGTACGTCTTCCACTCGCATATTTGATATCGGACTTTTGCATAGGTGTAAATAAGGTATCGAGCTAGACTAGCATGAAGCCATGGAGGGGTGTGCCGATCGCAAGGGCGCCGATTTGCCGATGGTTCGCTTTTCTGTGGTATTAGTGTGAAACGACTTACTCATGCTATCCTGGCAACAGGAGGGTTTCCAGTATCTTCGATACAATGCAACTTATTGAGCGCAGTGACAGACCGATGTTGTAAGGCTCACAAAGTCCAACTCCTCTGGACAGGGTGACAGGAATCGCAAAATACGGCACACCAATAAAGTGTGATAAGTCATAACGTCCCGAGACGTAAGAACAAAGATACCTGCCCGATGTAAGCATAAGGTACCCTGTAGAACAGACACAGGCCACAGCAATTTATCCAATCAACACCGTCCAATTATCATACTATTCTAGACCAAGCCAAAAGCGGACAGAAGCTTACTTGTATACGACAATTGTACGTGTACGAGTAGGGCCTAGGTATGGAGGGCCATTGAGCTATTATCTACCATTACCCCAATTCTCTGCATTTTTTTTTTTTTTTTATGTTTTGCATAAAAAACTTTTTTATTTTATATTTTATATTAAAAACTTTTTTATTTTTTGCTTTATATATAAAACTTTTTTATTTTGCTTGCTAGCTTTTAAGTAAGTAAGTAATTATATTTTGCTTATTAGCTTTAAAGTTAGTAATTGTATTTTGCTAGGTAATTATATTTTGCTTGTTAGCTTTAAAGTTAGTAAGTAATTATATTTTGCTTGTTAGCCTTAAAGTTAGTAGGTAATTATATTTTGCTTGTTAGCTTTAAAGTTAGTAAGTAATTATATTTTGCCCGTTAGCTTTAAAGTTAGTAAGTAATTATATTTTGCCTGTTAGCTTTAAAGTAAGTAATTATATTTTGTTTATTAGCTTTAAAGTTAGTAAGTAATTATATTTTGCTTGTTAGCCTTAAAATAAGTAATTATATTTTGCTTGTTAGCTTTAAAGTTAGTAGGTAATTATATTTTGCTTGTTAGCTTTAAAGTTAGTAATTATATTTTGCTTATTAGCTTTAAGGTTAGTAAGTAATTATATTTTGCTTATTAGCCTTAAGGTTAGTAAATAATTATATTTTGCTTATTAGCCTTAAGGTTAGTAAGTAATTGTATTTTGCTTATTAGCTTTAAAGTAAGTAATTATATTTTGCTTGTTAGCTTTAAGGTTAGTAAGTAATTATATCTTGCTTGTTAGCTTTAAGGTTAGTAAGTAATTATATTTTGCTTGTTGGCTTTAAGGTTAGTAGGTAATTATATTTTGCTTGTTAGCTTTAAAGTAAGTAATTGTATTTTGCTTGTTAGCTTTAAGGTTAGTAGGTAATTGTATTTTGCTTGTTAGCTTTAAAGTAGGTAATTATATCTTGCTTGTTGGCTTTAAGGTAAGTAATTATATTTTACCTGTTAGCTTTAAAGTTAATAATTATATTTTGCCTATTAGCTTTAAAGTTAGTAAGTAATTGTATTTTGCTTATTAGCTTTAAGGTTAGTAAGTAATTATATTTTATTTATTAGCCTTAAAGTAAGTAATTATATTTTGCTTATTAGCCTTAAGGTTAGTAAGTAATTATATTTTGCTTATTAGCTTTAAAGTTAGTAAGTAATTATATTTTGCCTATTAGCCTTAAGGTTAGTAAGTAATTATATTTTGCCTGTTAGCCTTAAAGTAAGTAATTATATTTTGCTTATTAGCTTTAAGGTTAGTAGGTAATTATATTTTGCTTGTTAGCCTTAAAGTTAGTAAGTAATTGTATTTTGCTTATTAGCTTTAAGGTTAGTAAGTAATTGTATTTTGCTAGGCAATTATATTTTGCTAGGCAATTATATTTTGCTAAGCAATTGTATTTTGCTTGCTAGCTTTAAAGTAAGTAATTATATTTTGTATAAAATACTAAGGTACTTTACTTAATAAAAATCTACTTATATATAGGTAAATATAATTGCAAATATTGTTATAAAGCTATTTAATGCTATAAGCACTTATATATTATATTATTTTCTTACTATATACTTTTTATTTCTTTTTTTTCTTCTTTTTTTTAAGTAACTGGTTATATTTAACTATAAAATATAAAGGCTTTTTATACTTTATATTTATATGCTGCTAATATTATTTTAAAGCTTTTATTAATATAGTATTAGTAGCTTTTTTGCTTTTAGTCCTGCTTTATTTTTTGCTAGCGTAGTTAGCAACGCTGCTTAAAGCAATAAAAGGTCTTAAAAGCTAAATTTTATTTTTAACTATAGCTTTAAGTTTTAATATTATAGCAAAAAACAAAAACATAACTAAAAAGAAAAAAAGAAAAAAAAGAAACAAGAAAAATTAAAAAGCACTTAATATAATAGCTAATATAATAGCTAACACCTTTTTTAATACAATAGCTAACACCTTTTTACTAAAATAACTATAACGCAGTAGTACTTCGCTTTTTACTTTACTTTTAGATTTTTTTACTTTTATTACTACGCTTATAGCTAAAAAAAATATAGCTAAAAAAAAAAGTTTTTTAAAAAAAGAGGTTATAAAAGAAAAGGCTTTAAAGGCCTTGCCCTTTTTACGTTAAAATGCTTATATACTAGCAACTAGTATACAAAAAATATACTTATATGTTAGCTATATTTAAAGCGTATTAAGTGGTTAAGTAGCTATAGTAAAGTATATTAACTTTGTTAGTGCTTATACTACTTATTATAAATAGTATGCTAGTAGTAACTATAGCTATATTTTAATATAAGTTGCTTTAATATAATATAGCTAAGCTTTTATATTAATTTATATATAGCTTACTATTTTTTATTTTAATGTTTAACTAACTTTTTAATATAGTAATAAGCAGTTAAAGTTGTTAAAGTTAAGTAAGTATATATTATTTTAGCTTTTTTATGTTTGCTTGTTTTTAATATATATTATAAAATATTGTTAGCATTTTATATACTATACGTTATTTATTAAATAAGCTTAACATTTTAACTGCTAGCTTTGCTAGTAAAAATGCTTATAATAATGCTGTATATATAAAAAAGGTAAAAAAGCTATATAAGCTTTTTAATAAGCTTATTTTATTGCTTACTAAAAAAAATAATTAAAAAGAAAAAAAAAAAAAGAAAGCTTATATAAAGTATTGCTATATTAGCTTTATAACTTATTATTGTATATATTTTCTAGCTTAAAAAAACTAAACGTTTTTTATATAATATTTTTTAATATTTAGCTACTAAAAATATTAAAACCTTGCTAAAGTATATATAAACTAGTAGCAAGGCTATATTTAGCTACTAAAAATAATAAGCTTTAATATAGTATATATAATAAAGTAGCAAGGCAAAGTTTAGCTATTAAAAATAGTAAACTTTAATAAAATATATATATATATAATAAAGTAGCAAGTTTATAACGTAATATTTATATTTTTTTATAGTATTATAGCTTATAAAATAATAAACTTTTGCTTTAAATATAATAAACTTACTGCTTTTTAAAATATTATAAGCCTAGGCTAAATTTAAAGTAATATTAAGTAGGTTACGTAAATGCTTACGTAGTTACTAGCTATTGCTACTATTTTTGCTAAAAAATAGGGTTTTATTTAAAATTAGGTATATATGCAGTATAAGTACCTAAGTACTTGCTTTAGTTGCTTAACATCTTTATTTTTTACTTTTTAAATTATATTTAGCTTTTATGCTTATATATTTAGCATTTTATATTAGCTAATAGCTTTTTATTTTTATACTAAGGTTTTAAGTAAATATAGTTTATTTATTGCTTTTAATTAGTAAAGAACGTAATAATTAATAAAGGGTATATATACACTTTTACTATACTTATATTAGTTTTATAAAAATGTTTATAACAATATAACTAAAATTTAAATATTTTATAATAAAAACAGTTTATTTAAAAAGCTAATTATAAAGTAAATAAATAAACTTATTGCTTTTAAATTTAAAGATAATATATTAAATAAGCTAAGTAATTATATAACTAAATATAATAGTAAACTATATTATAAACCTTTATAGCTATACTTTTTGTTTATTTATAATAATTATATTTATAACTACTAATATAAGCAAATTAGCTGCTAACTTTTATTAAAGCAAAAAATATAAGTTATTTTTTGCATTAAAATAACTTATATAAATGTTACTTAAATAAACTATAGCGCAGCTATAAAAAAAATTTAGTTTATAAAGTATATTGCTTTTTATACTATATAAAAAGCTAGGTTTAAAAAATTTATATTTTAAAAACAGCAGGCTATAGTATTTGTTTATATAATAACAGCTTTATTAACAAAAAAAAAGCTAATTTAATATAGTTATACTTATATTAAAAAGTAATAAGTAAATATAAAATATTTTTTATATTTATAAGGTTAGTTGCAATATTTTTTATAGTTTTAGTAACTATAAAGTAATTTTTTTTATATTTTTATATAATAAAGTAAATATAAGCAGTAAATATAATAGTAAGCTTTATTATTAAGTACTTAAATTAGTAAGTAAAACAAGTTATAAGTAGCGTTATAGTTAATATTAAAAAAAAGGACTTAGATAATTTTTTTAGCTGTTTAGGTTGCTAGAAAATTAAAGCAGGTTTTTAATATATTTATATATTAAAAATATAATTTAAAAAAAGTAAAAAGTAAACTTAAATACTTTTTTTTTAGTTAACAAAGTAAATATAAATACTTATTATAATAATAATCTTTTTATTAAAGTAATAGTTTTTTTATTTAAGCAATAATCTTTTTATTAAAGCAATAATTTTTTATACGCAATATAAGCAGTTAAACAAAAGCTTTTTAATTTATAAAAATCTACGTATTTTTTTATTTAATTAAATTTATTTTTTGCTTATTTAAAAATAGCAAAACATGCTAGCTTATTAAATAAGTATATTGTAAGCAATACGTCTTTTAACTTTATTTTGCTTAACGCTGCCTTTTTGCTTTTTAGCAACTTTTTTAAAGCTTTAAAATTGTTATTTATATAGTTTTTTTAATAAAATTATAAGTCTTTACTTATAAGCTTTGTTTTTAAGTAGCGTTAAACTTACTAGCTTATATATAGTACTTATAGCTAATTATAGCAAGCAAGCAAACAACGCTTATATAAAAGCTTAATAGTATAGTTTTTACTTTAGTTAAAAGCTTACTACTAAATTTAATAAAGTTAGCAACGTTTTATTGCCTATATAGTAATTAGCTAGTGCTGCTTTTATAATCTTATTTAAAAATAAATATAAAACTAGTAAAATAATATAAAAGTTTAAGTTAAATATTTTTTTTTTTTTTAAATATTTAAACTTTTTAAACAGCAATAATAAAGCTTATGCTATACGCTATTTTTTTTTATAACAAAGTTACTTTATACTATATTATATACTTTAATTATATAGCTTTTAATTAAAGATAATATAATTATTAATATAAAAACGCAGTATAAAGTAAATTTGTAGCAAAAAAAAGTTTAAGCTTAAAGCTTTTTAACTATTTACTTTAAGTTTTAAATAAAAGTTTTTTTTTTTATTATAAGCAAATTAAATAAATTATTTTAAAAACCCTTTAATAAACTTATAGCATTATTATTGCTTTTAATATACTTTTTTTAATATAAAGAATATAAGGGGCTATAGCTAAGTTTATAATTTTTTTATTTACTTTATATTTTAAAATTTTAATAAAGCTAACAATGTTTATATTTTATAAAATTACTTTAGCTATATTGTTGCTAATATATACTATAAGCAACTGCTATATAATATAAAAATTTAAGTGCTTTATTTAAATATTTTTTTTTATAACTTTTGCTAACTTTTTAAAGTTACTAGCTAGGTTTTAATATTTGCTAGCAAAAAACGTATATACTTTTTATTGCCTACTAACTTCTTATTACCTACTAACCTTTTACTGCTTACTAAGCTTTTATTGCTTACTAGCTTCTTGCTACTTACTAGCCTTTTACTACTTACTAAGCCTTTTAGTATTTTTAGCTTAGCTTTTAATACTTGCTAATAAAAAACGTATATGCTTTTTGCTGCTTACTAGCCTTTTGCTACTTACTAATTTCTTACTACTTACTAACTTTTTTAATATTTTTAGCTTAGCTTTTAATACTTGCTAACAAAAAACGTATATACTTTTTGCTGCTTACTAACTTTTTGCTACTTACTAACTTCTTGCTGCCTACTAACTTCTTGCTGCTTACTAACTTTTTTAATATTTTTAGCTTAGCTTTTAATACTTGCTAATAAAAAACGTATACGCTTTTTGCTACCTACCGGCCTTTTGCTACCTACTAACCCTTTACTACTTACTAACTTTTTTAATATTTTTAGCTTAGCTTTTAATACTTGCTAATAAAAAACATATACGCTTTTTGCTACCTACTAACTTTTTGCTACCTACTAACTTTTTGCTACTTACTAGCTTTTTTAATATTTTTAACTTAGCTTTTAACACTTGCTAATAAAAAACATATACGCTTTTTATTGCCTACTAGCTTTTTTAAGTTATAAGTATAGCTAGCAACGTTATGCTAATAGTATACAAAGCTATTAAAAAATAGCTTACAAAGTAGTATTTTAGCTTACAACTAAATAAGATTAACTTTATTTATAATTAAAATAATAGTTTTATAATTAAAAATTATTTTTTACTAATAAAAAATATATATACTTACTAGCCTCTTGCTACTTACTAGCTTTTTTAAGTTATAGGCATAACTAATAGCGTTATACTAATAATATATAAAGCTACTAAAAAATAGCTTATAAAGTAGTATTTTAGCTTATAACTAAATAAAATTAACTTTATTTATAATTAAAGTAATAGTTTTATAATTAAAAATTATTTTTTGCTTTTAAAAGCGCTTAATTTAGCTTATATAAAAAACTTGCTAGCAAACATATTTTAAAAATGTTATAATATATATTTAAAAGTAGCTGGTAATAGTAAGTGTTAATTACTTTTATATACTTATAATACTAAAATAATACTTAAAGCAATATTTAATATAAAAATTATTATAATATATACCTTTAACTGTTTAAACATATTAAATAATTAACTTTTTTTAAATTAAATTACTATTTTTACGCTTTTAAAGCTAATAAGCTTTTATATTAACTTTATAAGCGTTTTAAAAAACTATTAGCAGCAATAAAACCTTTTAAAAAACAATGTTTATATTTTTAAAAAATATATTATTGCTTAAAAGTAATAAAGACTTTAGTTATTTATAACGTAATAAAAAAGCTATAAAAACTTAATGCTATATAAGCAACTAAAAACTAAATAAAGAAAAAAGCTTTAAATAGTAGTAAATAGCTTAGCTAAAATAAAATCTTAAGCTTATATTATTTTTAAAAAACTTGCTAATAAAAAATATAAATAGCTTTTATTATTACTTTTTTTAATTTTTTATAGCCTTTATAGTAGCTACTAGCACTTAGTAGCAAGTAGTATATATACTAGCTATTAGTATTAAGCTAAAGTTAGTTTAAAGTTTAAAAGTAAAGTACTAAACATTTTTTTAAATTTATGCTACTTTTAAAAAAAAAGTTTTTAATATTATATAGCAACTTATAATAAAATTAAAAAACTTTATAAACTTAATTATTAATAGCCTTATTATTAGTTTATTAAAACTGCTTAGTTAAAAAAAACTTTATATAGCTAGTAAATAATAGCCTAATTATTAGTATATAAAAAATAATAAAAAATAAACTTTATATAAGCTATATGCAATAATTTTAATTATAAGTCTATATATTTTTAGTTTAATAAAAGCCTTGCCTTTTATTATAAACTTAGTAGCTTAAAAAAGAAAATAAGTAGTAGGCCTTAAGCATAGCTTATTTTAAATACTAGTACCTATAAAAAAGCGCTTTTAAAAAAAGCAATAGCTATTATGTACTTTATTTAAAGTTATAAAAGTTTGCAGCACTTTTATTATAGTTAAATTAACTATAGTAGCGCTAGTAAAAGTACGCTAATAGTTACTTTTAAATTATAAAACTAATAAAAGCTTAAAGTACTATTTTTTTAATTAAAACTAAAAAAAATAGCAAATAAAAACTTAAAAAAGTATTTAATAGTTAAGCAAAATAAACGCTATAAAACTACTAAGAAAAAAAAAAAGACTTAGTAGCTATTAGTACTAACTTAAAAGTGTTTTTAATTAGCTTAAACTAACTTTTTAGCTATATAACTTTATAAAGTACTGTTGCTAAATTAAAAGCAGCTATAAAAGCATATATTAATAACTTGTTATAAGCAACCTTATAAAGCAATATATAAAATTAAAAGCAGCTTAAAAAGCTTATACTAACAATTTTACTTTTTAACTTATAATGCTTTTTTTATAAAGCTAATACCTTAGTAAAAAAGTAATAAATACTATAATGCTTATAAAACTACGCTTAGGTTTAGCTAAAGGCTAATATAATAAGTTAATAATAATAAAAGTATTTTTTTTAAATTAGCACTGCTAAGCAATGCTTTTAAAAAGGTAAATAGCTATTATATACTTTAATTAAAGTTGTAAAAGTTTATAGCACTTTTAATATAACTAAGGCTATGCTAGCGCTAATTAAAGCATATAAGTAGTTATTAATAGCCTATACTTATAGCTTAATATAAAAAAAGAAAACCTTATATAATTATATATAAAAATTTAATTATTAATTAAAATATAGGAGTTAGGCTACTAATACTTATAAAAAAGGTTTTTTATTAAAAAACTATAAAACTACTTTTATTAGCAATACCTCTTATTACTAAAGGGCAATACTTTTAAAGCTAACTATAATGTAACCTTTACTAGCATTACCCTTTATTGCTAAAAAGCAATACTTATTGCTAACACCTACTAGTTAGGTCTTTTATTAAAAGATTATAAAACTACCTTTACTAGCAATACCCTTTATTGCTACAAGGCAATACTTATTGCTAACACTTACTAGTTAGCTTTTTTACTAAAAAACTATTATACTACCTTTACTAGTATTACTTTTTATTACTAAAAGGCAGCACTTATTACTAACACTTACTAGTTAAGTTCTTTACTAAAAAACTATTATATTACCTTTACTAGCATTACCTTTTATTGCTAAAAGGCAGCACTTTTAAAGCTAGCCTTTAAAGCTGGCTATAATGCTACCTTTACCAGCATTACCCCTTATTACTAAAAGGCAATACTTATTACTACTACTTACTAGTTAGGTCCTTTATTAAAAAACTATAAGACTACTTTTACTAGCATTATTTTTTATTACTAAAGGGCAATACTTATTGCTAACACTTACTAGTTAGGTCTTTTATTAAAAAACTATAAAACTACCTTTACTAGCGTTACTTTTTATTACTAAAAGGCAACACTTTTAAGGCTAACTTTTAAAGCTGACTATAAGACTACCTTTACCGGCATTACCTTTTATTGCTAAAAGGCAACACTTATTGCTAATACTTACTAGTTACGTTTTTTACTAAAAAACTATTATGCTACTTTTACTAGCATTACTTTTTATTGCTAAAGGGCAGCACTTTTAAAGCTAGCTTTTAAGGCTAGCTATAATGCTACCTTTACTAGCATTACCCCTTATTGCTAAAGGGCAGCACTTTTAAGGCTGGCTTTTAAGGCTGGCTATAATGCTACCTTTACCGGCATTACCTTTTATTGCTAAAGGGCAGCACCTTTAAGGCTAGCTTTTAAAGCTGGCTATAATGCTACCTTTACTAGCATTACCCCTTATTGCTAAAAGGTAATACTTATTGCTAATACTTACTAGTTAAGTCTTTTATTAAAAAACTATAAGACTACCTTTACTAGCATTACCTTTTATTGCTAAAAAGCAATACTTACTAATACTTAGTATAGTATTATATGCTAGTTTGTAGGACATATTACACCTTAGGCTAGCTAAGCAAGAATTATTAACTGTTATAAATTATTATACTAGTTACTTATATTTTTAAGTAAATACTAAAAATATAGTACTATAGCAGTTATAGTATATGCTACTATTTGCTTTAAATTTTATAGTAGCTATTATAGTTTTTTACTAAATATTAAAAAAAAAAGGCTATAGCGTACTTTAGCATATGCTGCTAATAACTATAAATAATATAGTAGTTATAAAAAGGGGCTTGTAGCTACTTTTTTTATATACTTACTAGCTTTACTTAAGTTAAAAATATAGCTTAAACGCTTTTTATTTAAGTAAGCTTTTTTTAATAAATTATTTATATAGGAAATTTTAAAAGTTAACTTATAAAACTACTTTTTAATTAAATTAAAAAAAGGTTAAAAAATAGTTAGGTTGTTAGCTTTATATAGCACTAAGTGCTAGTTATTGCATTTTACTGCACCTTAAGGCATTATAGTAGGCATTAACAACTGTAATAAATTTTTATACTAGCTAATAACTTAGACTTTTTAGCAGTTACTATATTTTTAGTTTTATAGCGTATATAACGTATACTATTTATTGCTAAAGATAGTTTAGTAGTTACTATAACTTTTAAAACTTATTATAAGTATAATAAAATAGTATACTTTAATATACTTAATAACGTTATTAACTACTATAAATTATTAAAGTAGTTATTAAAAAAAGCTTGCAGCTGCTTTTTTTATATACTTACTAGCTTTACTTAGATTAAAAACATAGCTTAAAGGCTTTTAATCTAGGTAAGCTTTTTTTAATAAATTATTTATATAGGAAATTTTAAAAGTTAACTTATAAAACTACGTTTTTAATTAGTTAAAAGGTAGTTAAAGAAAAGTTAATAAAAACTAAAAACTAATAGCTAGATTTTACTGCTTTTTATGCTCTTAGTACTTAGATTTAAGTAGGTGCTATACTTACTTTAAAAGGGCCTTAAGTACTCTTTGCGCTTTTAATACTTAAAATATAAAAAGGCAAGGCTATTAAAGCCTATATTTAAATAGGTATTATACCTACTTTAAAAAAGGCTTAGGTGCTCTTTGCGCTCTTAGTACTTAAAATATAAAAAGGCAAGGCTATTAAAGCCTATACCTAAATAAGTGCTATACTTATTTTAAAAAGGGCTTAGGTGCTTTTTATACTTTTAGTACTTAAAATATAAAAAAGCAAGGCTATTAAAGCTTATATTTAAGTAGGTGCTATACTTACTTTAAAAAGGGCTTAAGTACTTTTTACGCTTTTAGTATCTAAGATATAAAAAAGCAAAGCTATTAAAGCCTATACTTAAGTAGGTGCTATATTTACTTTAAAAAGAGCTTAAGTACTCTTTATACTTTTAGTACTTAAAATATAAAAAAGCAAGGCTATTAAAGCCTATACTTAAATAAGTGCTATATTTACTTTAAAAAGGGCTTAGGTACTCTTTGTGCCTTTAGTACTTAAAATATAAGGAGGCAAGGCTATTAAAGCTTATATTTAAGTAAATACTATACTTATTTTAAAAGGGGCTTAGGTGCTCTTTACGCCTTTAGTACTTAAAATATAAAAAAGCAAGGCTATTAAAGCCTATACTTAAGTAGGTACTATATTTACTTTAAAAAGGGCTTAGGTGCTCTTTATGCCTTTAGTATTTAAAATATAAAGAGGCAAGGCTATTAAAGCCTATACCTAAGTAGGTGCTATACTTACTTTAAAAAAAGCTTAGGTGCTTTTTGCGCTTTTAGTACCTAGAATATAAAGAGGCAAGGCTATTAAAGCTTATACTTAAATAAGTGCTATACTTATTTTAAAGGGGGCTTAAGTGCTTTTTATGCTTTTAGTACCTAGGATATAAAAAGGTAAAGCTATTAAAGCTTATACTTAAGTAAGTACTATACTTACTTTAAAAAGGGCTTAGGTGCTTTTTATACTTTTAGTACTTAGAATATAAAAAGGTAAAGCTATTAAAGCTTATACTTAAGTAAGTGCTATACTTACTTTAAAAAGGGCTTAGGTGCTCTTTGCGCTTTTAGTACTTAAAATATAAAAAGGCAAAGCTATTAAAGCTTATACTTAAGTAGGTGCTATATTTACTTTAAAAAGGGCTTAGGTGCTTTTTACGCTTTTAGTACTTAAAATATAAGAAGGTAAGGCTATTAAAGCTTATATCTAAGTAGGTGCTATACTTACTTTAAAAGGGGCTTAGGTGCTCTTTATGCTTTTAGTACCTAGAATATAAAAAAGCAAGGCTATTAAAGCTTATACTTAAGTAGGTACTATACTTACTTTAAAGGGGGCTTAGGTGCTCTTTACGCTTTTAGTACTTAAAATATAAAAAGGCAAGGCTATTAAAGCTTATACTTAAATAAGTGCTATACTTACTTTTAAAAGGGCTTAAGTGCTCTTTGCGCTTTTAGTACTTAGTATATATAAAACTAAAAATATTATAATATAATTATTATATATTAAATTTATATTTTTTATATAATAAGTAATTATAAAATTAATTAAGCGTAAAAAATACTTAGAAAGTAAAGATTAAAAAGCTATTTAAAAGCTTATTACGCTTTTAATACCTAGGTCTAGTTACTTATAAGTAAAATAAAGCTTAAAAGCTATTTAAAAGCTTTTTGCGCTTTTATTGCCTAAACTAATATAGCTATAAAGTAGCTATAAGGCTAGAGGGCTAAAAGGCTAGCCTAAAGGTTATAGCGCGCTTAATACCTAGACTTATAATAGGTTTTAAAAAGTAATAACAGGTTTTTTTAATAGATTTTCTACTTTAAAAAACCTTGTACTACATTATATATACTAGAAAATATAATATAAAATAAATAGTTTTATATACTTTAAATATTAAGTTATTATTAGCATATTATATTTTAACTTTTTATACTGTTATTATAATTTTATTATAGTTAAAATAATTTATATAAATTTAATATATAGTTATTAAAAATAAAAATATTTAAACATTAATATAAAAATTAATAAAAAATGTTTTAAAATTACTAAGTAATTAAGTAATTATTATATATACTTAAAGTTTATAAAATAGGGTTTAATAGTTTTATATAAGATTTTAAATATTTAGCTAAACTTTTATAAAAGTAGCGTATATAAAAAACACGTTATTAATAAAAATAAAAATTAAGCTTTTATATATATAAACTAGGTTTTAAATCTAGTTTATAAATTTACTAAGTTTATATTTTTTATATTTTTATTTAATATAATATAAAGCTTTAAATACTAAAGTTTAAAAATCTTTATTTTGCTAAATTTTAAAGCTTATAAGCTAGTTTTATACTTAGTATATAAGCTATCTTTATTAATATATAAATACCTTTATTAATATATAAATATATTTAATATAAATTAATAAAACATATTTTTTTAAAAATTTTTAAATTATAAAGAAAAAAGGTAATTAATTTTTTAAATAAATAAGTTTTAATATAAGTTATTAAATCTAGTTATTACTTTTTAAAGCAATTATAGTTAAGTATAAAGTAACTATAAAGCTAAAAAGCTAAATAGCTACTTTAAAGCTTATAGTGCTTTTAGTACTTAAGCTAAAGTAGCTATAAAGTAACTTTAAAGCTAAAAAGCTAAAAAGCTACTTTAAAGCTTATAACGCTTTTAATACCTAAGCTAAAGTAGCTATAAAGTAATTTTAAAGCTAAAGGGCTAAAAAGCTGCTTTAAAGCTTATAGCGCTTTAAATATTTAAACTTAGTTAGCTATAAAGTAACTTTAAAGCTAAAAAGCTACTTTAAAGCTTATAGCAGTTTTAATTTTTAAGCTAAAGCTAAAAGGCTAAAAAGCTAAAAAGCTACTTAAAAGCTTATAACGCTTTTAGTATTTAAACCTAGTTAGCTATAAAGTATAATAAAGCTAAAAGCTACTTAAAAGCTTACTATGCTTTTAGTACTTAAACTTAGCTAGCTATAAAGTATAGCAAGGCTAAAGGCTACTTAAAAGCTTACTACGCTATTAATACTTATGCTAAAGTAGCTATAAAATATAATAAAGCTAAAAAGCTACTTAAAAGCTTATAGCGCTTTTAATACTTAAACTTAGTTAGCTATAAAGTATAGTAAAGCTAAAAGCTACTTAAAAGCTTATAGCGCTTTTAATACTTAAACTTAGTTAGCTATAAAATATAGTAAAGCTAAAAGCTACTTAAAGGCTTATTGTGCTTTTAGTACTTAGACCTAGCTAGCTATAAGGTATAGTAGGGCTAAAAGCTACTTAAAAGCTTACTATGCTATTAATACTTATATTAAAGTAGCTATAAGGTATAGTAAGGCTAAAAAGCTACTTAAAGGCTTATAGCGCTTTTAGTACTTAAACTTAGTTAGCTATAAAGTATAGTAAGGCTAAAAGCTACTTAAAGGCTTATAGCGCTTTTAGTTTCTAGGCTAAAGTAGCTATAAGGTATAGCAAGGCTAAAGGCTACTTAAAAGCTTACTATACTTTTAGTTTTTAAGCTAAGGCTAAAAGGCTGGAGAGCTACTTAAAAGCTTATAGCGCTTTTAGTACTTAGACCTAGTTAGCTATAAGGTATAGCAGGGCTAGAAAGCTACTTAAAGGCTTACTGCGCTTTTAGTTTTTAAGCTAGAGTAGCTATAAAGTAACTTTAAAGCTAGAGGGCTAAAGGCTACTTAAAGGCTTACTACGCTTTTAGTTTTTAGGCTAGGGTAGCTATAGGGTATAGTAGGGCTAAAAGCTACTTAAAGGCTTATAGCGCTTTTAGTTCCTAGGCTAAAGTAGTTATAGGGTATAGCAGGGCTAAAAGGCTACTTAAAAGCTTACTACGCTTTTAATACCTAGGCTAAGGTAGCTATAAAGTAACTTTAAAGCTAAAAAGCTACTTTAAAGCTTTTAGCGCTTTTAGTACCTAGATTTAGTTAGCTATAAAGTATAGCAAAGCTAAAGAACTAGAGAGCTACTTAAAGGCTTATAGCGCTTTTAGTATTTAAACCTAGTTAGCTATAAGGTATAGTAAGGCTAAAGGCTACTTAAAGGCTTACTATGCTTTTAATACTTATGCTAAGGTAGCTATAAGGCTAAAGGGCTAAAGAGCTACTTAAAGGCTTATAGCGCTTTTAGTACCTAGGCTAAGGTAGCTATATAGTATTGCAAGGCTAAAAGGCAAGGATTATAAAAGCAAATGCTTTTTTTACTACCTTTTTTTTTTTAGCTATAAGGCTTTTATAGCTTTTATAGTATTTATTATTTTTTATTACGTTTAATTTTTCTTAACTACTTTTTAACTAGCTATAAAAGTAATTTTATAAGTTAACTTTTAAAATTTTCTATATAAATAATTTATTAAAAATCCTTTACTTAAAAATAAAGCCTTTAAGCTATGTTTTTAACCTAGCTAGGGTTAGTAGGTATATAAAAAGGGTAGCTATGACTTTTTTTTAATAACTTTTATAATAATTTATAGTTGTTAGCAGTGTATGCTAAAGTACGCTGTAGCTTTTTGCAGTATTATTATTTATATAATAAGTATCTAGAGCTTAGAGAGCACATGAGGTCTTGCTTAATACTTAGTTACCTTAAATACTAAAAACACCTTTAGTATATGCCTTAGTACTATTTTTATAAACTAGGTATTTAGAGCATAAAGAGCACCTAAGGTCGTGTTTTTTTAACCTCTTTTTAATTAGCTAAAAAAGTAGTTTTATAAGTTAACTTTTAAAATTTTTTATATAAATAATTTATTAAAAACAGCTTACTTAAATAAAAGCTTTTTTAGCTGTGTTTTTAATTTAAGTAAGGTTAGTAAGTATATAAAAAGGGTGGCTGTAAGCTTTTTTTTATAACTATTATAGTAATTTATAGCTATTAATAATGTTAGTATGCTAAAGTATGCTTTAGCTGCTAAGGTATGCTATAGCTTTTATTAGTACTTTTAATAAGTACTAAAAGCCCTAGGAGCACTTAAGTATATATTTAATTTTTTAGTTTTTTTAAGCACAATAAGCACTATAAGTACTAGTTTTAGTACTTTACTTATATATTAGGATTTAAAAGCATAAAGAGCACTTAAGGTTGTGTTTTTTTAACTTTTTTTTAACTAGCTAAAAAAATAGTTTTATAAGTTAACTTTTAAATTTTCTTATATAAATAATTTATTAAAAATAGCTTACCTAGATAAAAAGCTTTTAAGCTATATTTTTAACTTAAATAAAGCTAGTAAGTATATAAAAATTAAAGATTTTAAGCAATATATTGCTATTAGTACTGCTTAGTTTTGCTAATATTAATACGTAGCTAACTAAATATTAATTAAAAGGTATAAGGGCTTAAAAAGTATATAGTAGTAAGCACTTATACTTAAAAAAAACTTATGTAGGCATAAAAAAGTAAAATAAAATTTTATTATTATTTAAAATAATAGCTACTTTTTAGTAGTAAGAGAAATGCTATAGCTTTTATAATAAAAGCTAGCTACTTTATAGTAGCTTATAGCAACGTTTATAAGTAATTAATAATGTTGCTATACTATAGTACTATTATATATAATAGTGCATACTTAGTTTTTTAACTTAAACAATATTTATTAACTTTTTTTACTAGCGCTGTTATAGTTTTTTAAGCTATAGCAAAAGTGCTGCTACTATAGTAACCTTAAATAAAGTGCATAGCAAATTGCCTTTTTTTTTAGCTGTTTAGCTATTAGTTTTATTATTTTAACTAAAAAAATTTAGTACTTATGTTTTAACTTAATTAGTAAATATAAACTATTTAAAAAGGGCTGCGTTTTTTAAAACGTGTTGTTATTTTAGTAAGCATAGCTAAGCAGTACTAATAGGCTACTATAATTAAATAGTAAATATTAAAGCAATTTAAAATTAATTTAGTAAGGTTTTAAACGCGTAATAAAGCTATAGTTTGCGCTTATAATATATAATAACGTATAGTGCTATTTTTTTTTATATTAGGTATGCTAAAGCGTAAACTAGCAAAATAAATAATAAACTAAAATAAAAGCGCAGCGCTTATGCGCTAATAGGAAATATATGTATATAATAGCTATTAATAAGGTTAGTTATAATATTTATTATAAAAAGCTTTTGCTAATTTTCTTTTTTATATAAAATATAGCAATATTGCTATGCATTTTACTATAAACTTATTATTAAGAGCAAGCTTAAAAGCTTTTAATAAATACTTAGTTTTTTTAATTATTATAGCTTTAAAAGTTAAAATTAATTTACTATTTTATAATAGTTAGCTATAAAAATAAGAAAACAATAAAAAAAAGGAAAGTAATACTAGTATTGCTACTACTTTAATAGTTGCTTATAAACATAAATAGCTATTAAAAGCTAAGTTAACTTTTTTATTATAAGCAAAACAGCAAGGTAGCTAAGTAAGATTATATAAAGTAGCTAAGTAAAAGCTTTAGCTTAAAGCTATAGTAGGTTAAGTAGTAATATATAAAACCTATACTATTATAATTAAAAGCAAGCATTTTATAAAGTAAGTAATAGCCTATAGCTTTGTAGGTTTTAAAGTTTAGCTTTTAAAGTTATAGTAAGGTTAAATAGCACCTAATGCGTACTATGCTGCTTAAATTGTTTTAAGCATTTTATTAAATAAGGTAATAAAAGCTTTTAGCAGTATATTTTTATTTTAAAAATAAGCTATATATATTTAAGCATATTAAATAACTTAATAGCAAAATTGCAAATAGCTTACTTAATTAGTTATTGTTTATTTAATAGTATATTATTACTTAAATAACTATAGTATTTTTAAAGCTAATATTAACAAGTTTTAACTAGATATTTTTATTAAATTAAAAACTAGTACTTTTTAAAGCCTTTTAGTTATTTATAACTTATAAATTATATAGCCTTGCGCTAGCAATAGTTTATTTAAATTTTTGCTTTATTAACTTTAAATAGCAAGGTTTTAGCTTGCTATAGTTATAATAAGTAATTAAAGGTTAAAGCTTAACTTTAAAAAAAAAGTTTAAAAAACAGCTACTATATTTAAAAAAAGTAGTAAGCGTATAATATTAGTAGGTTAAGTAGTTATATTTTATAAATATATTAACTTATATTGTTAAGTGCTTAGCAGCATTTATTAAGTAAAGTAGTAGCAGCTTTAAAAAAGATAGTTTATAGTACTAAAAGGCTAATAAATTTTAATATATATAACTTATACTGCTTTTAAATTTTTAAAAACTAGTAGTTTAAAAGCTTTTTACTTAAGTAAAAAATAGCAGCTTTAAATAATATAGCTTTTAGTTATAATAGTAGGCATAAGACGCTATACTATATACTAGTAGATTATATAACTTTAAAACGTATTTATAAGCATACTATACTAATGCTTATATAAATAATATATTTGTTTGTAAGTAAATATACTAGCTTTTATAAGCTTTGCTAAAAAGCAACTATAAAAAATAATATTTATTATCTTTTTATATACTAAAAATAGTATAAAATAATAATTTTATAGTACTAAGGTATATATTTAGCTATACTAAATACGTTATTAGTAGTAGCAATATTTTTTATTTATAATAAAAACTATATATTTTAATAGTAGATTTATTATAAGGTAGTATATAGTGCTATATTTTAATAAGAATTTTTTATACTATAATAAAATAAAAAAAATAAAAAGGAAAAAAGGCTAAAAAAAAAGAGTAATAAATAAAGCGTTGCGTTTTTATATATATAAAAGTTTTTTGCTAGTTTTTTAACCTAGCCTAGCCCTTTTTTTTTTTATAATTTTTATTTTTTTTTATTTTCTGCGTTTATTTATTTTTAGCTTTATTTTTGTTTACTTTTGCCTACTATAGTTATTTAAAGCTAAAGCTATAGCTACTAGCATAATAAATTTTAAAAAACTAAGTTTTGTTTGCTTTATTAGTTAAAAGCTTTATAGCGCAATTTAATAAAAATATTTTAATTATAAGCAATGCTTTAGTTATAGCAAATCTTAGCTTAAGCTGCTTATATAGATAGCAATAAATAAAAAGTATAGTAAAAACTTTTACTATATAATTTAAACTAGATACTTTTTAACTAATAGCTACCTTAGTTATAAAAAAAAATAGCTTAAGTTAAACTTTATTAAAATTTTAAATAATAAGCTAAACTTAAATATGCTTATATTAAATTTGCTATGTTTTTTTGCTTAACTTACTACTATTAACTACGCTTTAAACGCTATATTTTTTTTTAGCAAGTTTATAACTACTTTACTTTGCTTAACTTATAATAGCAATATTAATTTTAAAAACTTTAAAATACTAGTTTTATATAAAACCTTAAAAATAAATAAGCTATATAATTTTAATATAAGTATAAAAAAAGCTAAAAAGCAGTTAAAGTTATTTAAAAAAATTAGGCGTAAGCTAGATAAAGTACTATATTTAGCTATATTTATATAATTAAAATTATAAAAATTATATTATTATTATAATAAAATTAAAATTTTTATATTTTAAAATAAAAAGCTAGTAAGCAAGTTTAAATACTACTTTTTATTTTTATATAAATATGCTAATATTTAATAAGCTTTATATAATATTAATACCTTTATATGCTTATTTAATAATCTTGCTTAAAATAAAAATAATTAGCTTTAATTATTTATTAAACTACTAGTTAATTTAAAATATTATATATATTTTAAATAAATAAATATAATAATATAAAGTAAAATTAATAGTTAGTTATAAACTAAATTGCTAAAATAGCTTAAATTAAATAGTAATAGCTAATATTGCTTAATAAAAAACTTGCTTAAAAAAATAAGCTTATTATACTTAAAAGTATTTAAATGCTTAAAGTATATTTATATATTTAGTACTAGGAAAACCTTATTTTTATTATAAACCTAGTAAAAAAAAGTAATGTTTTTGCTTTTAATTTAAAAAATAAAGCATTAAAAGCTTTTTTTACTATAATATTTTTAGTTAGCTAAAATAATAATTATAGCTAGTAACTAAAAAAGCATAAGCATTTAAGCTTTTTAGTATAGTTAATTAAAAGTTTTATACTTTTAGCTTAGTAGCTATATATAAAAAAATTATTATTACTATTTTAAAAAAAGCTGTTGCTATTGCTATTATTATTATTACTGCTATTATTACTAGCTTTTTTATTGCTTTAATTTTTTAAAAAGGTTTTAATATTTAAGCTACTAAAAAAATTAAAAACTTTGCTTTAGTTTGCTTAGTAAAACTTAATGCTAACTTTATTATTACTTTAGTTTACTTAGTAAAACTTAATACTAACTTTATTATTGCTTTAGTTTGCTTAGCAAAACTTAATACTAACCTTGCTACTATTTTAGTTTGCTTAGCAAAACTTAATACTAACCTTATTACTACTTTAGTTTGCTTAGCAAAACTTAAAGCTAACTTTGCTAAAGTTTAGTACTTAATAAAACTTAAAGCTAACTTTATTAAAGTTTAGTACTTAGCAAGACTTAAAGCTAACTTTACTAAAGTTTAGTATTTAATAAAATATAAAAGCAACTTTGCTAAAGTTTAGTACTTAGTAAAATATAAAAGCAACTTTGCTAAAGTTTAATACTTAATAAAACTTAAAGCTAACTTTATTAAAGTTATATAATAAAAGTTTAAAAAAACAAAAAGGCTATAAAGTATTTTATTTTATTACTACTACTGCTATTATTACTAAGCTTTAAAAGTTAAAAAAACTAATAAGAAAAAAAAAGTAGTAAGTAATAAAAAGCAAGTTAGCTACTTATTTATATAAATTTTATTATTTTATATTTTTTTTTTTTTTTATTTTTTTTATATATACTTAGTGTACTTTTAAAGGTTTTAAAAGTAGCATTGCTTATATTTTCTTAGTTTTTCTTTAAACCTTAAAGTATACTTTAAAAAACAAAGTTGCTTAGTAAGCTATTATATTTTTTATAAATTAAATAGTTTTAATTTAATATATTTAACTAAGTATATTAGTAGTTAAGTATTTAATAATATAGTATATTTAACTTATATATATATTAAAGCTACTAGTTAAATATAAAGTAATTATAAAACAAAGCTTTTAGCTTAACTTTTTATAATTATATATACGCTATTATAGTTTTAAATATATTTAAAAATATAAACGTTAATAGTTAGCATTATTATAAAATTTTTATTAAAAGCTTATTTTTTTTAGCTATTTATTATATTATTGCTTTATTTTTATAAATATAAAAGCATTTATTTTAACTTTTTTTAAAAGTATAGCTATAATATAAAGCATTTTTTTAGCTATAAAGCTTTTAAGTATAAAAATTTTTTAGTTATTAGCGTAGTTTTTATAAATTTTAAAAAGTTTTTTAGCAATAATATAAAGCTAGTTTTTTTGCTTTTAAATTTTATAGTTATTTTAAAGTTATATAAATTACTTTACTTTTTAATAAAGCATAAGCTTATAAATTATATATATAGCAATAAAATCTTAATAGTTATTAAAGTTAAAATATTTAGTTATAAATAGTTTATTTATAAAATAAATTTAAAAATTAGTTAACTTGTATTAAAAGCTATGCTACTATGCTTTAATTTTTTAGTTTTATTTACTAGTTTTTTATAAATAATAAAAAGCTAGCTAATTACTTTAATAATAAATAAAGTATGCGCTATTAAAGCTTTTATATACTATATTAGTTTTATTAGCTTTAGCAAAAAAGCTTTAAACGCTAGCAAAAAAAGCAGTTTTAATACTTATATTTACTTAAATAAATAATAGTTAAAAGCTAGCAAATATTATTATATATATATATTGCTTTAAAATATTTATTAAAGTATAAGCAGTTAAGCTAATATAAATTTAAATAATTATACGTAAATAAGCGTTAATATAAACATAAATTTAAAATAATTAGCTAATACTTTTTTAGCTATACATTTTTTTACTTACTTTAAACTTTATTTTTTAAAGCTTTATATATTTATTAAAATACTATATAAAATTATAGCTAAAAATAATATATTGCTTATATTAATATATAGTTAACTTGCTTTTTTATTAAATTTGCTTTAGCTATATTTTTTTATAATATTAGTAAATAAAATTTTTACTAATAACAAAGCTTGTTTAAGTTTAAATAAACTTATAAAAATAGTTTTTTTTAAACTTTTTAATTATAAAACTACGTTATAAATGCTAAGTAAAAAATTTTTATACTTATTAATTAGCTTTATTGTATTTTTAAAGTTTATAGCGCTATTATAATATGCTATACTAAGTTTAAATTTGTTAAATTATTTGCTAACTTATTTTTAAGTAGCTAATTTTAGCTAAGTATTTTTATATAAATTTATTACTTTAGCTATAACTAAAAAAAGCTTAGATTTTTTTAGTAAAATTTTTAATTTAATATTAGCTTTTTTATTTTAAGCTTTATTTATAAAGCTAGCGTTATAAAGTATAAAGTTTATATTTACTGCTATTTTAGTTAATATTTATAAAAATATTATTAATATTATATTTAAAATAAAATAAATTTATAATCTAGTTATAAATAAAATTAATTTAAAAAAAAAAACAAAGCATTATAAATAGTTTAAACTATAAGCAAGATAATATTATATTTTAGTATAAAAAATAAAAAAGTTTAGTATGCAAAATATAAAAAAAAAAAGTTTTTTGTATAAAACATAAAATAAAAAAGTTTTTTGTGCAAAACATAGAAAAAAAAAAAAAAAGTGCGGGGAAATAGGTAATGGCGGATAATGGCTTAACGGCCCACCGTCCCTAGGGGTGATGACGCACGCACCAAAATTGTTGAAGAGTTGAGCAAGGTGCCTAGCTCGGGAGCTGTTTGTCGTCATGGACTCATGGGCTTGTATTAGGTCATACTCTCAGCGCCGAACGCCCACTTTGTCCTAACCAGCCACTCATCTGCCCGACAAACCATTGCTGTCCATCCGTCACCACATTCATTGATAGGGCAATCTACCACTAACGATCTCTGTACCCACTACCTGTGTGCAACAGCTACCAGTACCCATGAACCACAACTTCCCACCTACAGCAGTAGATACTTGCTTTGCACCTACTCTCACACCCCAAAATCTAACGTCTACAAAGTAGCAGGTCCAACCTGACCACCCCTCTCTCCGAGCTTCTCTCCTGTTTCCTGTCGCTCAAACCTCTCATCTTCGTTCTCTAGAGCTTGGGCTCAGTTGATTCGAACATCTTTTATTTCATATACTAGACACGCGACACACCACCATCCTCGCATATCTGTAACATGTCGCCGCCTCCGCCCGCAAATCTGCCTCTCGGCGAGAGAGTGCTTGCTCTGGCTAAGACACTGCAGTGTATGTTCTATCTCTGCGCTCTGCCATCGATTCCCATTAGATGGAAATTATACACTGCTAACTGTTTTTGATGCCTTATAGTTGCTTGGTTTAGCGGGTATGTAAAAGTGACACTGACACCCTCTACGAATCGAATCACAACCCGCTCGATCCGACGCTCAAAAACGATTCTGCAAAGCACCACAGGCTAATGTATCCGGGGACAGACATTTAGTTCTTCTTCTTTGCATTGCCCGCTATAGTTTTTCATACATCTCTTTCAACTATTACAGCGGCTGGGCTCGGTTCACCTACCGCCTTTCGTTCCTCTCGGCTGCTCTGACGTATGGCATCGTCGTTTACAAGACATGGCGTGCGAAGCAGAAGGTTGGAGCAAAGTACCCGGGTGGTGCTATAGGGATTTTGGCGGATGAGAACGTTCAGTATCTCGGTATGTTATCATGCGGACCGCTAGCAGCTTCTAGCGTCGCACCCTCCTCCTCACCGCCTCCTTTCACATGCTTGATACCTATTGTAAACTTACTAACCTGCCCGTCGGCGCCCGCAGCAATGGCCCTTGTCTGGCTCTTCTCTCCGCAGTACCCGCTTGCCCTGTTGCCATACGCCATTTACTCCGTCTTCCACGTCGCCACTTACACCCGCAGCAACGTCATCCCCACCATTCAGCCTTCCAAGCCTGCCGCTGCCGGTGCCAAACCCCAGGGAAATCCCCTTGCCGACGCCATCGGTGGATTCGTCAAGAAGTATTATGACGCCTCTATGTCGGTCGTCTCCGCTCTCGAGATTCTGCTTTGGGTTCGTATCCTCCTCTCTGCCGTTCTCTTCCAGCGTCGCTCCTGGATCCTCATCGGCATATACACTGCTTTTCTACGAGCGCGATTCGCTCAGAGCGCCCACGTCCAGAACTCTTTCCGGGATTTGGAACTCCGCATGGACTCGACGGTTGGTGCCCAGGGCACACCGCCCGTCGCCAGATCTGTCTGGGAAACAATCAAAGGAGGTGCTCGCCAGTTCCACGCTGCTACCGACCTTGGGAAATACTCGAACAGCTCGGCTGTGCCTAAGAAGACCTCCTAAGCGTCCTATGACCTTAATACCCGTCCGAGCTTGGAGTTGAACGCCTACGGTGATATGGCGAAATAATACAGGACAAAGGACAGGATGGCGCCAGGCGGACGAGAGCACGCGGGGTCCGGTCGCGATGATACCCCAGACTTTGACTTGGTCGACGCAGCCGAGTCTAGAATGGATAGGTAGGAGATAATGAAGGAAAAAGGCATCCGGATTCAGCATTGAAGGCAGGGCAACTGCCGGGATGAAGCATTTGATGTACACGCTTTCCAAAAGTGGAGTGAGTGACAGTATAGGCTAATAAAATTGCTAATGTGTTACCCGACGCACTTTCGCCTGTGCGAATTTACGTGTCAGTTCTCGACGCTGTGTTTCCAATAGCAGCACTGGCTATCCGAGTCGATAGAAGTATAATGCGGCACCCCCAATGGTCCTAGATAAGAAGAGTCAAGACTCAGGCGGACCGCTTCCGCTGATAGTAAATACCAACCAAGAGATATGGGCGGCTACTGAACGATTGTTTTGACTTACAGAGGTCCCGTCGGAGAGGGAGTCAACACAGTCAACGCGTACTGCACTCTGGATCCATTGCTTTAAACTATATTATCACAGACTTTACCCCCAACCGCAAAGCACATGCGAAACTCTGGTACCCAGCCAGACTGTCGTCTATTGGACAACGTATCCTCGGCGGGGCCAATATTGAGGGATACTTGCGCAACTAGTACGGACTCCTTTGTTAAACAAGTTATATGCCTACCTCGGTAGTTATATACGTATGTTCTATGTGGCTCCGGATTTGAAAGCGCGCAATACATTGTGCTATGCCTTGTGTAGAAGTAGTTGCCATACTAACAGGGTTGTTGAAGCACTGGCTACGGTACGATAGATAGGTTCTATCTGTCTCGCTCTTTCATTTGTTCCCTCTCATCTGGCTTTTCTTCTTTTTTTTTCTTTCTCCCCATGATAACGCTACTCTGAAACTTATATTCCATTCTAGCACTTGCTAACGGGTGGGTAGAGAAACCAACTTTTTTTTTTATTCGTACTCGATCCCGATGTGTTGTTGTCAGGTAATTACCCATTGTTTTAATCATGACAAAGAAGGAACGAAGGGAAATGGAAACAAGACCGCAAGCATCGAGTCTTGTTCTTTGAGTCTTTGACTCCGTGTGTCTTTGTGAAGGTGGCTTTCTTTTTTTTTTTGGCACTTGTCAACGGATGTTTATGGGATATGAAAACCTAGGTTGATCATGAGCGTGGCCTTGGTCGTTTGGCTTTTCTTTTGAGAGAGATTGATTGCTAGTTGAGTTTTGTTAGTACTCACCTACCGAATGATCGATCACCTGTTTGAGATAATTCATCCTCTTCTTATTCGGATTCGCCAAAACAACGTGCAAAGAATACAGCCGGTCGGCCAGGCAATTTTTATCTACTACTGGTCCAAAGAAGGATCTGAGAACCATCTTTTAAGATGAACGACGATGAGTATGCTCGGAAGGAAGAGGAAGAGGAAGATGTGGAGATGGCTGATGGGAGCGTTGTTGAAGAAATCGGCAGCACGGAATATCAAAAGGGTGGTGTGAAGAGGAAACGAGAGGAAGGGGATGAAGATGGGAGCGGCGACGACGACGAAGTTGATGAAATTACTGGCAAGGAATATGGAACGGGGGTGAAGAGAAGACGACACGGTGATGATGAAAGTGAGATTGAAGAGATTTCCAGCGAAGTATACCAAACGAGTAGGAAGAGAAGACGACATGACGATGATGACGAGTCGGAGGTGAAGCAGGGGGAGGATAAAAGCGGCGTTAAAGAGAGATTCAAAGGTATCTTACGGACACCCGTGGTGGTGGAAAGAAAGCAATATCAGTATCAGGCGGAGATACGCAATGATCAAAGCGAGATTAGGAGATTCGCCGGCAAGACATTCTCCCAAGCGAGGGGGAAGGAAAGACGAGGATATCAGTCCTCCGACAGTGACTTGGAGATGCACGAGTATGAGAACGACATTGAAGAAATCGCAAGCGAGGCCGAGGCATCACAGTTGGACATGAGGCCACAACGATATCAGCACCAGAATGACTCTGAGATACGCGAGTGGGAGGAGGAGGAAAAGATTATTAAGAAATTACTCTCGCAGACAGCCAAGTCTGATTCCGAGGACAAACGCACTACGATGAGTACCGGTAGGCCCCCCCCCCCCCCCTTGAGAAAGAAACGCTGGTGGTAGTCCCATTGCAAAGTTTGATCCGTAACCTTGGGAGTTGCTCGCTAACATTTTTATATCATATATAGTGGGTGAATTGAACGTTGGGACATATGGAGTCGAACTGGAGTTCCTGGTGGTACAGTGCCCTTACTTCCACTGGTCACGGAAGGAGTGGATGAAGGACCCGCACCAGAATGACGGGAGATGGATATCAAAAAAGATGTCAGAGTGGGAGGCCAGACGGGCGCGGCGTATAATCGAGAGAATGCCAGGAGTGTCGAAAAGAGCAAAAGGGGCGAACAGCAGTGCCAATATAGCTGCTCAAGTTCGCCAACTTGAGAAGCATGTAGCTGAGGATGATGATGATGATGTGGACGAGTATGGGTTTGAGTATGAGTATGATGGTGAGGACGATGATTATGACAGTGAGTATGGGGGTGGGGGTGTGGACGGAGATAAGGATGAAGACGGGGATGAAAACATGGCCGAAATACTAGACGACGATGAGCTCGCCCCAACCGTGATCGGTTCAGATCGCACAAGGAGCTTTCATGAAGACGAAAAAGATGATTCAAGCCATTACAGCTACGCTGACTTCCATCCTCACTTTTACAAACGCAGCCGATACTGTAGGGTAAGCTATATTCGATAATGTCGAGCTGTCCAAATTAGCCCCTTATGTATACGGAAGGCACCAGCTGACGATAAACAACTTCCAGACAAAACTGACGCGCATCCTGAGAGACAAGGGTCTCGTGGTGATCAAGTGGCCGGCACAATACGTGCATGAGGCCGAGCGTTATGAGAAAAGCGCACTCTACGACGACTTCAGTGGAAGCGAGCCCAGTGATGACGAGCGGGAGGAACCTTACCCGAACAGACAGTTCCTTGGCGACTTCAAATCGATCCATCACTGGATTCCTGGGGCAAGCCTCGCTGACAATGTCGAATCCGCTCTGACACAATGGGAAAGAGATTATGTCGAGTTCCACGAGAAGGAAGGGCTGAAGCTGTACAGGACGGGATGGAAAGATATAGAGGCAATACTCGACGTGGTCGACACCAGCGGCTGGCCACCCATGACAGCCGACGACACAAGACGGATGAGGGGACATCTCCGCGGGAGACTAAGGATGAGGCGTGACGATGTTAAGCAAGAAAGAGAAGACTTGCGCAACAAGCAAACCGACCCGCTCCACGTACCTGTTCCAGGCCTGAGGGATCAATACAAAGCTTGGACGGTAACAAACGACATCAGCGTCAATGGCAATGGCATGTCATGGTACAGGTACCAGGTCCCTCCAGAAATGGACACGCCGAGCCCGTTCGACGATTATCGATGGTTCGGAGCGGAAGTGGTCAGCCCCGTTTTCAACATAGCAGACGAGAGAGCGAAACAAGCGATTCGGGATGCATGCGGAGGCCTTCGAGACCAGTTACGCATCCATAAGCCAATGGAGGTGTCGTCGGGGCTCCATGTTCACTTGGGTCATACCCAAGGCTGGCTGCTCCCCCAACTCAAGGTCAGTCAGCATTTTCCTCGACGAGTCCATGTCTTCCAACACCAAGCGTTTTACTGACATGAACAAACTGGGAAGCGGATGGCAACATTCTGGTATCTTACCGAGAACGTGATACTGCAACTTCATAGGAAAGACCGCGGTCTTGATCGCACGGTTGGTAGACCCTCTAGCCCGCCAGTCTTTTGGCTCATACGTATTATCCGTATTCCGAACTGACCTTGTTCTTGAAAGTGGTGTGCGAAAATTGGAGACCAGAGCGCGTTATACCTTGCTTTGTAAGTATCGCGGTAAGATAAGATGTTTGCATAGCGCTTACTAGAGGCAGATTCAAGGACGAAAAGGAAATTAGGGAGATGTATGGCTGGGCAATCACAACGAACCGGGTAGAGGTAACGAACATGTTCGCTAATGAGGCCCGCGCCCATGTACCATACGACAGCTTGACGTCAGAACAGATGACAATGGTCTATTTTATCTGGCAATACCGGTCAATCAACGGGTTAAACAAAGGTTTAGGTGAAACAGACAGGGCCAGAACGGGGCTCAAGTGGCGAGTTCGTGGAGTGCATAGCTCACTCGAGAAGGAGGTGGTCGAGGAGGTGAGCGACTACGATTCCGATGTCCTCTTTCCACAGCCTGGGACGGTCGAAGTGCGAATCATGCAAGGCACACTAGACGCCGACCACATCAATAACTGGGTTGTCGTGCTGGAGCATATCGTGCGTGCCGTCAGAGACTTGACTGCCAACGACTATCAGACCCTGCTCAGCCGGTTCTTAGAGCAACCGACACGAGAACGGCTCCTAACAGTATTAGGAGTGCCCCATCACATCCGTACATATTGGCTGGATCCTAAGAGAAGGAACGAAGCCGATACTTGGTGGGAATATCCTGACAAAGATCGGGTAGACTGGGCCCAGCCATTCATGGTTCGTGGGCATAGAGCAACTCACGGCCCAGCTTGGGATGATTGATCAGTGATCACCATGTCGTCATTCACCCCTTTATCCCTCTATGTCGTGTACTTCCCGGTTCCGTATAGAAGCGATACTTCAGATATTAACCTGGCATTGCAGGCAAGAAAGATAAAGTATATAGACAATTTTATATGTCGATGACTTGCAATAGTATACTTGTACATCTATTACACGTTGACGTACCACGTAGCTGATCTACGTCAAGACTCAAGAGTAGTTTCTCGTTCGTGAAGGAGGTGTTGTTCTCCTGGGTAATAGTTATGAGTAATATCTGTAATTACTCAGCCACACATAGTCGTTGTCAGCCACAGTAAGCATGTTTACCTCTTTTGATGACGTAGGTACTTTAGGTTAGCGTTGGAAAGATCTCCCCTCCGCATTGTGTTGCCTACCCGTAAGTCCCAAACTCTTCATCATCAGCCGCCTGCAATGTTGTATCAATCCATTGAACATGGGCGAATTTGAGCCCTAACCTACTTGCATCATTGTTCCAGCGACTCAAATTGATACCCAATCGCCATGATAAGGAGGACGGCAGCCGGCGCATTACTTGAACACAATACCTAGACATGGCCTCTCTCCTAAGGCAAATCGTAGCAGGGCCTCGTGCTAGACATCCAGAGGCCGGGTTGGATTTATGCTATGTAACAGATAACATAATAGCCACGTATGGTCCCCAATGCTTGCTCATCGTGAGCTTCCCATAATGAGAATCAGGAGACGAGGTCATGTCCAGTGCCCTAATGCGAAGAATAGATCCGGCCCCTCACAGACGTATCCGCAGCGAGCCTATCGAAACCCCCTCGATCGCCTCGTCAAGTTCCTCGATTCACAACATGAAGATAATTGGGCTATATGGGAGTTTCGAGCCGAGGGGACGGGCTATCCCGATAATCTTGTATACGACCGGATACGACACTACCCCTGGCCCGATCATCATCCTCCACCTTTCCGACTAATCCCTATAATCGTCGCGAGCATGCGGAATTGGCTGAGTGGAAACGACTTGGACGCCGACCGGTCTCACGCCGTCGAAGACAAAGCCAAGCTGGCGGCGAAGGTATTGCATGCCCTTCATGATAAGAAAAACAACCGCGTCGTTGTCGTACACTGCAAAGCCGGCAAGGGTAGGAGCGGCACCATGGCATGCAGCTATCTCATAGCCGAGTGCGGATGGACTCCGGAACAAGCAATGGCCCGCTTCACCGAACGGAGGATGAGACCCAAGTTTGGTGCTGGTATATCTATTCCCAGCCAGCTACGGTGGATCAGTTACGTCGATCGTTGGAATAAGGGAGGCAAGAATTATGTCGACCGTGAACTCGAGATCCTCGAAATCCACGTCTGGGGCCTCCGCGATGGGGTGAAGGTCACGGTGGAAGGCTTCATAGAGGAGGGCAAGAAGATCAAGGTGTTCCATACATTTACAAAAGATGAGCGCCAGATTGTCCAAGGGGATGCTCCTGGCGGATCCGGCATGATGGACATGGTGTATGAGATGGCGGGATACGGCCAAGACTCTGCTACAACCGAGCAACATGAGTCAGCCGATAGTGCCGAGGGAGCCAGAAACCCGAACCCGGACGCCAATGTTGCTACCTCTCCAGCGAGCAGTGATACTCCGACAACTCCAGACACCAGACGGGGCTCCATAAAAAGAATATCTAGACTCATCAACCCTCGGTCCCCCGATAAGACGCCGAGAGAGGAATGGCCCTCAACGTCGGCAGCCAGCTCCCCTTTGACCTCATCGCCGAGTGCCAGCTCAGAACCGGAACCAGGTGGAATGGCTGTTATATTGAAGCCGAAGCAACCCATTCGTATTCCCAACAGTGACGTTAATATCGGAATCGAGCGACGTAACCGGACTCCGAAATCGGTCGGCCTCACTATGGTCACTGCCGTGGCTCACGTCTGGTTCAACGCCTTTTTTGAGGGGAATGGGCCAGAACAGAATGGCGTGCCGGATGAGACGGGCGTGTTCGAGATAGACTGGGATGCGTTGGACGGCATCAAAGGCTCGAGCCAGAAAGGCAGGCGTGCGGTCGACAGGATCTCTGTCGTCTGGCGGTCGGTCAAGCCGGAAGCTGGTGGTGAAGAGGATGTAATTCATGAACCAAAAGTAAATGAGCCAATACCCCAGATGCAGCCCGCCGACTGGAAGGGCGGTAACGATGAAGACCCCGGAAAAGAAAAACACCTCGGCCTTCGGGTCCAAAGCCCCGATAGCGCAGCTGCTAGTAAGGCGAGTAGTGTGATAGAGGAGACCCTGGGCCAGGGCGAGAAAAAGGATGACGGGGTTGATGATGATTTTGAAGGTGTCAGGTCAGATACAGCCGAGGGAAAGAATGACGCGGCCGAAAGAAAAGAGGCGGACAGTGAACAAGCCGAAGACTCTCTCAAGGCTTACGCAAAGAAACTTCCCGAACCCTAAAGCAACAAGTATTCCTTCAGTTCCCTTGTATTTTTCTATCGCGAGAGGTTGAAATCTTAATATTGTGAGCCTCGCCACTAGGATATCCTCAATGCATCAAATGTTGAATTGTTTCGATAGTCTGCGTCATGGCCATAGTTTTGGTCACCGCGACATTCCATATAGGAACCGCTGACCCGCGAGGAACCAAGGGGTTTCCTGCACCATCGCGGCTCCGACAAACCATGGCTTCCCATACATGTGTCCACAGACGTGACGACGATGTCACAACAATAGTCATATACATGGATATCATAGTTGGCGAAAGCCGCGGCGGACCAGTAGCATCAAATTCCACACGTAGAGGCGGCGAGCTAACACCCCCTACACCACCCACCTGTAACTCGGGTAATATGATGCCCCCGTCTGGCTTCGAGGAGTCCGGATGATGCGCACCCTCGATGCATCGCCTCATGGCATGGAATATGGCCTCGTATACCTCGATTAAACGACAGTGACACGAGAGGAAAGTGAATAAAGTCGCGTTTGCGTCGGCTGCTGATGAATTGGGGAAAGTCTTTGTGATATCGATGAATTCGCTTGTGGCGCGGAAGACTTGGTCTATTGCTAGGAGAGCGGTTTTTTCCCTATTATTATTATTGTTGTTGGATGGGAATGGTGATGGTGGTGGTGTGATTGATGGGAGTTTACTAGCGCATTCGTGCAAAGCTACGTGGAGATTCGTTAGACGGGAGGCGGTTTTGAGTGTTGGTGTAGTCGGTATGGTGTTATTAAGCATTAATAATCGGGATTCGTGCCCGTCCCCGTTCCCGTCCATGTGTGCATCTTCGGCGATTGATGGTCCAATGAGCGGGAGCGGGAACGGGTCCGGCCAGGAACTCCCATCACCATCACCATCACCATCACTGAGGTAATAACTATGAGTAGGGATTGGGGAACCGGAAAACCCGGTCGGGAGAGATACTGGTGTACTAACGTCAGCGCAGGACGACTAACTAACGTAACTTGGGGTATGTTTCTAAAAAGCCTTACCGGTACCGAGCCCTTGGGCATTTTCATTCGGCTCAGGGAACCAACCAGGTGCCGGTGCGAATCCAATCACCCCCGGTACCGGTACCGGTATCGGTATTTCCTCCTCCGGGGGAGAAGGAGGAGCAGGAGCAGGAGCAGGATGAATAAACCTATTCCCAACCTTTTGCTGTTTCTGTTGTTGTTTTTGTTTTTTCCTTTGTCTCTCACGCGGACTATATCGACATTCCATCTTCAAATCCAGACATCTCTCGCATTGGGTTTGGGTTTGGGTTTGGTTTTGGTTTTGGTCAGAGTGGATTATGATTTTCATACATCGGAGTTTCTGCCGATGACATCTGTCGCATGCCGAACGGACTTTTTTACTACTCGTACTACAAGGGTCTGACATTATAGGTGTAATAAGTATGTATATTACGGAAAGGAATGAAATAAATAAATAAATAAATAAATAAAGCGTGGGTTAGGTTAGTCTATTAGAGTGATGGATAGATGGATGGATGGATAGATACTTGGAAGAAAAAAAGACGACCGGCTCCGCATTTCAATTGTTGTATGTGTGTACGAGCACGTGTAGTCGGCCGGGCCGGAGTCGACGGACTCCTTCGGTGTTTTCCGACCAATCAGAGAAATCCTGCAAAACGCCGAATAATAATTAAAATCACAAGGGCGCAATCCCGCCCGCCCGCCCGCCTGCCTACCTACCTATCCGCGCGTGTCTTTTATTATATTGTATTGTATATAATCAGTTGTATTTCCGTAGAAATAAGATAATGTAAAGACTGTCGTTTACATTAACATTCTTTGTTCGGAATTAAAAAAAAAAATTAAAAATCCATAAATAAAAGAAAATGGTCTCCCTCTCCAAAATCCGCACATCAAACGCCCTCCTCCCCACCATCCTCCCACCTAACCCCGTAGCAGTTTTCGTGGGAGCCACGAGCGGGATAGGCGAAGCCACGCTCAAGAAATTCGCCCAATACACTACTGGTACTGACCCGCGAGTATATTTCATCGGCCGGTCAGTCGACGCGGGGGGACGTATCGCGGAAGAATGTCGCGTGTTGAATCCCAAGGGGAAATATACCTTTCTTCAGGCGGACGTCAGTCTTTTGAGGGTTGTGGATGAGGTTTGTGAAGAGATTAAGGCGGTTGAGGAGGTGGTCAATTTGTTGTTTCTTACTTGTGGGGTTGCGAGTTTTGATAAGAGTAGTGAGTATAAGCCTTTCTTTTCTTTTTTCTTCCTTGTTCAGTTTCTTGTTGCAGAAAGAGGAATATTTATCGGATAGGAGATGGATCCATTTTGGTCGGGTTGAAAATTCAGTCTAGACTACATGTTCACCTGCTCATCCTACCACGTACCCGACTACCCATCTTACCCAACTTACCTAGATACCCAAATACCCAACTTACCTAGATACCCAAATACCCAACTCACCCATCTTACCCAGCTAACAACTAACAATATCCCAGAAACACCCGAAGACATCCACCTCCTCGCCGCCCTAAACTACTACTCACGCATTCGCTTCACATCAAATCTCCTCCCCCAACTCCGAAAGGCGCGCGGACTCCGCCGTGTCGTCACAGTCGGTGGCGGCAGCCAAGAAGGCGCCCTAGACACGACCGATTTCCCTGCTCTGAAACAGCCGGTTGAGCAGATACGCGGTCATCTCACATCGCTAGTATCGCTCGGTTTCGAGGGTCTGGCACGCGGTGCGCCCGAGGTGAGCTTCGTGCACGATTACCCCGGTACCGTGCGCACCAAGCTAGTGATTAGTCATCTGCCTGAGGACATGTTGCGGAACCTGACTTTCTTGCCGATTGATGAGTGTGGTGAGAGACAGCTTTACATGGCCACGTCTGCGAAGTTCCCACCTAAGGAAGAGGCCGACGTGGCGGGTGTGGGTGCGGGTGTCCCCTTACAAGACGGGGAAGAGGTTGTGCTAGGCGTTTCGGGCGCACGTGGGAGCGGAATGTATTCTGTAGGTGTTGATTGTGAGAGCGCGCCATCTGCTGTCTTGGAGCTGTTGGCCGAGATGAGGCAGCGGGGGCTAGTGGATGCTGTATGGGAACATACGCAGAGCGAGTTTGAGCGCGTTGCTGCGTTGGCATCTAGCATCTAGCATCTAGTTAATCATTGACTGTTCATGAGATTAGGAGGGATCCCATAGGCCGGGAATTTCACCGGGTCTCCAATACCGACCAGAAGCCTTCCTCAGCAATAGCCCGACGCCGCCCAGTTCTATCATTTTCCACTCCCGTCTCCGTCTCCATAGATCCAAATATTGACAATCGTCGGTCGCCATAGTTCCTGCTCCAACCGTGTCTGAAATTCAACGTCGACCAGTAGGTTTGTTCTCACACAATGATCAAGTACGGGCCACACACGGCTCATCTCCAAGTCGGCGAAACTACCCGCAAAGGCTATTGGAGGGAAAAATCAAATGCCAAAATCCCGTCGCATTGTGCATTTCTTGCTGCAATTCCCAAAGTCGGGTCAACAACGACATGACAGGGCTCAAGAGCCTCGACCGTAAGTAATGCCGGGTTCATGTGTGATTCGTCGGTTGATTTAACTTCTTTGGACAAATAGCCGCAACTGTGGTGCATTCGCTTAATATCAAGCATGTCATAGCACGCCAATCGGTTTTCACTTATGGCCTCTCCAATTGTCGCATCCGGGGGTCGGTGTCGGTCTTGCAATCACCGTTTGCTGGACCTTGGGCAAAGCTACAAGCCAGAATTCCTGGTGGTGCTCCCTTGGAAGAAAAAGAAGACAGGAAGCCCACCACGTTGGGCTTCCTAGTCAATATACCTTTCCCTGACTAGGTTTGGTTGCACCGGTTAATGGTAGAGACAGATAAACGGCTACGGCTCGTTACCTCCAGCATGGAAAAAATGCTGTTTCAATGCGAAGAGGGGCAGATTCTCCCCCCTTTACCTTTCTCTGCCTATCTTCATTCGCTTCCTCTCTTATCTTTTAAGCTCGGCATGGTTCAGTTATCCTTGCGGATGCGACGTTGATTGATATATGGTAAGTGTTCCTCGACTGACGTGATAGGTAACTTGAATAATGTACGTATGTAAGTAATCTGTAGATCTTGCTTGTCTACTCGTAGTATAATGGAAGCCCGTTTTTCGGAATCTTGCGCGCCGTTGATAATGGTTAGAGACCGTTGGGGCCAGAACGATTCCGCACTCCACCTGGAACAAAAGTCCGGAATCAGAATGCCCCGTCATTATGGCTCGCCTTCCTCACCTAGCGACGATATTGGAAGTCGGACCTGGCAAAAGGTCCCGGCAGGATTGGATACTACCATGGCTTCAAGCGAGAGGATCCACCAGTGACACACTGGTCCGCATAGGTCTTGATTGTTCTGCAGGAATCGCAGACGCCAGAAACATCTTGGAAAAACCAGAACACACCAGGAGGCAAACCCTTCTTTAATTAAAAGTCGCTCCTAGATCATCGGATCGACAGGTGCAAGGCTAAAAGGGCGCTACGATCGGCACTTAGCTAGGGCCCCCCGTCGCTGCAATTCCGCTGATCGCTGATATCAGTACTCGATGAAAATAGAACTGTCCTTCCACTCGTAGTAAAAGCAGTCGCGCGAAGGAAACGCCGTCGCTTCATGACCGACATTCTAAGTCGGCCACTTCTCGCTCAGTCGGCGAAACTTGTTGTCGCAAAGCTGTGCAAGTCGCAGATCTATGTCGACTACCTTTTCAGCGGAGAAATGGTGGCCAATGACGGCAGTGAGTCGCCATGTAAAGAATTTCAAAGGCTTGAGCCACACCGGTGAAATGGCCCCTCAAATAGGAGCCAAGCCTCTAGGTACTGGACCCAGTCACCCAGTTTCGCTACATGTAGGTATTGGTCACCTTTGTACAGTAAGCACAGTGTTAATCATATCCGCACGTCCCTACCGCCTCGTGCGAGTGGAACCGGCTCAGAACCGGCTCTCCCCATTCAAGACTTTTTCCAAGGCCTCATCTCGCCGATCTTATTATACCAGACCAGTGGGCGGCTGATTACCTATGACAGCACAACCTGCCAACTTATCTTGTATGCCGTCCGTTTCCAGAAGTTGCATCTGTCGTCCAAGAACTGTCCAAGAGCCGAGTTCTTTACTTGTGACTGGGTGTTAGAGACAACAACCATATAATTATGGTGCGAGTCGACGAGCTGTGACCGCAATCGAACCGTGGCGCGGTCTGTAGGAAAACTAGTACTGAGACGTGGTTGCGTTGTGGTGCCGAATGCAGAGTTTACGAGTAGGTGATATTGCATGCATACAAGCCACAACACGACTGTTAAAGTGAACGGCGATAAGACTCGGCCTACACACCTACTCGTAGAACAAGCTTACGCACATATGGCACAGCTGCGTCGCGAGATCTGTGATATGAATATATACAGCATACGTACCATCTTGCGGTCTCAGCCTCAAACTTGCGTTCAACCGAACGTACTAAGACATTGCAAAGCATCTCGTGCAGACGCGACCGAAGTGTTCTTGGTTGAGATCTTAAACGTCTCGTTTTACCTCCGATTTAGGAGGCCGCTCGCTTGGCTACATGCTTGGTGCGTGTGCCTGACCTCCTTGTACATACGTACTCGAACAACCATTCGCGGGGAAAGCACGACAGCAAGAAAATATAGTGGTGCTTGATAGAGGAAGTTACTCTAACGCGTAATGATATTCGTGGACTGATTCTCTTTACTCGTAAAAGTACTCTAAACAGAAGTTGCAAATGCGTCAGTCCTTCTTTACTGTATCGACTGTATTGTGCCAAGGATAGCACGACTCCACTGGCCAGCCCTTCCAAGCCATTTCCATCCTCCGAAATCCTATGTGTACCTAAGGTCGTATACCGTCATTCATACTTATCACGTACAACATAGCTTATCGAGCAGCTTATCAAAACGAGCAAGTCTACAGGCCTTCGGCTTAACGGCCCAGTGTTGGTAAGGAGAGCAAAAGTGTGTATTAAGTCAAGTCTTTGCTATCGAACTGGTCAGAACTTTCTAATGCCAGCGAACTTCTCGTTGTTACCCTCCCCTACGGAAGAACAGGGTAGAACTGCAGGATTAATATCCAAACCCCTTTCGCCTTTATCTCGAGAGCCGGCCCGCTGAAATATGCGGCTGTTGTTTGGTGTCGTTGACTGCCGATCGTCCCTCTGCCCTCAGCCAATTAGGCATTCGTACCCCTGACTTGGACATTTACCGATCCAGATAAGTCCAAGATCCCTGGTTCTGTTGTATTGCATAATACACTACCAACGTGCGGTATGGCACATTTGATTGCAAGCCATTATATCCCATCTTGGTCATTCTACCGTCAGTAGTGTACTCGTACGTGTAGATCAACTTGGGCCACTTTCCAGCTGCCCAGTGCTTGACCAACTGTGCCCAGCTTGCACCAACCTTCAGTGATAAACGCGTGGGCAGATTACATCAATGGCAGAACCGGCGTACCTGGCAGATCTCAGTATTGCCGTGGAGATGAGAAACTGAGGAAACCACGGGCAGAAAACCGCAGAGCAACTGCCGATCAACACCTGCACCCACATAGTACTTGCTTTCTGTGGACCGTGCCTTCTTGATATAAGGAGGTGGGTGTCCCTCTGTCCGCACTCATGGTCCGAAGATCTTGTTCTTCTTCTTGTCCCTTGTGCAAACCTCATCTTCGTATACTCGCCTTTCGTTTCTCGAAGCCTCTTTGCGTCGCCTGGTCGTCTCTGTCTTGTCTCCATTCACTTCGGACCTAGAAAAATAAAGGATAAAAAAAACCATAGAAGAAAATCAACTCTACACATACACAATGGCCAACTTCTTCGCTGCTCTGTTGGCTGCTGCCGCCGTCTTCCAGGTCGGATCTGCTGCTCCTGCTGCCCCTTACTATCCGTACCCGCCAACCAACATCACTACCCACCTACACGTGGCCAGGGACTATAACCACACGGTCCACACCTACCTCCCCACGAAGACTTATCAGAAACGCGAGATCCGAACATTCCCCATTTCTCTCCAGCGCCCTTAAGTGACATAATCGTCTCGATATCAAAGCGCAATAATGGATACGCATATAACAAAACACGCCACTGTATATACAACACCGCACCAGACCTTTATTTTTTGTCGATAGAGCCATGCGCGGTCTCGGGCATATCGACGCGTATGCCCCAAGCTGTTACGTGGCCCTAGAGCTGGGAAATCACATAATGGAGCCCTCTTGGCATCCACCATGGCACATGGCTTGACTAGGACGGCATACAATCATCGACCAAGTCAGCCTTTACCCTTCACTTCCATTTTTCATGTTGATATCTTCGATATATATCCCCTTCTTGCACGGTATCGGTTTACATCCGCGGCGGATGTCTTACAAGTTTAAATATGTTTTGGCCCTTTACGAGGAGGATATTTTCGACTTGGGATACGTCATGGACACTGGGCTTTGATCAGTGTCATATTGCGTCGGCGCCACCAGGGAATGCAAATTTGCATAGACGAGTTGGCAAAAGGGTACTAGGTCGCAAGCCCGACTTCTGCCTTATGTAACTGCTCACCGTCTGAGCAGGGTCATGAAAAGACTCAAAAGTTATTTATGATGTGTTCCAAGTCAACACCACTATCATTCACGTACGAATACCAACTTCACTTCAGATTTGTCCCTTTATCCTTTTAATGTCTTCGATACCCATCTGCCGTCTATAGGATTGCCATCTTTATGATGTTATGTTTAGTAGATTCATTCAATTATACCCCAATGCCAATGTTGTTTATGACTGTTGACATAAATTCAATATTATCGGTTGCGATCATGTGACTCTAAACTACTGCCGTGGATGTCTTATTCATGTATCACAAATATATCCTCTTGTACTATAAGTATTTCAAGCCTTGTAATACTGCTTTAAGGATCGAGAGACTCCCTAATCCATCGCTTTTGAACTTCACTATTGGGAATATACCTCTAGATAAGAGGTACTTACTTGGAAATGCAACCCATTTTTGCCAAATCTCACAATGCTGCGGGAAATCTCGGATCGGCAAGTGCTTACTTACACCATAAATTCACCGAGTGTATAACCGTGGGGTGCAGGTAGGTAATCTGTCTTGCGATCTCCCTCTTCGCCTTGTGTCAATCAATCAATCAATCAAACAATCGAGGATGCTTATCTAGTGAAACAGCAAGATCTGACTCTTTACGTATTAGGTTGGCTTGAAGGATCTCTCCCACTGTGTACGAGTAGGTAGGTGAAGATCGGTATTGTTGTTTATTACCTGATTAGTAAAGTTGACCGAGCAAGGAAAAACGCCACAATATGCAGGCAGTGCCTGCAGGTTACGTACTGAGTACAACGTAGAGAGCTGAAGGGAAGGGTGGATGTAGGGGTGTTCTTTTTGTGTAGATGATGATTTGGTAATAATAATTATAAGTAGGGGGATTTTTCTTGTAAGAGGTTAGATAGGTAAATGTTTAAGGTTGGTATAATAAAAAGCTTATAGTTAACTTGTTTAAACCTCTTACTAATTAATTAAGTATAGTATATATATAATATAGGTATACTAATATTAGTTATTAAAATAAAAATGTAATATATTTATTATAGTTTCTTGTTATTAGTAACTTAAGTATATACTTAAGTATAAAATAATAAAATAAGCATTATTTTAATATAATAACTATAAAGTAGGTAATTTATCTTTAAAGGTTAAAGTTAATATAGAAATAAACAACTAAAGCGCATAATTATTTTAGCTGGTTTAAATTTTTATAAAATGCTTTTTATTTTATTATACTTACTTATACTTTGCAAACAACCTTAGAAAAAGCTAATTAAATATTAAGTTAAAAGCTGCCAATTTTTTTTTTTACACTTTAAACAGCAGATCTAAGTATTAATATGCAAGTATTAGATTGGCATAATTTGGCTTGTTAAGAAGTAGGGGCAGACTAACATAGATAGCAAAGTAGGTATATAATGTAATTTTCAACTCTGCTTACAGTGCTAAAAACTACCTCTCCAGTCATAGCACGACTCTTATAATTTTCTTGTAGAAACAGAATTGCTCCAAGATTTGCATAATACAATGTCATAAACAAACGCAACTTGCAATATAAGAGAGAGTCATAGACCTAAAAACATGTCTTCCTCCCCTCCTACTAAGAGCAAGAAGAGCTAACAAAGTGTTTGTTTTGTTAGTGAACTCAGTTGCTCGAAATAAAGGCACTTGACCGGACAGTGAATCAGAATATGAACTTGGAGGGTGTTATTTAAAGGAACAGGTCTGACTTTGGAGGAGGACCCTCTGAGAGCTAATTCCATGGCGAATTTGTGGTGTATATACAAGTATATATGGCCGTGGCTTACACCGAGTGTCACGACTAAACCACGAGAAATATCTACCTACAGTACATAATCACGGTCACCGCCCCAACCATTTTTCCAGCACGCGACTTGCTGACACGCCCGGTCAACATCCTGATAACTCGCGTTATCACTGAGTAGAAGACAACTTACTGAAATAAGAAAGATACAATTTCAGCGTACATTTCGTCTGCCTTTGTTACAGTCTACACTGCCGGGGGTTCTGTAATAACTTATTGTTATTGCACAAGGAGAGAAGGTTTCTCTGAGAAGCAGAGGTCTCCTGTACATATCTACTTATATAGGCGTATCGGTGTAGACCTGGCCTGTACACGTAGGCGCCGGTGCCGCTCTATACACGTTTCTAGGCTTGCCGTAACCGGAACCGTGACAGTCTTACAGCGGAGTGTCAGTAAGGTACCTACCTACTTTCCTGGGGACTGGCAACTGGCAACTGGCATGAGAATATTGAAAAGCGTTTGGCGATATGCTATATTCTCTCGATCTTATTTGAGGATTCACTGGGTTTCGGGGAGGTGGATTGGATGATCTCTTGTTTGGGAAGTTATCTTATGGCTGGACCTGTGTCGGCAGGTACAGGTATCAGCAGTGTTTCAGGAAATGTTGTTGTTAGGGGCTCGGATTCACACAATATAGGAAAGAACGCCTCTGCTCGCTGTATTCGTAACAGAGGGTTGTTTTACCTACATAATGGTATGACTAAGAGAAACACTGCAAACCTTTGTGTGTCTGAGTAAACAAGATCATTCTAGGAGTTCAACGGGGTGTTAGGTAATCATATTGCATTGTCCGACAATGTCCTACGTGCTTTACTAGTAATCACGGGCCAGCACACGTGATCTATCAGGCCGGTGGTTTCTTTTAGTGACCACCCAGCATGGATATAAGACTGGTATTCTCTGTATTTACCACAAAACCATCTGTCCAAACACGCGTAAAATGAAATAACGGTTAAGGGACGTGGCCTAGGTGATATCTGATCTACCTAACCTGTGGTACAAGCTTGACGCATAAATAATTCAAACTCCTCGGGAGAAGCCTTGGCGGACTCTGCCCAATATATTATTATTACTTGGAAATTTAGAGTATGTCCTTATTCCTGATGAACTCTGCCTCTATATACGCATAGCTGCACAGTATCCCCATCTATAAAGACCCATAAATTTTTGGTACCATATTTCAAGCTCTAATATTTATATATATAAAGGCTGAATAAGGGCTTGATTATATTGGCATAGATTGATTGTTTTCACACCTTCACCCATCTATTCTCTTACTCAACGTCGTACCTAAGGCATATATCTTGTAGATGCCACGAATACCTCAACTACCTAAATGCAAGCTTCGGACTTAAATACTTGCTCTTGCTAATAGGTATGAGGTTATTGGTCATTGCTAGGCACGTGAGGTAGGTACCTTAGGTACCTGGCCTACGCAACATTTCCAGACTTCACGTCAGCCATGTTGTCGTCTTGCAGTTGTAGTTCATCGTTTTACTAGGCTCGGTTCAACCTTCCTTGCGTATTTTTATTTCCCAAGGTGCCTATGTGTTATTGTATGCTTCTAGTACTCAGCTCATAAATATGATAATCGGATTCACGGGAGGCAAAGGGCCTGGTTGAAGTGGAAGCTGCATCCAGCCAAGGGCAGCATAGAGGTAACCAGCACCTTCCGCGGTAATATCGCGTCGTTCATAGATGGTCCCCCAACTGGCGGGTTCTGACATATTACATGTACTAGATTATTCAATACCTAGGCTCTTCTACCCTGCTTTTCGGGGCCTGATCCCATATGGTACCTGACCTACAGCGCCCACTATATGGCCTATGGATGTACCTATTGTATATGTCCCTTAAAACCACAACTACATGCAGGTACCGATGCCTCTTGAAAGCGCTACTAGATAAGTGTATGGAAGTTTGTAGCCAGGTGGTGCATCATTATCTCTAATTTTCAGAGAATCAGGTACCTGGGTACCTGGATACCTGGATACATGCTGAGCCTAACTTTCCCTACCTTCCTTGAATCAGGCCACAAACCAAACGCTTTCCATTGACCATAATCATTTATTCCCACTCTCTTAGTACATCTATAGATGCTTGTTCCCTCCGTCAGAGTTCAACGGTTGAATCAATCAAGCTGACGAGGCAACCCAGGTTATCGGCCTTGCGGCTTGTCGGACTTCCGGTTTGCTAGGTAAGGTATAAGGGTTGGGCCTTGCTGCATCTATTTGTTAGCTTCACCCATGACAGCGATTAGGTTCATACTGACATTGTACGAGTACTTATTTAGCTTTGGAGAGTTTGTGCTGGCCTTTACCGCTGCACCTTTCCTCAAACCGCCGCCCCAATCTTTCACCACCTCTCGCAGCTACTACGCTGACACTGGACCCCCGACGCCGACGAGGTTCTATCCGTCGAAAAATAATACCATACCGGTAGTATATCAATAATTTCCAAGACCACTGCAATAAATTCAAGGCCCGGGCAATCTGTGACATCCACTGAAGTTGCAGTCTAACTACCCAAGTCGGTTTTACCACCCTAGTGTCAAGGTAAGCGCAGACGTACGACTAAATGCTCTACGTTTTTATCCTCGAATGTCCCATGGTAGTATTTTAACGACGTGCGAAGCAGAAGCACACATAGAACCTAGTAAGAACAAGTGATATCTCAGCTCCATACTTGACACCAGTATATCGGCACTACAGCGGGGGATATCTACCCACCTGTTACCATCATGAATTTCCCGCCTGCTGGAGAGCCGTCGCAGGGCAACGGATTTGGATTTCCATCTCGGGCTAAACGTCCCTTTGACGGGGATGGCGAGGACGGCAAAAGGCCTCCTCCGCGTCAGTTTGAACCAGTGCCGATACGATGCGACGTATGCTTTGCCTTGATACAGCCGCCTGCATACATGGGCCACGGATGGAGCTGCGAACACAAACATTGTCCCGAATGTATCGGGGCTAATGTACGCATCGCACTGGAGTCCAATCCCTTCTCGCCGGCAAGGTGTTGCTCTGTTTTGGCAATGGATGTCATTTCGAAAGCCAACTGCCTTAGCCCGGAAGAATACAAAAGATACGCGGACCGCATTGAAGAGCTGACGCGCCCAGAACCGGCCCTCTACTGCTGGGGTCCCAACTGCAACCAGTACATTCCGGTGACGAAACGCAGAAAAATCGTCGGCGAATGCTCTTGTGGGCTTAGAACGTGCAAGAGGTGTGAGAAGAAGGCTCACTGGGGCGGTTGCGACGCCAACGCTCTTGCAGAGGCGCAGGACGAAGAGAAGAAGCTGATGAAGTTGGGTTCCTCTAAGAATTGGAAACGTTGCCCCAACTGCAGACAAATGGTCCAAAAGGCTGGCGGCTGTAACCATGTGGTGTAAGTCGGAGTGATGACGATAGGTATCCCCCACTTACCTACCTAGTACCTACCCCCTCCCTATCCTGATGAATTGCGTTGACAAGTGTGACTTTGATTTATAGATGCCGATGCACGCAACAATTCTGCTTTGGCTGTGGTGCCGCCTGGTCCAACGCACATCTATGCACACGCACGTAAACACGGATTGTTGTTGTTGTTGTTGTTCGGGGCACATGTTTTTAGCGGCTACCGGAGACGATGGGATTGGACTGGCTTATTTACGTCCATCCGCCTTTCTGAAGCTGAGGCAATGGGGGTGGCGGATCTCCTGGATCACGCAAGATGTTGCATGAATAAGACGGGCGGCACAGAGGCGGTGCGCAATGTTAGCCAGCATACTATCTCAGCTTCTATGATTTTCGGTAATCGTTATTTCAGGTCGTGGTTATGGAGTTATGGATGCACACGAGTACATATGGACAGGATGATACACCGAGCCCAGGAGGCTGTTTGAGGCTTTTACCGTCCCGAGCCACACCGGCTGGACTTTGCAAAGGAGCTTTTGATTGATTACGCGCGATGATTCCCTACGCACAATTGATAATAAAACCGCAATATAATGCAATTCTTTTATGGTCCCAAGTGCCTCCTGTATATTGCAGTGTCAAATAGGAGGCCGTTGCGCATGTGCTTAACAGTGTTTGGTAACGACAACTTGCTACCTCGTTATTAAAGCCAGGCTCTTTTTGTAGGAAACTCGTGAGCATTTCTCGGTTTAATTTTCATGGCCAGCTGTGTGGCCTTGGCTTGATATTATGAGTAGGTAGTTTCCCTTGCTATCTTCCCCTTGCAAAAGGTCAGGATCAAGGCCATATGCTTACGAGCTAGCTTTTGCATATAGGAGGCACCTACCTACTTGAAGCTTGATCGCTGGGCCCGTACTATGTTTGCATGCATGCATGTATGTATGTATACATGACGTTTATGTCCGTCTTAGGAATACCTATCTTGTAGACAAAAGGGGGCCGAAAATATGTTGGGGATAGGTAGCATATATAAGGTACCTACCTTCAAACCATGGATGGGATCAACGGCGTCGATTTCCCTGTCACGGAAAGAAAAAAAAGGAAGAAGACAAACTCCGGCTTGGTCTAGACATTATCCATCCATCTATCTTTTATGTACCAGAGTGGCGCTACCTCGGATAGGTCGTCTTGTGTGGTTTTTTTCCCCCCAGTTCGCCTTTAGGGGGCAGTGTCCTTCCCTCTAACCTAGTCTACTTTATTCCCCGGTGTTGGGCTCCCAGCCTACCGGAGCTAATTCAGAACCTTCTGGTACGAAGCCCGGGGCAACTTTTAAGACATGACAGTCAGTCAGTCAGTCGGTTGATTCTCCCTCTCTCTCTTTTTTTTTTCTTTTGCGCATGGGAAAAAGAAGGAAAGAAAGAACTTACCAGTAGTGCCGACCAACGTCCAATCACCACAGCTGATTGCCTGTTGCCAATGGCCTCCGGGGATGACGACCTGCGGTCTCTGACCATCCAGCACGTCGGGGCCTAGATGGTGGACCTTGGTAGGGGTGCCGTTATCCTCGGACGTATGCAGGATCATGGGCGCGCCTGCATACCAATGCCAGATCTCGACGGCGTCGACGCGGTGCCAGATGGAAGGAACGTCGGGTCCTTCGAGCAGGTAGTAGATGGCCGTGTTGATGGACCGGTTTCCCGGAGGTCCGAGGATGGGGTCTCGGAATGTCTCGGCGTAGTAGCCGCCCTCCGGATTCGGCTCGAGCGCAAGCTCCGTGATCACCTGTCCCGCCGTGTACGAGCCCGAGCCGAGATGGGCTCCCGGGTTCTTGTTGTCACATTTTGCTAGGGCTTGGAACGGTGCGAGGAGGGTGGCGAACCCGATGCAGGCTGTTAATCTTGATCGGAGAGACATCGTCATTATTATCTCTGATACGACAGATCAGATCAGATTAGATCGTTTTTTTTCTTCACCGCCCCCGAACTTGGACGAAACCCGGGTGTGGTTTTTGGTGGGTGAAACAAAACCCTACTTGGAGATTTGCAGGGCGATCGTGCAACCTTTCGCGTTTCCAATAGGTCGGATGGGGAGCCGCGTGTGACACCTAAGATAGGTAGGTAACCAATCCCACGATAGCGTTCTTACAAACACCAACAAAGAAAAGTCGAGGCGAGGCGAGGTGCAGGACGCAATTGCTACGTTGGATGATTGACGAGCAGAGGCAGGTATGCTTTGTATGTACTCGCAATTGGCAGGCACTTCTTCCTAGCCCGGTCTGCCCGGTAATTAGGGGGAAGCTTGGGGGCTGTTACCGGGGGTTCGTTACGCACGTTGGTAAATACGCAACGGCTGACGAGCAGGCGTTGCATGAACGACCCTCTCTTCCCCCACTATACCCCGATAGTTAGTTCAGCTGCTCAATCGGGGGTCCCCTACCACAAGTAATATTAAAAGATGTGAATTCCTTGGCATTCTCACCTACCGTAAGTCGACTAGACTACTCGTAGCTCCCCTCCACAAAACAAGGGAGGCGACTTGTTTGCCAACTGAAAATATCCGCATCGGTTCTAGCTACTGCGATCGCTTAAAGGAGCCCCTAACGGCAAAGGTTATTATCGTTTGGCGATATTTGGTTAGTAGGCCAAGGTTTACTAAAAGGTACCGTTCCTCGAGCTAGGAACAAGTTCCCGAGGCACAGCGACTGCGTAGCGAATCGGAAGCTGGTAGAAGTTCATTTGATAGGCTCTTTCCTCGCTTAGGAGGATGAACAATCTTATTCTCCCGGCTTGTCCTAAACCTCCAAAGTAATTAAGCAAGGATAAAAATATACAGAAAAAGAGAGGGTTTTTTTTTTGTTTTGGAAATAAGACATATAAATAATGACGATAAATACGATACCAACATCATATGCCACTGCAACACACAAGGTGTGCTGCGGGAGCTTCCGACAGTAGTTTGAATTGATGCCCGAGCGATTTTGATCTGAGAGAGTGTAAAAGTGATCGACATGTCAGCAAAACTTATCGACAGATAGAGGGTGATGACCCGCCACCCAATAAGAAGAGCGGTAGCTCCTGCCCCATGTTCATGTCACCCACCCCAGTGACGTACTAAAGCCCTAGGAACTGCTCATAGTAGATTAGGGACGTTTCGTGGATTGGATCTTTTTATTACTCATTGCGGCAGGACATGCTTGCCGTGTTAGCCTAGATAGATTTAGACTTGGTATCTCGAGTCTCGCCCGACTCGTTGTGCCCGCAACTCGTCCAGGGCCAGGCTTTCTATGCTCCCGTGTCGCGCCACATGATGTGCTGGTTTCAATTGCCGTTCGCTCTCGGCGCCGTCCACCTCACTACCCAATGAAACGTTCCACCCACGAGTCACACTAACTCCCCCATTGTCGGATCCAGTACCGACGCGGACATCACTGCCGACCACGGTCGGGTTGCTGCGAGAGACCGACTTGATCAGTCTGTTGAGGATGACGAACTCGAGTTTCAGCTTCACGCCGTAGACGGCCGGTTTAAATGCCCCTTGTAGATAGAATAGGCTGGCGTATTGTATGCCGAGCAGGGTGATGTCGAGACATATGATTAAGATGTTGATGTAGATCAGGTGATGAAGCATGGTCTTTGTCTTGCCATTCTTCGCCTTGGCCGAGGTCGACCCGATAGAGGAGGTCGACGAGTTGAGCAAAGGAGACAGATCAGCCAGGTGTTTGCGTGTCTGCCATATGTATAAAATACTAAGAGCGGTCTCCTGCGCGAAGAAGACGGTAGTTTGAAGACGGTCCCAGACCGCGTTGACTGATGAAAGAGAAGGCTCTGCAGTTTGCTGCAAGGCGGGGGACATGACATGGTCAGCAAACAGTGATGCGAAGGCCTCATCGGACATCATGAGAGACGTGGGTGAGTAGGCACATACCGAGAGGATGCCGATAGGGATAGTAGTCACCCCGAATACCACAGAATTGAATATCAAAGCCGCACGAACCCACTTTAACAGGCTATCATGTTGCATAAGAAGATAGAGTCGCGAGTACAAGACCCAAGACTGGGGGACAACCATAAACAGCCAGGAAAGGTATATCAGCGTGATGGACCCGGTCAAGTCTTTCCATATGCCAAAGTCGGCGAGTATGATGAAGAGGGACTGAGCGATGATGCCCCAGCTGCCGAGCGCGCACGACCAAAAATATAGGCCGCGACGTCGCTTGAAGGTCAGGAAGAGCGATATGTTGATCTCCGCTGCGACATACCATGATATGCCGGCAAAGGCAGCCATGGTCATTGCCATGGGGAGATCATGTTGGATAGAGTTCATATCGTTCCCAGCCATTAGCTACCACATCCAACATGACTGATGGTTAACCTCTTGAAAAGTGAAGGTTTGTCGGTGTCATTCGAGCACCCCGATCTCTGGGTGGTCACTGGAGAAGGTGAGCCCAGGTTGCTGGGTGGATGGAGCGATGGATAGATGCTCGTAGGGATGCTATCACTTTTATGAGGTCCCGTAGACTGGAATAGAAGAAAAAGAGGACCGCCCCCTCTCATAAGGTTACATGGCAGTAATAAAACTCATTGTGCCACCAAAACGAAAAGGAAAGTGTGAAAAAGATGGTTGGTAAGTGGACTGTTATCATGCAGACTCTATGTCTGGCTCTGCAGAGTGCAGAGTGCAGCCTGCATGTAACCCCCCCCCCCAAACTGCAGTGCCCCGGGCTCAACAAAAGATTGGAAAATTTATGGTGCTCTACTGCACAAAGTACCTCTGTTCCTACCTACGGCGGGTAAAATGGGGCGTATGACCTGAGAGGGTGTTAGCGTGTAGGGTTTCAGTGGTACTGTAGCAAAGCCGATAGGGGCATGTTTTGGTTATTGTCTGGGCAGAATCTGGGGCAGATTGATATTATTAGCTCAGCCGTACTAGAGGACCCACCTGGTTGGTGGTCCCTCTTTGCTACGCAGAGAGGGGGACTAAACCTTAATTTAGGTTATAACTACGGTTTAGGTCTAGATAGTCCTTATACCTAATTTATATAGGAATACTACTAAATTTAAAATAAAGTTACTAACTTTAACGTATAATTATAACTTACTTAAAGCTATTACGACTTTTGTTTTTATTAGAAAATGACCGGAATTAACGTTTATACTTTTTTAAAGGCTACTAAGGCTGCAAATTAGCTTTTAGCCTAATATAAGCGCCTTTATTGCAGGCTTATTGCTACTACCTACTTTAAAAACTAATATGCAAAGGCTTATTTAACTTATAATGCTGCTAAACGCTTTAAAATTAGCTAATTTGCTGTTTAACAGGCTTTAAAGCGTATAAAAGCAAATAATACTTTAAAGCTTTCTAAAAAGGTTAATAGGCAACTTATATTATTAACTAAAGCTAAAAATAAGGCGTTAACACTATATATATACTTTGTTGCCTATAAAAGGCTGCTACTTATAAAAAAAATAATAAATGTAACTATTACTAAACTTTAAGCGTGTTAAACACTTTTTGCAGGCTTTATTTTAAATAAAACTTTTTGCTATATTTTAAATACTTACTTTAAACTGCGTAGCTAAAAAACTAAGGCTATTAACGCTAAACGCTTTACTTTATAGTAAAAAATAAAGGTAGTTTAAGCGTTTTATAACTTATATGCTGCTATTGTTGCTAAGTATAAAATAATTATAAATAATAACTAAAATATAAACAAAATAAGTATTTAAATTAGCTATGTTAGCAAAAATTTAAAAGTTATAACTATTGCTATACTTAAATAGCTAGATTTGCTTAAAATAAGTAATTTTAGCAATAGAAAAAGTGCTACTTATATTAAATGTAGCTTAGCTATAAGCAAGGCTATTTTATTATATATAATTTTTAAAGTATTTTTTTTACTAGCATAAGCAACGTTAAAAATAGAGTTAAAAACGCAATTTGTACGCTTTAAAAACAGATTTGCTACTAAAAACTTGCAGGTTAACTAGCTAAAGCACTTTAATAAGCACTTTTTAAATAATTTTTAATGTTTGCTTATAAAGCTATAAATTTAAAGTTAAGCTAGCGTTTTATTTTTTAAAAGTGGTTTAGTATTAATAAGTGTAATATAATACTTATAAGCAAAAAAAATAACTATAAAATAAAAGGTAGCATAAAAAAGTACTTAAAAAAGCATAAGATTTAGCAAATGCTAACTTTTAATAACTTTTTTAAGCATATTAGCATTAAAGTAAGTAAATATTGCATATAGTATTATATTGTCTTTTTATTTTTGCTTTTATATTTAACATACTTCTTTTAGCCTTTAAATCTTAACGTTTTTAAGGCTATAAAGGCTAAACACTAAAGTATACTTTAAAACTACCTTTATAATAAAAACCTTATTTTTTTACGCACTAACTTTATTGCTGCCTTTAACTGCATTTATTAAGCTAGCTTTACTACTAAAAATCTTATAAAAAGCTTTAAAATAGCAAGATTTTAGCCTTATAACCTTTTTGTTGTTGTTAATATATTAACTAAAAAACTAGCTAACTAAAGCACTTTAAAAGTGCTATTATTGCTATTGTTTAATAACGTGTTTATATAAGCAAAAAGTAATGCAGCCTACTTAGTAAAAAAGCATATAAACGCGCTAAATCCGCTTTTTTTGTTATTATTATGCAAAGCATTTTAATTAGTATATAAAACGCTAAACTAGGCTATTGTTTTAAAAAAGGTTAATAATTAACATATTTGCACTTTTTTTAACTAAAAAGAAGCTATAGCTAATAAGGCTTAAAAGCAGTTTTATAAGCTTAATAGGTAGCGTTTTAATAGCGTTACTGCTGCAAAACTAAAGGAGCAAGTAACTAAAAAAAAGGCTGCAAAAGCTTGCAAGGCAAAGGCTAAAAAAGTAAAAGCATTTAAAGCTATAAAAAAAAAAAAAGAAAAAAAACTATAAAAAAAGTAGCAGCGTAATAAAAAAAAGTATTGCTACTTTTATAACTAGTTAAAAAACGTAAAAAAAAAAGATAACTTTATTTTTTGCAGCAAAAGGCACCCTTTTTAAGCTAGTAAAAAAAATAAACTACTTTTATTTATAGTAAATATATAACTTATACTTATTTTTAAATAAGTTTATTATATTAACAAGCTTTTTTTATATAACTAGCAAGGCTTTAACCTTAAGGGGGCCGCTAGCAGTAAAAGTAATAATAAGTATGTGCTTATTAGGCTAAATAAACTGTAAAGCTTTTTAAAGCCTTTTAATAACAATACTATAAACTTAAATAAATTTTCTAATATAAACTATAGTAATAACTTTAACTTATAAAACAGGAGCAATAGTAAAGTAAAAATACTTTTAAGCCCTTTTTAGGCCCTAGCCTTATAAAGGCTATATAACAAAGCTATAGCCCTTTAGCTTTAAAACAATATAAATAGCCTAATTTTACTAGAATAGGCCTAAAAACACTAAAAAAGCCATTTTTCTAACCTATTAACACTTTTACTTATTGTTATAAATTATAATGCAATTATGTTAACTTATTAAATTGTTTGCGTTTTAGTAGTGTTCTTATACAAATTAGGTATAAGGACTATTTAGACCTAAACCGTAGTTATAACCTAAATCAGGGTTTAGTCCCCCTCTCTGCGTAGCAGAGAGGGACCACCAACCAGGTGGGTCCTCTAGTAATTTAATTTATAGTTGAGGGTCCTGTAGATCGGCCGCTTGGACTAATCTAATTACTAGGTTACTTGTATGTACTCGTTACCTCGTAGATATCTAAAAGGTTAAATAATAGATGTCCCGCCTGGGCAGACAGACAGGACCATAAGGCCGGTGGCTTTTCCTAGCACATGTTTTTCTTGTGCTTTTCGAGACACAGGCGGAGGTAAGTGTCACCTCCCCCAGAATGCCACTCTACAGGTAGGGCTACATATCTTGTAAGTTGCCAAGCTCTACAAAAACAAGTAGACATTTGGCAAGTTGACAGAGTCTGCAGATGAATATATATGCAAACATAGATCATTTGAGAGACAAAGGGTCTAAGAAGAACCAAAGGCAAGACATACAGAGCTTTCAAGCCAAGGTCACTTACATGTACGTTGTACACACGGCACTTGGTAGGTTCCACTAGACAAAGTGTGAGCTAAAAGTCTGAAGGTATCGCGTTTGGTCTTGGCAGATTCAGACAGGTTCCTGCTACCGTACTCATATATCAGTCTCCTGTCAACTTTCTTGTTCTTGGTAGGCAATATAAAAGTACAAGTAACATTGATTCCTTTCCCGACGGCTAGTAGACAGAGACGGAAAGGGCCATACATATAACTAGACACACGTACTCGTACATGTGAGCCAACCCCTTAAGCCGAGGGATACGACTGTACATGTAAGGTATTTGAGATATGTACCTACCTGCCCTATCACATCTTTGTGGATAGGTGATTGACCTTATTATGGTACGATGTGATTGGTGTATTAGCGTGAATGTTGAAGCAGCAATCCAAAATGCTACGTCTGACTGGCAGATGCCAGATGCCAGGGAGAGAAGGGGGTCTCGCACACCTCTCGCTACCTGATTCCGAAATACGGGCAGTACGGGCTAGAACTGAGCACACCTGTATCTCCTTTGAGCATGGAATTCGCTCCTTTGGCGGAAAATTCAAAAAAGCTACCCCGGACATGAATGCCATTCTAACCTCAGGTAGTCTAGTCTGGCATTGTTCAATCGTCTCTCCACTCCTCCATTTGGAGCTGTCCCCTGTCAACCAATTCAATCAAGCCTTGGTGTCCTGATATTATCACATACAAGTATGAGGAGTAAACGTGACTTTTATTTGCGTGTAGTGGGTGATATGTTTTTTTAAAACCATTACTGAGTCTATCTGCAACAGAGATATAACTGACAAGGCAGATGATCAGTCTTACTTTGAGAGGCTACCTACTTTTGGAGGGAACACATTGTGGCTTGTCTGTAATTGATCAAATATGACGTGTAACCCGACGCACTATTGAAAGATCAGCTCACCAAACAAAGGTAATTAATACTCGACGTGATGCCCGCCAAGAAGGGCGTCTCGATTCCCTCGATTCAACATATCACACGACAGATGATATGAGAGCAAACATACACGCAGTGCCACACCAAGCGATTGGTAAAATACTCGTAAGTCTTTGCTAAAAGGGGAACCCTCCTCTTCTTCGTGCGTGCAAACATACTCTCGTTAAATAATCAGACGGGTAGATTACCTTGGCGCGGTAGCCAAGTCTACGGTACTCAGCCGATAGCGGCGGGAGGAATAAGCGCCATGACTATCACTACGAGTACTATCCCGTCCCCCTCCTGTTACAGATACGAGTAGTGAAGAAGAATTGCGAGTACTTCAGTTTCACCCCGGAAGGACCTCACCTAAACGATTACCCGTATATACGTATTAGGACCCCTGTTTAATTCTGGTTCTGGTTCTAGTCCAGTCTGATCTGAATCTGATCTGATCTGATCCGATCTGACCTGACCTGAAAGCTCGAGTGTAGGTAGTATTTCCCCAGCCGAGATACGAAAAAGGGTTCCTCCGTCCGGGGGATCCAATCCCGCGCCTGTCCGCATGACCCAGGTATTATCTTTCTTTTCTGCATGCTGGACTACCTAACGAGTGGATGGTCGGCGGTCGTTGACAGTACACGTACGTGACATGTCTTACTCGGGGTTGCATTATGAGACAAGATATATTAAACAATAGTGCCTTGCCTTGCCCTTGCACCCTTCCCTCGTCCCGCCCGGTTCAGCACATTCTCCATCTTCACAGGTAATCTATCTATTTTTGGCTCTGCCTCGACTGCTCGGTTACCTATGATTCATATCCATTGTGCGGCCATCTATAAGTACCCAGCTAGTCACCGCACCATGTGGTATTGATCAACGGGCGTGCAGTTGCAATTATTTTCTGCCCATCACTATCCAATACAGACGCAAAGAACTTGACAACAGAGAAGCAGGTAACCCCTAACCGAGGCTAGACTATGATAAGCCCCCTATGGAGCAACATTATGATATAAGCATAGGTACCTACTCGACATGGACAACGGCGTGTCATACAAAAGGTGGCTATTCTTTAATAAAAAGATCATGATTGATATTAATTACCTGATACTTTTTTTTACCATTTGTAACACAAGTAACGGTGGCTAGCAAAATGAAACCAGGCTCGGAATCCGGTCCACGCTTGGTAATATAGGTAGGTTTAGTTCCCGTCTGGGCTCTTTTTGCTCGTACTTTTAAAAGTCGAGTCTAGACAAAATACGCCACATCCGAACCACTACTAAATTAGACCCAAAGAATAGACTTTTCGGCAACGTTAGGTCCTTTTGTTAAGCGGGAGGTAGGTAAGTACGTAAGTAGCTTCGGTGCGGTTGTACGCGCTCCGTCATTGCCTTTTATTACTAGCGTATTGTATGCTAAGTACCCGTCTACCCGTTGCTTTCCTCTGATGATAATGATATGTAGACTACTCGTAGATATCTTGCCTCCTGTTTTTCTTCTTTGGTAAATTCCTTTCCAAAACACTCAGAATGATAAAACAACGAGGGGAACAATTATGTATTACCTAGCCTAAACCTAGGTAGATTTCATAGCTTTGAATCGAGTCAATCAACAGAGTAGAAGAAACTGTTAAAGTACCTAGGTTAGGTACCTAAGGTAAGCTGGAACAATGAATCATTACATAAATACTACGTGTATATCAATTTAGATCTTAGCGCCTCGAAGCCCTTGATTAATTATTTCATTCCCCGGCCCTTAAAACATTCCTCATTTCTGATTATACCGTTCCTTCCTCTCCATCCCCATCCATCCGCCCGCCCGCCCGCCCCGACCCCCACACACATAATAATGGAGACAACAATAACAACAACAACTCCCCCATCCGAAGCCCTTACCACGGGTACGGACACGGGAACGGGAACGGGAACGGGCACGGAGGAGCCCCCGACAAAAATCCCCATCACCCAACTCTCCACAGCCCTGTCTGGTCCGGACCCAATCCTCACCCATCTAAACGCAGATACATCCTGGCTCATTCACCTCCCCCTCCCCCCTCCCCCTTCCACTTCAACTTCAACTTCACCCCATAAAACCAAAAGAAAAAGATTCAACATCCTCATCGACCCGTGGTTCCGGGGTCCCCAATCCGACGGGGCAAGCTGGTTCTCTATACAATGGCACGTCATACCATCCAGCGTATGCAGTATTTCGGAATTAAACAAACTCTTACGCGAAGCCGAAGGTTTATTACCAGATGATATAGATACAGACCTAGAAACAGAAAAGGGGAAAGAAAAAAATATGATAGACGCAGTAATAATATCCCACGAATTCACAGACCACTGCCACAAAGAAACCCTACTTGAACTATGTCCCACAACACCCGTCATAGCGGCCGGGGAAAAGGTCGCGGAATTGATCAGATCGTGGGGTCATTTCCAGCATATTATTATTTCCTTACCTAGCACCAACACCAACACCAACACCAACACCAATACCAACAACGACAACATCCTTCCAAACTGGCTATCCATTTCCAGAATCGTCACGCCGGGAAACTCACTATATTACCATTCCGCAGTCGTCATTTCCTGGGAAAGTGAAAGCACAAACGACAAAAAAAATGCAGTCATATATACACCCCACGGCATCCAAGCATCCACCCTTTTAACCGCCAACAACAACAATCTAAAAAACCACCGCGTCCTCGCCCTTTTACACGGTCTACACGACGTCAGGCTTTTCCCTTCCCGCCAATTGAATCTCGGCGCGATGAATGCGCTGGAAGCGGTAAGGGCTTGTGGGGCGAGATATTGGGTTGCTACGCATGATGAGGTGAAGAAGGGTGGTGGGGTCGTGTCGTTTTTGTTGAAGAGGACGGATTGGTCTCTTGCTGATGTTTTGAAAAGGGGGGAGAAGGAAAAGGAGGCAGAGAAAGAGAAAGAGAAAATGGGGGGAGGGTTGAGTTATGAGTTTGTTGAGTTGGGGTCTGGGGATGCCTTGGTGATGCGTTTGGACTGACTTGGGGTGGAGGAATCCTTTTTCTTTTCGGGGCGCCTTCAAATTTGTAAATGCAGTAATACGGCAAGTAAACGTAAACGTGAATATCTAGACGCTGTCATTTCAATACTTTTGTTTGTTTGTTTGTTTGTTTGTATTAGAAGGACAGAGAATAACTATAAAGCCCAGTAGGGCAAAGTTCCTATACCACAATCCCAATCGTGTCCTGCCTTCTTTCCTTTAACAAGAGCCATGAATGTGCATCCCATGAACGCACAAGTAAACCCCCCTGTCCCCCATTCCATACCGTGACGCCAACATGTACCTCATAACACATGGAAACTGACAAAAACTATCAGCCCTTTCAAAATTCCTCCCAGGATACTCTCAGAAGTCCACCCGTTCAAAGTGTCCAGTTTTACTCTACAACAATACCTTCCAATGCCTGCATTGCTCTGGAGCCCTCTTGCTCGAACCGCATGACGATATTCTCGCATTCATCCTTTAACTGTTTCTCGGCTTGTTGGGCGTTATAGTAAATCCATTCTTCCACCGTCATTTGTTTCTCTGGGCTTGTCAGATCTATGCCACTAGGGAAACCGCTAGAAGCTAATGCATTCTCTTGATCTAACTCGTCAAGTATCATCTCCACATCAGCAGTCGTCCAGGGATGGGTGCTCTCAAGGCCGGCGATAATGTTGCGTTTCGATGGCGACGCGCGCACTGGCGTGGCCTCGATGGGAGCCAACGCAACTCGGCTACTTTTCTCTGTATTGGAAGGCTTTGAGGAGGGTGGTTGGTTCTCCGCGTCCGATGACTGTGGCGACTGTGATGGGGATATGGTGGCCTGCTTGGCTCGGGGAGCGGGTGACGGCGAGGCTTTTGGCGTTGACGGGGGCTGTTCATCATCCGATTCAGGGGGAGGTAGCGGCAAGGACTTGTCTCGCGAAGGTCGTCCCTTTTTGGTCACCTTTGAAACACCAACCTTTTCAGGAACGGGTGGCGCCGGCTCATCTTCCTCTACCTCGGTCTCTAGACTCGGTTCACGAGTAGGCTCAGGTTTAGGCACCGGTTCCGCTTTTGGCTGTGTTGATAATGACTTCTTGCTGGGTCTACCGCGCTTCTTGGGTGCTGAAGTAGTCGATGCTAAACTGGTGCGGACAATTGTGGCGTTGCTGACACGGCCCGACTCGTGGCCTTCGGCGAGCTCATCTTCAGCCGGGTCTACCGCAGCTTCTGTTTCTGGTTCGGGAACAGCTTCTACAGCTGCCTTTGTTTTCGACTTCTTTGTAATTTGTTTCGACGCCTTACGAGTCCCGCCTTGACGGCCCTTCTTGGGGACCTGGAGAGTCTGTGGCTCAGCCTCCATTTCAGCTTCCAAGGCTTTCAGCTCGGCATCGATCGCGGCATCGTCAATCTCTGGCGGCGTGGCGTCGAATATGGCTCGATCGAGGTCTTGGCGTCCTCCCTGAGTGGACGCCACTCTACCGCGTGTTGCCCTCTTCTTCGGCGCAGGCGCTTCCGCTGCAGCAAGGTCCGATTCCTCGAGGGCCGTGCTCATGCGTTTGCGTCCTCGGGCGGCTGCTTTCTGTGGCACCTCGTCTGTTTCTGTCTTGACGTCCTCGTCTTCTTCCACGAACGAGCCATGGTGGCTTGGCTCTACATGCTCGGGTGGATCCTCGAGTACCTCAACAATCTCGTCTTTCCTGGCTTTCGCCTTCTTTCCTTTCACCGCCGTTCCCTTCTTTGCCCTTGCACGCTTGGTGCCTCCTTGGGTCATGATGGAGGCGGTCGTTACAACGCTGTCGTCGTGGGCTGCTGTGTGATCGAGAATAGACGTCGCGTCTGATGTTGTGGTCATGACAGATTGGGTAGAAACACGAGAAGCTTTGGAGGCCCTGGCAGTCTTTCCTTTGCCCTTCTTCTTCGCAGGTGCTGCAGATTTGTACTGGTTCATTAGGCTGAAAAACGGGCAGTCTGGAGACCGTCTGTAGTGCTCGTCCCTGCAATATTATCTATCAGTATGCGCGCGGGAGCTCGGCCCTCGATAAAGTCCACTCACATTGGGTTGTCTTTGGGTTCCCAACCGTCAAGAGCAAGTTGACAGTAAGCGCAAGTGGCCATGTCATCCGAGTCCGGCGTAGGAGTGTATTTCCAGCCAGCATCCACAAGCTGTCATGGCACCCCAGTCAGACAATGAGCAACAACAACAGCCGAAAAGCTTAAATTTGCGGGGACGTGTGCCTACCTGTTTTGTCTTGCATTTCCAGCCTCTCTTTCCATCATGCGGCCACCGACCCGCAAACGTAGCCTTCCGCGCAGCCAACATTGCGGAGCTTGTAGGGTCGTCCAAGGCAAAATCGTTCAACCCGGTCTCGATCGCGGCTACTATGGCCCAACCGCAATGCGGCGATAATCGCAAGTGCTCTTCGAACGGGTTATCGTCGGCTTCCCATCCGGCCATGTTATTGCAGCACAGGAAGCACACGGTATTATCGGGACACTGGGGCGTAGGTTCGTAGTAGAATCCGGCGCGGGCAAACTGCGCTTCAGGTTAGCGACATTCCGCACGCCCATGGAAGAAACGAGGGCCATATCACTTACCATATCCGGATCCAACGTTTTAATCGGCCAAGAAGGTCCTTTCGGGGCCTTGCCTTTGGCATTCGAACCGCGTCGCGCTGTCTGGCGTACGGGTTGGAAGGAGGCAAGCCGGCCCTCGTACGTGAAGTACTGGTCGGGCATCTCGTCGGACGCCATTTCGATCAGAGCTATCGTTGTAGCAAAAGCAGCCTTGGTTATGAGAATCGTATTCGGCCTGAAATGATCATGCTAATGTCTGTAAGCCGTTGGTAGGACAAGGATCGCGGGGGAGCCTTGGTGAAAAAGCAATTGAGACTGAAGATAGTTGCGCTTCTGGATTGATGATTGGAAAGCTGATGTTAAAGTCGATAAACCGAGAGTTGTTGATGGTGTTGATTGGTTGTTTCCACGCGCGTTGTTTACCTTCATGTACTTTACACTTTGCGAAATGTGGGGTTCTGTTACACACTACTCGTACACCGTACTTGTACAGTCCATCTGCGTCTATGTATGCACTTAGCACTGTCCTCCGGGGCCTCATCCGCCCCCGTCTCCACAGTATGAACAAGGTACAATTATTATTCCTTTTAACATATCTTTTTTAATAAACAGCAGACATCCTTAATTCATGATAGATTGTCTTTTCTAGTAGTTGTCAGGAAAACTATGTACAAACAAGTTCCCCGGTTGTGTTGCAATCATCGATAATGAATTGCATGACCCTTCCTTTCTCAGCGCCCGGGTATACAGGTGCGCGGGTGACGTACGAGTAGATAGATGGAAGGAGTTTGTTTGTTTATATGTGACCCCATATCCCTACAGCCGAGGCTTGTCGCCTAGTCAAGCGGCGGTAATCCCAAGCTCTGCGTAGAACGCCTCAGTGCTAGGTGCTCTACCAAGGAACTGCTTCAGTGTCTCCATCTCGTCTTGGCTTCCACCGCGCTCTAGCACGGTGTGACGGTACCGACGACCTTCCTTTGCATTCATAGGGTCGGTCTTGAACACCGAGTAGAACATATCCGTGCTGTACACCTGCGAAGATAGATATCCATAATAACCGGCGTCATAACCTCCCATGAGATGTCCGAAAGTAGCTTGTCCATGTCCCCATGCGCTACTCCACTAGTCAGCAAGTTGAAACTTAACAGTCTGTACATCGATATATAGACTTACCTTCCCTGACCAAGGGCTTCTGGTCCCGTTAGGCCACATATCTCAGCCCGCAGCTCATTATATAGTTTGCTGGCATCCAACTTCTCTAGCTCTTCGTGGTTCTTCGGCGTGTGTATCGTCATATCAAAGATGCCGAAATGGAGCTGTCGTAGGTTGAACAGAGCGTCGTTGACGTGTTTAGTAGAGATAAGTTTCTCGGTCAGGTCGTCGGGTATCTTCTCGCCAGTTTCATAGTGATTCGACAGTGACTTGAGTTGGCTAGACGTCCAGCACCAATTCTCAAGCATCTGACTCGGGGCCTCGACAAAGTCTCTGACGGTGGATGTGCCATGGAATCGGCTGTACGTGGTTCGGCCCGTCAGGTCATGGATGCCGTGGCCCAGCTCGTGAAACAGTGTGACGACCTCCTGATGCTTGAGTAGCGACGGCTTCTTTTCCGTAGGCTTCGAGAAGTTGCAAACAAGCGCTGTTGCCGGGAACCGGCGCGAGCCGTCTTTCTGTACATAGCCCGGCTGCAGGTTGAAGTTCGCAGCGTGCCCGTATTTTCCTTGGCGCGGATGCAGGTCGAGGTAGAGGTAACCTACGAATCCATCACCTTCCGACGAATCATCCCAGACGGAGTACATGATGACATCCTCGTGCCAAGCGACATCGTCGGCTTTTCCGGTCGGCGATAGCCTCGCTCGCTCGCTGTGATCCAGCTTGACAAAAACAAGGCCAAATAGCTTTTCGAAGATCTCAAGCATCCCCTGGACTGTCGATTGCAGGGGGAAGTACTCAGCAATTTTCCCTTCGTCTATGCTATATTCCTCCTCGACCATCATCCGGTCATAAAACCTATTATCCCAGAGGTAAAAATTCTGGTCTGGCTGCAATCCTCTCGCTTCCTCGTCCTTCTTCTTCAACTCCAGCAAGTGGTTCTTCTCCTTCGCACCACCAGCCGTCAGCTTGCTCCGGAGATCGGCCAGAAATGTGTTCACTGTTTCGGTCGTTTTGGCCATCTTATCTTCTATGCGGAAAGCAGCATGGTTCGGATAACCCAACATGCGGGCCGCCTCGTCACGCAATAAGATTGTCTCCTTGAAAAGGGGGACATTGTCATTGCACTAACACGGACGTCATTATCTCATGTCACATCATGATGAGAGGGACTATAAAATGGGGGATTACCTTGTTCTCGTTGGCAATGAATACCTTCTTTCGTGTCTCGGGATTCTTGGCAAATTTCAGGGTAGGGAATAAGTCGGGATACTTGAAACTCAGTTTAAGCTTGCCCGTATTCTCTGCGGTTCCTTTCTCGAGGCCATCGAGGACGTCATCAGGAACACCGTCCAGCTCCTCTTTAGTAAACCAGAGACCTCCGTCCTCTTCATTCAGAGTCTTTGTGAACTGGATACTAATTTGGCTGAGGCGCTTCTTGATCTCCTTGAAGCGGTCCCGTTGAGGGCCCTTGGGCAAGCCAAGCCCGTTTCTAATATAGCCCTTACGTTCTTTTTCCAGCAACCGTAAGCTCTCGGGGTCTAGATTTGGTTCATTCGTCTTCTGGGCTTGGTAGGCAGCCTCGACAAGCGCATACACGTCGTCCCGCATGACACATTCGATCGAAAAATCGTCCATGAGTTTCTCAGCCTCTGTGGAGGCATTACGAAGGTCGGCGTCGGCCGAGACGTACTGGTAAAAGCCCAGGATTCGTGAGCGGAGCTGGGAGACATTCTCCTCGTCGATCATGGGCACCAGGACGGAAGCAAAGGAGGACTTTTCAGCTGGCACATCGGCGACGAGCTTATCGAGGAGAGTGCGAGTGCTCTCACATAGAGCCTTCGCATCCTCGACTATAGATTCTTTCGTGCCTGTAAAGGTGGGCGGGGCTTGTGGTGGGTTCTTGTACTTCTCTGGTGCCATGGTGGCGGTTACGAGGGGTCGAGTTGGAATGAATGATCTGCTCAGGGTGAAAACGGGTGGTACCAGACGCTTAAAACGAAAAGGGTTCAAGTATATAGAGAAATGACTAGCAACCCGTAGAGCAGCCAGGTTGACAATTATAGCAAATATGAGTACAAGTAAAGAGGTGAGAAGGAGGGGCCGGGAGCTTCTCGATGGGGCAGCTCGTGTCGCCAGAGTCGCGGTTGGCTGGGATGTCCAATAAGATGTACGAAAGCCCAATACAAGACGGGACGAGAGGGGCTCAGGACTCGGCCGCAACGCCTAATATCAACCAAAGTAAGATAGCTGTAGGTCTGGAAGCTCATAGATTAGTATACCGGGAAACGACGTAGGGCCATTGCGGGGTTACAGACCAAGGTAACCTAGCTCTTGACGGTGAATCAAGGTTATCCCTTATTATTGTGTAATAAGAATGACAGATCAGGTACGTGTACATGTATGCACTGCAGGATACCTCTTGGCTACTACGAAATCGTATTGCTACGTGTCGCGAAAAGGGAGTTGAGCGTTGGAAGAGGTACAGGGTACTAAGCAGGAAGTAAAATGCAACCGTCTTCGACGCCGGTCACGACTAGAGATAAATGTAGCTCCTGTAGGTAGATACCCGCTGAAGATGATGTAGTATTGTGGAGAGAAGTTGGCACGCAGCATCCGAGCTCGGTTTGTTTCAGAAGCAGCAGGTACTACCGTACCCACCAAGCAAGGTTACATTTACTCGTACCTCCTACGTGTGTCATCATCTAAACCTAGACTAGCAAAAGTGTTATTATCAAGATATATCTCACTTCAGATGTGGTTTAATGTTTTGAGAACAAATATAAGCTAGTTATAACTTACCCAACACAGGCTGCAATGCTAGTGTATTTGCAGAAGTCTATACAAAGCGGTATTCGTTTGTAATAATATCATCATTGCTGCTTCACTGCAGTTACCTACTAGTTTGTTTGTAGAGTCTACCGTACCTTCGTTTTTCCCGATGCCAAACCCCGTATCCCCCGACGTGCAAGGGGCACGTCCGGCCCTAGCTTCACAATAGATACCAAGTTAACATGTTATAGTTCTGGTCCGAGTCATTGAGCTGCGCAGTAGCAAACCGTCTTGCCCGAGCCCAATAGTGACACAAGGAATCACCAAGGCAAGAAGAAACGTATCTTTGCAGAATTATGTATCACAACAAGTGCCTAAGAAGGGACCTGATAGGAATATACCAAGTAGAATCCACACCTCCGGCTTCATAGAACGGTCCCAAATCAAACACTGTATAATGCATAAACGCCGTTGTCATCATCTCCGAAGCATGCATAATCCCATTCTCCCAAACTCCCTGTCGTCGAAATACCTCAAGAGTAAAAAAGAACCACTGTTCAGTTGGCCAAGATTGTTCGCACGAGATCTATTTTCACCCTTGTTAGTCCTGAACCCCTTTCACGGCAAGAGGGATAGGAGCATGATAGAGGGGGTTACTGACCGGTGTAATTGACCTGTCCTGAACTCGTGTCTATCGACTTCAGGAGTTCCTCTACTTCTTCATCCGACATCTTCTCGCCCAGGTTTGTCAATATGTATTTGAGTTGACCGACGCCGATGAAACCGGTCATGTCCTTGTCGAAGACCTGGAATCCGCGGCAGTATTCCTCTGGTTCGCCTGGGTCACGGAAGCCGCCGGGTCGGTTGAGAATCTTGGAAAATGTTTCAAAGTCGACTGTAGAAAATAGGTGCGTTAGCGCCCGTCAGACCCTCGAAATCGTCCCCATATTCCCAAGGAGTGCTCCATCTTGCAGGGATTATGGCACAACTGAGAAACCAGGGCTCAAAAGGTAAGCGTTACTCACATTCTCCGCCAACATTTCTCTCTAGATCTCGGATCTCAGTGAGGGTGGGGTTTTGACCGCAAGCGCGGAGAAGATCGCCTAGGCTATCGACCGTGACAAGCCCGTTACCTCGCTTGTCGAATAGCGAGAAAGCCTCCTTGTAGTTGGTTGAAGCCTGGTGGTTATTTTCGGTGTTAGCGGCCATAGTGTTTTGTGTTTGGTTTGATTTCGAAACTTGGCTTTTCTGAGCACTGAGAAAGGAATGCGAGAAACAGGGTCGCCGAGGGATTGAGAGACTGTTGAAGGGGAGATTATAGCGTATTTGCAATTGATGGCGTGATTGGGAGCGTTTGATAGGGGTTGCAAAGGCAAGTTTCCGACGGGTGAAATGATTCGGGGAATGATTGTGGGTTGCGGCTATGAATGCGCTTGCACTGCAGTTGACGAGATTGGCCGGGAACGTTTGTTTTCTTTGTCATCGGCGCTGGGGAAACAAGCCCTCCTGCTGGCTTCCTGAGCCTCCAATCTACCTCATCCATTCGAAGGAGCCAGCGGGCGATGCGCTAAGCAAGGGTGTAGCGAGCTGCGAGGGGTGCAGTGTTTACCTGCTTTGGCAGAGGGACGAATCAAGTACCAAGGACACCGGCGGAAGACTTACCATTGTGAAGTCTGTTATTTAAGAGGCGATGTTCGTGGAAGTAGAAGAATACCAAAGTATTCGATATAGTAGCAGATGGAAATAAGTGCGTCGGCGTTCTTTTTCGGTTTTTATGTCGGAGGAGAGGGGGATGAGGACCGTAAAACGAGATTGGATTTGAGACAGGTCTTGCTGGTTATGTAGGTAGAACGAAACTCAGGAGAAAACACAAGTCCCCCCCCCCTGGCTAGTGCCACTAACCAATACAAAGTATGGCGGGGAAGCAAAATTGCCATAGCAACCAATTACCTACAGTAGTTGCTGACCGCCCGACAGCCTGGACCCGTTCAGTAACCCGTTTTAGGTAAGCACATGGCTGTTATGAAGTACGTAACCTACCCGGTAGCGCGGTTGCCATACCATCAAAGTCAATATCTACGATATCTCGTATCCTGCTGGCGTTTCAACGTCTTAAACAAGCTGACTTCATACAAAGACTTACTGTACCTGCTTTGATAGTACTAACCCAGAACTAATGATGAAAACAGTTCGCCGCACTTGCGCCTGGGTTAGGTACGATAACGTATGGAGGCCGGGCACAGTGAGCCAGAGAAAAGAAAAAGGGTCTTATGCTCACCGCTTCTGTAAAACACATGTCTCATCTCACTTACAATAGTTTTCCCTCAGATAATTATCGCCTTCTCGCCATTATGATAAAAGTCCCCCAATCATTCACAACCTCAGCCTCCCTCCACTTCTCCCCCAGAGCCTTCCACGCGGGCACAGCATCCACCATGCGATCCCACATGACATCAAGCACATCCCCGCTTCCCCCCTCAGCCCTACTCTTGATCTCGGGATGCGCATCCTTCCACCCGCTATAACTACTAAAAGTCCTTGTATACGCCTCGACCTGGCCGAGCTTCATCTCCCTCCTTAACCAGCCCTGCTGGTCCCCGTCCCCCTCCTCACCGGGCTCATGTTCAAACCTAACCACATCCCTCCAATCTTCCTCGGGCACGACCACAGAACGCAGCAGGTCCCTCAGGATATTCCGTCCCGGCTGTTCCCAATATCCGCCCATACCCTCTATCCCGGGCGCGACCCGGCCGAACCCGTAGACAAATTCCTCCATTATCGCAGTCGCCTGCTCGAAACCTACTAGTACGTTATCCTTGTACCCCCAAAAGGCGACCGTGCCGCCGGGACGTATCGCACGCGCCAGTTCCCGCCACACGACGGTCTGGTCGAACCAATGTGCCGCCTGCGCCGCCACCGCCACATCGACGGTGCCCGGACGTACGAGACTCGACAGTTCCTCGGCCCGGGCTTGGCGAAACGTGAGATTTGTGTTGTTGCTGCTGCTGCCCGCAGCCTGCTCTATCATGCCGGCGGACGGATCGATGGCCAGCACGTGGCGGAAATGCGGGCTCAGCGCCCGCGCGACCAGGCCGTGTCCGCAGCCCATGTCCACTAGCATCGTCTTCTCGCTCCCTTGGTGGTAGTCAAGGAGCTTGCGGTATAGCGATGCCGGATATGTGGGTCGGAAGGCGGCATATGCCTTTGCGGAAAAGGTCGGTCGGCTTTGATGTAGGTTAGTTAGATACTTGATTAGCTGGCGGTAGGTTTCTCTCTTATTTTTGTCATGTGAAAGTGTGGTTCGCGACTAAAACTTACGCAAATGTCGCCATTGGGGTAAGTAAGGCTTATTCTATAAAGCTCCAAGCTTGATCTGATGTATACACTGGCCTGAGAGAGGCTATGTAATCGCTTCTGGGTTGACGACGGCTCTAACTGTTGCGTTATGTGATGATCTAAAGAGACAATGTAATACGTTCTAGGTAGGGGGAAATACAGGTTATGTAGGTGCTTGTATATTTGACTTTGCTTTAGACCTATACGATTGTATGGATAATATATATCGTTGTAGTTGCATTTACGATGTCGCGAGTATTCTCCGTCTTTTGTGCTATTATACAGCTAGGTATGTATGAATTACGAGTAGGTAGGTATTCACCGATTTAGTAAGCATCGGTATGTCGTATTTCGGTATCGACATCTCGACAGAGGTGACGCCCTATGAAACGGCACCACTCCGAAAGCGATCCAATAGCGAGCGGGGTCCGCCCCTCTACTTACAACAACAGCCTCGGAGAAGGACTTTCCAACGTCAGCAAGATTTGAATTCTCGAAGAGACATTTAAACAGCTGAAGCCCCTAACCTAGAAACCGACATTTCCACCTGTCGCGGTCTTAACACCATCAGTTTACTTTTTAACTCAAATAGCCATCAATTTTTACGTTGAAAATGACAGCTGAAGTCCGGGCCTTCTTCTCGTCCCCGCAGTTCGCTGTGGTGGGCGCCAGCTCCAACCCGGCCAAGTTTGGACACAAGGGTGAGTGAGTCCAAACAATTCATAAGCAAAGTGTTCGACCTATCTTAGTTTTCTTTCGTCCTACGGCTAGGTTGCTATGTATTCTATCCAATTGTCTCTGCATATTCAACATTCTGACCTATTCTTACAAAAATCAGTGCTGGCATGGTACCAAGCACATAATCTTCCCGTGACACCCATCAACCCGGCGTCTCAGACCATCACAACGTCGTACGGAGAGTACCCTGCTGTGAAGTCCGTCTCCCAACTATCGGAACCGAAGCGGACTTCGCTTTCCGTCATCACGCCGCCACCTGTGACCCTTGAGGTGCTGAAGGAGGCCAAGCGCGTAGGCATCCCGGCCGTCTGGTTGCAGCCCGGTACCTTTGACGACGAGGTCCTGAGCTTTGCCCACGGCAAAGACGATGGCTATTCAGGTGACGTCATTGCTGGTGAAGGTGGCATGGGAAGTGAAGGTTGGTGTGTCCTTGTTGATGGGGAGAAGGGCATGAGGTCAGCAGGGAAGCTCTAATGGTTTCCCAAAAAGCGGGAGATTGTAAGGTTAGCGAGATCATAAACACAAGAATAGAGCCGCTTTATCAACGGGCCATATCTAGCGTCAAAAGACATCCAGACGGTCCACCTTAGCCGGTCCCCTGATATACGTTACCCCGAAGAGGGCTCTTGGGGTGGACTAATCGCTAGGTGTCTTGGATGTAGATTGCTTGTCGAAGTATTTCATTAAAGTATTTGATTGTGCTGCGCCTGCGTCTTTCTTAGACTTCTTAGGGCTATCCGGTTTCTTGCCTATCTCAAGGATGTCTAAGAATTCTTCAAACTCGGCCTTGGGGACGATGCCACCACTGGCCTCTTTATGACCCCTAGCAAAAGATTGGCCGAGTCTCTCGCGGAGGGTGGGGTTCGGCGCTTTGTCCGCTATGCCTTGCAACACCTCGATGATGTTTACGGGCGGATTACGCGCCCTCGCGCTCCGAGGAACACGGCAGGAAAAGTTGACCATGCCTGGAAGATAGCCTTCGTTGGCTACAAGTACCACCTCAAGCTTGGCCGACTGCAAGTGACCAGCCCACCGAGTTGCTACGACAGGGTGGACCTGTGCCGCAGAGTTGATCCGGAACACGGCGATCTTGGCATCGCTCGAGAACTTTGGGGCGGTATGAGTGCATCTCTCGACCTCGGCATTTACCTCTGCCCTAGCTGACAAAAGCTTGTCGTTTTTTAGCAGCTGACTCGGCGTGGCAGCTGCGGTTAACGCTGCCCATGCCGCAGGAACGTCGTAGCTCGAAGTTCGTCTCGGCGCGTTGATGAGCGAGACGGCTTCATTCAAGGCTTTCTTTGTATAGGTCTTGAACGTGGCCTTCATATCCGGAAACGGCGGTTCCCATTTCAGCGTGTTTCCAAGGTCGCCATGAGTTCCCATCACACATAACCAATCACATGTCTTCTCCACTTCTTCGTGGAGAGCTGTGCATATATGATAGGTGAGCAACGAACTCGTGGCGACGGGAGGTGAACTGCACGCCGTGACATATTCAGCTCCTTTGGGAAAGTCGTCATCTAATGCCCAATGATGGTCTATAACCAATGCTCTGTGCGGTGCGTCGATAACAGGGGGCGATTTCCTTGAACCCTGGTCGAGAACGAATATGTAGGCTGGCTGATGGGCTGCTATTGCATTACGCTCGTCCTCGTTGTGTACGTTGCTGCCCTTTTGAAGAAGATGCGCCGAGATCAAATCGGCATCAAGTCCAAGTAGCAAAAGTGTCTTTTGTAAAATGGCTCCGGATGTCAGGCCATCTGCATCCTTATCTGGAATGATCAAAGTCCTCTGCTTCGCGGCTACACTATGTGTGAGCTATACAGTCAGTATTACGAAGAGATAAGCCTCGAGTAACATGTAACGTGCCATTCCAAAATAAAACTTCTGGCGTTTTCAATCTGACTTTTAGGTGCGGGCCATATAATCCCCCCTGACTCGTCACGCTGTGAGGGTGTCAAATGGTATTCGGGAACTTCAGGGCGTGGCCGCTTCGTTTTCGGTGTACCCTTCGCAGTTGCTGATGCGCTTCGTTTCATAGCTGAATATTCAAGACTCCAGAGTATTGGCATTTGCCGTGGAGGCACAGTTGCTCGACATATCGTTACAAGTAGTATACTTTGAAGTTTAGGTTGTGATGAGCGCTTAGGTAAACGACTCATCATCGAACCACACCACCAAGACATGGACAACTAGGTATTACAGCCCAAATACAAGCCCTCCTCTTCGGTACATGGTCTCTTCATCAAAGACTAAAAATTCGATAAATTCGTCGTTATCAAAGGCAGAAATGTTCGATGACGTCAGTGATCTCGACACATACGTGTAGAGGCTAGCGCGTTGGACATTTGAAAAATCAAAGCAAGCGCGTCTCACCACTTTGAAAGGTGCACGGACCTGAATTTCACGTGTACCTAGCTTCCATCTCTTCTTCTCTCAGATAATCCTCCAAATTTAGTGAGACGAGGTTACCGATGTAGGTATTCGAAACCACAAAGTATACAGGCAGTCTGTCTGTCTGCACGTCCGCCATAGCACTTCAGTCCTGTATTCGGTTCAATAGAGCTTAAACTGACTCGAGGATTTATGGCGAGTATCTGTGGGCTCGCCATTCGCAAGCATACAGTGGGTACCCATTAATTCCGAGCAAAAGTTTCCAAAATGTAAAATGTTAAAAAAATAATAAAAAATAAAAAATAAACTGTGACAATTATATACCCTTGCCTATTAAATAAAGATTTTTATTTTCTATTTAACAATATTTTAACTAGGTTGCTACCTATTTTATTTAATTAATTAGAAATATTATAAAAATTCTTTAAAAGTAGTACGTACTTCTAACTTTAATATCTTAGCCAATACTTAACTAAAAAGAAAAATACTACTATATATAAAAATGTTTTATTTTCTTTTAGCCTCTTTTATTTTTTATTATTTTTTAAATGTTAAAAGTAAAGCGTAGTAAGTAGTTAAAGTAAGTGAGTTTTGGTGTAAAACATCGTGTTGCTCGGAATTAATGAGCTCCCACTGTAACCCAAAACGGTATCTTGTGCCTCCTGTTGAGAGTCCGCCCGTGCTTGTTATTAACGGTAATCAGATGTTTACGAGGCTGAGTCCAGTACGAGTAGGTTAGATTGCTTCTGACGATACGGGATCATGCCAGTGGTTCTGTTTCCACGAATTGCTCGTAACAACACCCATCCACGTGCCAGTAAATCCGACATCACGGTCGCATTGTCTCGCATTGTCTCGCAAAAGTCAATAATGGTGGTTATCTATGTGTAAAAATCCGCCGTCCTTTTCGTCCTAGGTTGGAGTGGGCTGGACTCGGCTTATGCGCACCAATGAGGGATCAGTCATGCGCTTTCTTGTTGGTAAGACCATTCATACCAACAAAAGTAGGTACGGACGGTGACGACCGCCGTTATGCGGGGAATTTCATTGCCGACACGTGGGGAAATGCGGCCCACCGGGGGACGGAGAAATACAACCCCAGTACAGCGCCAATCGACCAATTCCAGCTTGTTCAAGCACGGCTACCCGCCCCGGCGGTATGTACTTGTGCTGATCCATTTCCCCTTACGTAAAGTTGCGGAAGGCAACGAACTAAGACATGTGCACGACAACTTGTCCGAATCCCCCTAGCTTGTCTCTGTTAGCAGTGGGAACGGATACGCTTCCTCAGAGTGTCTTCGCCGTATAAGAGCAAGCCGATGGTTCGGAAATCCAAGACTTCTCGTGTCTGAGACAAGTTTGACTAGTAAACCAGTCTAGTTAATCCTCGACACTACCAAAGATGTTGCCGTCTCTAAGCGCCATTGGAGGTGCTTCATGCAGCCTGACCGCGTGCATGGCCCTCATAGGAAGCCTGGCGGTCCTCACACCTGTCGGTGCTGTGGTCGTGCCCCCGGCTCGCGACGAAACCGGCGTCTCGGCCAGCTTGTTCGATCTCAGCCAAGTTCAGCTGACCGATAGTCGTTGGACCGACAACCAGGACCGTACCCTCTCTTATCTCAAATTCGTCGACCTCGAACGACTGCTTTATGTCTTCCGGGCGAACCATAAGATTTCAACCAACGGAGCGACATCCAACGGTGGTTGGGATGAACCGACCTTCCCTTTCCGCTCGCACATGCAGGGCCATATTCTAACAGCCTGGGCCCAATGCTGGGCTACCCTGCGAGACACAGAGTGCCGTGACAGGGCGACTTACTTCGTTGAGGAGCTGGCCAAGTGCCAGGAAAACAATGGCAACGCAGGCTTTTCAGACGGTTATCTTTCGGGCTTCCCAGAGTCCGAGTTTGACGCCTTGGAAGCCGGACAACTTTCGAGCGGCAACGTCCCCTATTATGTGATCCATAAGACAATGGCTGGTCTTCTCGATGTCTGGCGCCACATCGGCGACGACAACGCCAAGAACGTCCTACTTTCCCTCGCTGGGTGGGTCGACCAACGAACGGGTAAACTGGACGGTAACCAGATGCAGAGCATGCTGAACACGGAATTCGGAGGCATGAACGATGTCCTCGCGGATATTTACTATTGGACCGGAGAGGAGCAATGGCTGACCACGGCTCAGCGGTTCGACCATGCCTCCATCTTTGATCCGCTGGCCGCGAACCAAGACAAGCTCAACGGCCTTCACGCCAACACCAATGTTCCCAAATGGATCGGCGCTGCTCGCGAGTACAAGCAGACCGGTGACTCGAAATACCTGGACATTGCGAAGAATGCCTGGGATATAACCGTCAACCATCACTCGTACGCCATCGGCGGAAACAGCCAGGCCGAGCACTTTCACGAATCCGACGCCATATCCGAGTGGCTGACCAAGGACACTGCCGAGGGTTGCAACACTTACAACATGTTGAAGCTGACTAGAGAGCTCTGGGCGGTCGACCCATCCGCAAACTACTTTGACTTTTATGAGCGTGCGCTGCTGAACCACATGCTTGGCCAACAGAACCCCGAGGACGACCATGGCCACATCACCTATTTCACCCCCTTGAACCCCGGTGGTCTCCGTGGTGTCGGCCCAGCTTGGGGTGGCGGCACGTGGTCAACCGACTACGACTCTTTCTGGTGCTGCCAGGGTACGGGTGTGGAAACCAACACCAAGCTGATGGACTCGATCTACGGTTACGACTCGGATTCACTTTATGTCAATCTCTTCACACCCTCGGAACTGACATGGGAGGACCGCAATGTGACGATTACCCAGACTACGGACTACCCTGTTAGCGATACCACGACACTGACTGTGGGCGGTTCCGACTCGTTCGACATGAAGATCCGAATCCCCTCTTGGGCTTCGGGAGCCACGATTTCCATCAATGACGAGGAGCAATCCGTCGATGCCGAGCCAGGTTCTTACGCCACCGTATCACACGACTGGCAGTCCGGCGACAAGGTCACGGTTAAACTACCCATGAGTCTGAGACTTGTCCCGGCCAACGACAACGAGAGCATTGCCGCCGTGGCCTATGGTCCGACGGTGTTGTCCGGCGACTACGGAGACAATGGACCGAGCAACAACCCGACCTTGACGCTAGACTCTCTCAAGCGCAAGGACGATTCGAGCCTGGAGTTCACTGGCAATGCGGACGGCGGTGATGTCACTCTCGGCCCCTTCTACGAGGCCCAAGGTTACCACTATGTTGTCTACTGGAGTGTTTCTGGATCGCTCCCAAGTGCTTGATTATACGCAGGTTGAGTGCGGTCATTTGATCTCACTTTTGACCGATGACGAAAATATCATGTGAGCAAGGTCATTGGGACCTACTTATATGAAGGATGGCTAAGTACCTTAGGTATGTAGGTAGATAGCAATAACCTAGTCGGTATACAAAAAGGACTTGAGTCTAGCTCATAAATGAACACCTAAATGAGTGTGTGTGTGTGTGTGTGCGTGTATATATGCATAATGTACGTGTAGCTATATGCGTGTTTGTGTGTACAAGAACTATATTATATATAGGAACGATATCCTTGTCCTCTTCTCCCAAGCCTGTATATACGAACCATTAGAATTGCCGCCACCCCCCCCCCCCCCCCCCCCCTTGGAAACTTGTATCCAGAATATGCTTCAAGCTCATCAACCCCTTTCAATATCCAAAACCCATCTAACCTTAATAGCTGATAGATTGGCCACTAATAGTGAGCTCGGCACTATACATGACCCGCGCGGCGTCCCCAGTCCCGGCCTCTTTCCGCCCATGGAAAAGGACAGACTGTCCATTCGGATCGATATCCAGCCCACCAGGGGCCCAGATGCCCTTCCCATCCACAGAGCGCAGGAGGATGCCGCGATTCGTATAAGACCCGTCGATGGTAGAGGAGAAGGCATATTCGATATCGTAATCGTCGCTCGAGTAACAATGCGCGCTGTAGAAGAGCACGTAATTCCCATCCCCGATCTTGTATAGCGAAGGAGCCTCGACGATGCCGTCATTCGACGCGCCCTCGTTATCGAGGATCTTGGCCGGGCTGCCCTGGAGTGTGAGCGCGTCCCGGGCCATCTTCTGGATCATGATGGGCGTGGAGAGGTAGTCGCCCGAAGGCGTGCCGCTTTGGCATGTCGTGGCGCCGCCGAGACTGTTGCCGTCTACTTTCCACATGATCCAGCGGTCTGTGCCGTCGTCGTAGCCGGCAGGGTCGATGACGCCGCCGGAGTCGTCGGCGCAGATCAGGGGTTCGGATTGGGGCGTATAAGGGCCGATGGCGGTGCTGGAGGTTGCGGCGCCGATGCAGTGCGATCCGCCGGTTTTCTTGGCTGTGTAGTACATGACGTAGGTTCCGTCGTCCTTTTTTGTGATTTTATTTTTTTTAGCTGATGATTTGTTTAAGGGGTAGGTAAGATAGGTAGTTTAGGACTTACGTTCTTCTGTACATCCGGGGCCCAGATGCCGCCTCCTTCAACCCAGTCTCCGGCATTGGGAAGGGCATCGTTGTCGGTGAGGGTCCAAGAGGATCTATCGGCCGACGTGGCAACGGGAATGCTCTTGCCGTTGGAAGACGTCGCGTAGGCTAACCAAGATCCGTCACCGTAGATGATGGACGGGTCGGGGAAGTCGACGTCTAGCTGGACACCCGATAAACTACGGCCTTCGACTGCTAACCCCCCTAGAGATGTGATATTGGCTAGCCCTAGGGTAGGAAAGGCACGGTCTGTCGGCAGAGCCGTAGCTAGACCGGTGCCCAAAGCGATAGCGAGGCTCTTCATGGTGGCGGAATCACAGGATATACAGCACGTAAGGTGATGGTCAGGGAAAAGGGTACAGGGTAAAGGAGGGAGAAGCCCACAGTCCTACGAGAAAACCTACCACGAGAGCAGACGGCAACGACAACGACATCAACCCATTATATATATCCCGGATGAGGAGGATTCCAAGCGGGTCAACACCCATTGCCAAGTTGGCAAGCCCCCCACGGCCATGCTTCAAGAGGACAGGCTGCATGGCTTTTTCCCCCACTATGGGACCTGCCTCCCTTGGCGGAGAGGGAAGATGGAAGAGAGAAGCATGGGTGACGTCTGATCGAGACGCATCAGGTCTGTTAGAAAGAAAAAAAGCCAAGGTAGACGAAAAGGCACTTGTCGCCTCTGCATCTGGGTAAGCTTGCCACGAATCAACGCCACGAATAACATTCCGAAATGGGGACGATTCCGGTGCCGGGGGAGGTCATGGCATTTGGAACCGTATGGATGCATAATAGATCCAAGTGGCTCAATCCGAGTCCTATTCCTCTGCGCCCCCATCCGTAGGGAGACAGACTCCAATCAGTGCTGGGAGGTGATCAGCGAGATCAAAATGTTGTATCACGTAGGCAGGGATGAGGACGGCCAATAACAATTGTGTCTCATTATATCTCCTGCCCGAACCGTCAGTCAGCTAAGCCAGGCCTTGGCTAGACAGTGCCCATCCGGCTCCCGCCTTGTGCCGTCCGTCTAATCTAGCATCCTACGAGTAGGTACTCGTAGCCTGTAGGTTGGTCAATGGTCGGGGAAGATCAGACTTGTCCAGATTTGGTAGTGAACAACGGTCACGACCAATGAATCAACAGATTTCTCTCCAATCCAATCCCGTCGTATAAATAATAATGGAGACCCGTGCGGAAAACGGCTGGCGTCCCTGTTTAGGCTTGAGCTTAATTCGACAGTGGATGGAATAGACGACTGCATAGCCAAGCTTGGTCTGCATACGAATACCGAGTCTACCGTGGGGTTTTGGAAAGGCAAGGTCTATGCGACTCCAATGGCGGGTATAATTCCGTTTGTTTGCCACAGGGATTAGACACCATGCAGGGGGGCGCAATAGGTATCTCAGACATTGGATCCTGTTTGCTGCTCAACATTAGTAGATTAGCGTACGTCTGTGGTCTCTACTGATGTCCATCGCGGGAGAGAGTGAAGCCCGCATGGTAGCTTCAAATTCCATTTCTTATAGTATGTTTGCACGTTGTCAATTGAAATATAATATCTTTCTTAAAGGAAACGCTTTTCGTCTCGAGTATATCCGGTCAGCAAACTTGGCCACGTGATAGTCTGACCACGGGTTGTAGCTGGAAGGAAATCAAATCGATCCGCATAGACATTAGTAACCTCCTCGTTTTTCCAGCTGAGTACGCCAACTACCTACTTTGAGAAGGTCGGGGACCAGCTGCTACTTTTGATGAGAGATGGAACGATGCGATGCAAAGTCGTGTCCCCTCTCTAAAAGAGAAGCTGCGTATACTCATACGTCATCTTCGAGGGGAGATGGAGGCACGTGGGAGAGACGAGGGCGGCCTGAAACCGCTTTACTTATGCGGGACTTGGCGATAGGTTCCCACAATCCGCTGCCAAGTTCCAACGCTAGGCGCCAAGATGGAAAGTCGCGTCTTCATCGGCTTAAGGCTTAAACCTTTCTGCGCAGTAAACAGTGACGTCCCCATTTCCTCCTGTACTTTTCGGGCAGGACAGAGTCGGGGAGCCAGAGCACTCTCGACAAAAAGTGCGTCCTTCCCGCATCTAAGAATGGTTCGCATTTGACTGTTTCCCAATTGTCGCTGTCGGCGACGTAATCTGGTTCGTGAGGCGGTAGAGGGTCCGTATTCTCCGGGTATTGAGTGTCGACTAGGAAGGAGCATTGCTTGAGGCCGACATACTTTGCCATATCCTCTTCGTTTCGATCATTCAACCCACTAGTTGGCAACCATGTTCCGCTGAAGACTCCGAAACCTGTGCCTGCCTCGGAGAATTCGCCCGGCAACAATCCACGGAATTCTGACCGGACAAATTTGGCGTGCATGTCGCGAGGAAGGAAATAAGAGCTGGGAAACCGATACCACTCCTTTCCGAAGCAAACATTGTCGCCGCGTCTACCGAGGCCCTGTTGGCCGACAACACCGGCGCCGAGCGGTTCGTAGATTGAGAGCGGAGCTGAATATCCAGTATACATACCCAGGATACGGGTAAAGCCTAAGATCTGCGAGCCCAAGATCGCCCCAACGACCATCAACAATTTGAGCCGCGCCGGAATTTTACCCACCAAGCTATGCGGATCTGGTTTTCCAAAGGCAGAGAGTAATATGTGTAATGCCATGGCGGCATTCAGGGCAAGAAAGGGGTAGGCAGGGTACATGAATCTCTCTTCCTTATGAGGCTGCAGAGTAAAGATGGCAAGCCACATATAGAATGGCGCAAGGAACACGATGGTGCGCAATCCCGATTGAAAACCATTAGCCCTTGAGCTAAATGCTTTATGAAGTAGGAATAGAGGCAGGGACAATAGTGCAAGAATGAACCAAAGATTGAAGTTGATGGTTAGATTGCGGAAATAAAAAGTCCAAGGCTCTGTGCCGTAGAGATTGGGGCCACCGGTGGAAGAGAAGATATTGTACTTGACAATATTCCAAGGGACGACCTCGAGCTCGTGATAAAAGAAGGCGTTGACCATCGTGTCGCCAAACTAGATATACGGTTAGAATACGCAGAAGCCAGGGGGCAGGGGGCAGGGGGAACAGTAACTAGTAGCTATAGGAACTTACGAGGAGCAAAAGTGCGGCGACGACGCCACGTCCCACGCGGAGAACAGCCTCCCAAAATCCCTCACGGTCACTCATCAAGGCAAAAATAGCCTCTTCAAGTAGGAAAGGCGCACAGAGGGCCGAAGCAAAAGGCCAGCCCAAGATACCACCGACTGCAAACCACCAGATACCCCAAGATGTCTTCAGGCCACCGCTCCAGTTCATAAAGGCGGCAGCACCCAGGAAGGACATGTACATGGCAAAGCTAGAGGGCAGATACGCAACACTTGCGTGGAAGTTTCCTGGGGACGTAATCAGAGCCAACAAGAAGAAGAAGCCCATCCTTGGATTTAGCGTAAAGCTGACGACGCGAAATAGGAGCACCTGACATAGCGAGCAAATAAACGCCAAGGCATAGCGAACAAAGTAAAACTCGGCAACCTTGTGGATGGAAATCGTCAACATCTACTCGCGGTAAAGCACGATGCGTAAGGTGGAGAAGTAATTTACCTTGGTGGAACGGGGCAACAGTCTACGAAGGTTACCGACGATGGCGTGAAGGGATACATAAAACCAACTTCTAATGGCGTAGTCTGGGGAATATTCCCACGTCTGCAGACCGTAGCCGTGGGACAGGTAGTGGGTTGGTTCCCAATAATTGAATGTCTCATCACAGTCTTGGATGGGGGCCAACAGTGCCGCTGCGACATTCACTACTAAGAAGGCATAAAATGCATTGATGGGTCGAACGTAAACAATCGGAGACGTCCTAAAAAGTGTTTATCCCTATTAGCACGAGGGAAGCTGCCCCTGCAGGATTCTCCGAACAAACTCGACTGAACTCACTTTCTCTTCGCATGCTGGGCGACCGGGTGAACGAACTCCTCCTCCCGCCGCTCAGCTGCCTCGGCTGGCATTGTCTAGGGAAATGAGGAAACGAAAGGAAAAAAGGAAACCAATATTATTACGAGGTCTCAGCTTGAAGTTGATATTACTTCTTTCCCCATTTGAGAGCTGTTATGTGACGAGACAAGATGCGCAACAATAATTGGGAGGAAACAGTTGTTACAACCTCGGGGCTGCCATTGAGAATGACGTTTTATTGCCAAGGTGTTTGTTACTACGAGTAGCTCGCTGCTCTAGGACATGTACAGGTATTGTAGTTACCCAGCAGGCCAGCACATGGAAGGGTGCCAGTTTTCCATCCCCAAAGCCCCCAATGATAGAGCAGTTAACGATTCTGGACACTCTCACCATATCGATAAACACTCCCGCGCTATGACAGGCCAGTAGCTGTATGGTCTCCACTTAAACTTTTGGGAGGGCGGGCAACTTTATTACTTTTGTTTTGTCCCTGAACATTGAAACTGCTCTGTATTCATTACTATAACCGACCATTTTATGTGTGATAAGATCTCACCTCATTGTACTTTCGCTTGGGTTGAACTGAAAATCAATAACTTTCCCCGCGTGCTTTCCTATCCAAATAACCTATATCCTTGCACGATTTCTGGGTTGTTCCTGTAATCCTGCCAACTTGGAATCAAGAGACGTACAGCGAGTGGCCTGCACGCCACCAATCATACGTCTCGGGAAGATTTCGAGATATCAACATATCTAGGATCGTGGCTATCCGGACGTGACTTATAGCCAACAATGTCTGGCATCCAGATCCCCGGGCTTACCACATTATTTTCCGTGTCAAAAAGTGGCAATGACCAACCAGCACCCGTGACGGAGGGTCATGCTGTTGCTGAAGAGCCTAAAGAGGTTACGGAGGCCAGCGAGATGAAGAATAGCGAGGAAAAAGTGGCCGATAGTGTTGCTACCGATAATGTCCCCCAGCAACCAGTTTATGAAACTCTACCGGACGCGAATGCGAATGCGGATGTGGACGCAGATCAGGTGATGGCTGACCATCCACCGCCAAGTCCGCCTTCACTTACTTCGGGATTGGAGGCTCTACTAGGTGGCTTAGATCCCTTGCCAGAGCCTGAAAGCACCACATCAGCTCCGAGTAATGACGTTGATGGCACCCCACAGGGTCTAGAGAGCGAGAGTGTCGCACATCCAGACAGCGCCGAACAAATTGGAGAGCCCATGGACCATGATGATGGAAATGAGGAAGGAGAGCATCCAGAGTGGGAAGAGGACTCGTCGCCTTACGAGTCATCCTCCGATTCCAGTAGCTCCGACGACTCGGACGACGACTCGGATGAGGAAAAGGACTACAAAATCCTAGGGCCCGAGGAGACAGCACGTATATTAATGGAAATGGATGGCGGTTCAGATGAAGAAGGCGAAGGAAAGGGGAAGGGAAGCGGGTCAGGCATGGTACGAACAAAAAACGAACTGCCCGAAGCTATCATTCCACGGCCGGATGTTGAAATCAAGCCCGACATGGAACTGATCGAACTCGGCGTCATCGAACACTTTGTTGACAACACTGCCGTGATTAAGGCGAATACTACCGGCGAATACCAAGTCCTGGACACGGGGTCCGTTCTCTGTCTTGAAGACCGAACTATTATCGCTGCATTAGCAGATGTCATTGCGGCCGTACGTGAGCCGAGGTATACCGCGGGTTTTCAAAGCCAAGAAGAAATTAAAGCGTTCGGCTTGGAGCCCGGCACCAAGATCTTCTACCCGCCTGCATTGGCAAACCTTGGATTAACCCAAGCACTCAAAAACAATAAAGGTACAGACGCAAGCAACTGGCACGACGAAGAAGTGGCCGAGGATGAAATAGAATTCTCCGATGATGAGAAAGAGGCGGAATACAAGAGGCAGTTAAAGGCGAAGAGAAAGGGGGTTCGAGGCGGTCGGGACGGACCAACTGGTCGGGGTGGACGCAACGATGCCCCCAACGCAGGTCCTTCGGCCGCTTCTGCCGGGTTGAAGTACGACGATGACGACGACGAGGACGGTCCTTATCGACCATTGACGCGGCCCACCGGTTTCGGACAGAACCCGGCCTCGCATGAAGGTGAAGGATCGAACGGGTTTTCAGCTCACGGCGGTGCTTACCGTGGGAACCGAGGTGACTTTCGGGGCAGGGGCGGCCGAGGAGCCCGAGGAGGCCGTGGTGGCCGCGGTGGTAATCCGCGTGGCGGACATTCGCTACCGCCGAGACCTCAGGGTCAAGCGGCTCCAAGTTTCCAGCCATCGCTTCCGCAGCCGTACAATGGGTTGCCTGTCCCCCCCTTGCCGGTGGGTGGGCAACCCTATGCTGGCTTCTCCCCTCAACCACAACAATCGCAGCAACCGCAGCCGCCGCCTAGCCAGCAATTTCCATTTCCTTGGCCACCAAACCTACAGCAGGGGTTTGTTCCGCCACCTCCTCCACAGTTCACTGGCCAGCAGGGTAACAACATGATGTGGTTGGATCCAGCTCTATTAGCAGCATTGCAGAGCCAGGTCCAGAATCAACAAGGACAACAAAACACCCAGTGGGGAGGGCAGCCAAATAACCAGTGGCCGGGACAAGGCGGCCAGGGGTAATCTTCCTGGTCTCGGGATCTCTGTAAATAGGGCCATCAGTCAATGTAGCAAATAGAATACCAACATGGCTAAAAGCGATCACACTCGGGGATATAAAAGGCGAACGTTCCCTCACCAGTTATTGTAGCTATACATAGTACAACACCTGCGTGCAAGTCAGTAAAAACTACCTACGCATCGGCATATGTTTACCTTGGCAGACCTACTCAGGAATCGCCATTTTCATGATCTTATACGTGTAGATAAGGGTAGTACACGTACTCGTACACGTACAAGTAGTAACACGATGCCCACCGGGCCGGGGCGTTTACCGATTACGCAGCCAGTGCAATTTAATCCTAAGACAAACCGATCAAAACATCCACGTTTTCAGCACGTTACAATCAAACGGCATGATGTAAGAATTGCCCGTTGCATGCTTTAAATAGTCCATCTCTATTTTGATGCAGTACTACAGTACGAGTATTGTTTTGTTTTAGGGAAACGCATATCTTTATTCGTGCTGTTTGCCTTATGGACATGGCATTTTGACAATTTGTAGTACTTCCATGTACGTGTACACGTAGGTATCCCTGGAGTTGTTGCCGGTGGTAAAGAAAAGGTTGGACTTGCCGACACAGACTTTGAGCATGCAAGTGGTTAAAATGAAGATCGTCAAACAAAACTGAAGACAAGGCCGCTACTATCTCGGAAGCGCCAAACTACATAAGCTCATAAGCGCTGGTACTATGCACAATTAAGGCTGTACGATGGCCCGCCTGCCCGCTTATAGCGTAGCCCTGCTGCTTTGTTTCAAACTATTACGCCTGTCCCGCGCTTCGCATGAAACATTCACAGCATTTCCAAGAGTTGAGATGAACCTTCTTATCACTTCGATCGGCGGGGAAAGATATCAATTCAGCTGTATAAGACGTCATACCCGTGCCCCCCCCTTCTCTTTCGAGCTTAAAGTCTTTTATTTGTTTGCACCACTACTTTAGCTACTTATTTAGGTTTACATTTTTGTTAGTTTAAATTAACTTTTTTTGTCCTCTATACCTTGTACCCCTATTTTTATATAATATAAGCTTTATAGTTTTTAGCTACTTTAAGCATTTTAGTATTTTTTCCTTTTTTTTAGCTTTTTTTAAGCTGCTCGGCTTTTTTTAAGATTTTTATTTTTGCTATATACTTATAGCTTTATTTAAATAGTTAGCTAGCAGGTGGCTTTTTTTTAAGGTGCTTATATATAAAGCTTAATAAAAAAAGTTAAACTTTAAAGCGCACTTGCTATTATTTAGTAGATTACTAGTTATTTAGGCTATAAAAAACTATAATTTATATGTTTTTTTTATAAATTATTATAGTTAGTTAGTATTATATAAAATATTATTAATTAATATAATTAATTATTATTACTTAGTTATTTACTTTTTTTATTAAAGTTTAAATTTAAAGCATTAATAGTAATAGCATTAATATTAGCTTTAACTTTATTTTAAGTTTATATATAGTAATAGTTATAAGCTAGGTTATAATTTAAAAATAAAAGCTTTTTAGTTATTTTAACGTTTTTTAGTAATATTTTTTATATTAAATAAAAAACTTTTTTATTTTTTTTTATTTTAATATTTTTTGTTTAAAGCAATAATTTTATTTATTATTACTTTTATTTATTATTACTTTTATTTAAATTATATTATAAAAGTACTTAACTACTTTTTAAAAGTTTTTAAAAAAGTATAATTTTTAAAATAAGTAGCTAAAATATACTAGCTATAGTACTTAAACTGCTATTTAGTAGTAAGCTAATTACTTTTTAAAAGTTATACTAGTTATATATAGCAATGTTGCTATTAATTTAATTAGCTTATTTTTAGTTTTTAAAAGCGCTAGTGCTTTTTTATTAAAAAATGTTTAAATTTTTATAAACTTTTTTTAAACTAATTATATAACTATATAGTTTATTTAAATATGTTTTATAATATAGTTATTATTATTTATTAAATAGTATTAAGCTTTAAAAGTTTTTTAAAATATATTTATTTTAGTAATAATAGCTTTATATAAAAATTTTTATAAAAAGTTTTTAGCTTTAAAAATACATTATTTAATTTAAATTATTTTTTATATTTTTAATTTTTTAGTATAAGTTTTAAATTTATTATATAGTATATTTACTATATATATTATATTGCTTATAGTTTTTAGTTTACTTTTTATTTTAGCTTTTAGTAAATATTTATATACTTATAAAAAGCTTTAAGTTTATATTTAATTATTATTTATATTAAGTAAATAATATAGTTTTAAAAATTATTACTATTATTATATTTTAGCTAGTTTAATTTTTTATTTTTTTAAAGCTAAGTTTTAAAGTTTTTAAATAGTTAACCTAGCTTAGTTATATTTTTTAATATTTTAATATTATAAAATTAGCAATATATTTATTTTTAAGTTTTATACGTTTTTTAAAACCTTTACCTTTTTTATTTATAAATTTTTTTAAATTTTTCATTTTTATATTTAAGCTTTTTTTTTAGTTTTATATAATAGGCCTAAGTAGTACTAAATATAAGTATTTATAATTTTGTTTAATATAGTAAGTTTTTTTAATTAAATAAAACTGCTTTTTTATAATTTTTTTTATTTATTATAAAATTACTTATAATTTTATAGCTATAAAAAAGTGCTACTTATTTATTATATTTATAAATATTATATTATAAAGTAAAAAATAAAAGTAATAGTGTTTGCTTTTTTAATAGTAAACTATTTATTTAGCTATACTTATAGTAAGTTAAAGTAAGCAATTACTTTGTTTACTATACTAAATATAAAAGCTATAATAATATACTATAAGCTTTAAATACTTACTTTTTTATTTATATATAGCTTATATGCTTAACGTTTTGCTATTTTTTATTAATATAGCTTTTTTTTTATATTATTTGCTAATATATTTTTTTAATTTTAGCTTTTATAAAGCTTATATTAATAAACCTTACTTATTACTATATTTATAATATAATTAAAAAGTTAATAATAAAAATTTTACTTTTTATTAATAAGTAATATTAAAATTATAAGTTTTTAGTTTTTTTATATTTTTTAATTATTTTTTTAAAAAATTATATTATTATATAGTATTAGTTTTTTTATTGCTTATTAGTATTTTTAAGTGCTTATAAAAATTATTTTTAGTTAGCGTTTATATTTAGTTAATAAAAACGTTTATAATATTTTTTACTTTTACTAAAAAAAACTTTTTTTAATTAATTTTTAATTTACTTACTATATTATAATTATTTAAAATTTTTTATAGCATATTTATTTTTATTTAGTTATTAAAAATTATAATAATATTATTAGCATATATTAGCAACTTTATAACTTTTATATTAAATAATATACTTTATAATTTTTAGCAATTTGCTATAGCTTTTATAAAGGCTTTAATAGTAAATATAAATAGTAAGTAGCTTATAAAATTACTTTATTAAATATTATTATTTATTAATATTTTATTACTAAAGTAGCTATTTATAAAAAGTTAAATTATTGCTTTATTATATAAAGCTTTAATTTATTTAATAAAAAGTTTAAAAATACTAAAAAACTTTATAAACTTTTAAAAAAAGTTATATAAAACTTTATTATATACTTTTTTTTAGTTTAAAAAAAATAAAGCAATGCTATTATCTTTTTTACTTTTAAAGTTTTAAATTAGCTATTATATTGCTTTAATATTATTATTTATAAGTTTGCTTAAAAAAAAAGCTAACTACTATTTTTTTATAACCTTTTTAAGCGCTTTAATTAAACGTTATATTATAATTTTAATAAAAATTTTATAATTAATATTTATTAAAAATAATAATTAATAATTTTTAAAAAGTTTTAAGTTTTTTTTTTTTAATAGTATTACTAATATTTTTTTTATTTATTTATTAAATATTTTATTTTTTTATTAAAGCTTATTATAAAACTTTATAAATGCTTTTATAATTTTATACTTTAGTATTTTATTTTAATACTTTTTTATTTTATATTTTAATAAAGTTTTATATAGCTTAGTAAAAATATTATTTAAGCTAAGCGTGCTTTTTAAAGTAGCTTATTTAATAGCTACTTTAACTTTTTGCTTAAAAATTAATTTAACTAAGTTTTTTTAATTTTTTATATTTATAATTAAAGCATTTTTTAAAATTTTACTTATAGCTTTTAAGTTAAATGCTTTATAGCTATATAGTTTACTATAAAATTTATATATTATATTTAAAATATTTTTAAAGTTTAAGTACTAATTATTATTTTTGTTTTTTAGTATAAAAATTAATATATTTATATTTATTTTAGCTTTAAAAAAAAGTACTATATAAAAGCTTTATTTAATAAAAAATATTTTGCTAACAAGTTATATAAATAGTTTTTTTATTTTTACTTATTTAGCGCTAGCTTTTTAATATTTAAATTTTTAATTTGCTTTTTAAGTATAATATTTATTTTTTTTGCTTATTTTTTAGTTAGTTTTTTTTAAGCTTTTTAAATAAATATTTTTTTTTTAATATATTTTGCTTAACGTAGGTTTTTTTTTTAAAGTATACTTTAAAAGCTTTTTTATACTTAGTTTATTTAGTTATATAGTTAATATATTTAGTTTTTTTAAAAAGTTTTTAACAAGTTTTAATATAATAATATAATTATAGTGCTAGCAATAGTAATTGCTATTATTTTAGTTTTTTATTTATGTTTATAAATAAAGCTAGTTTAATACTAATATAATAATAATTTATTTATAATAGTATAAACATAATTATTTATACTTTAATAAATTTTACTTAGTTTTTTTAAGCATATATTTTATTTAGTTATAATATATTAAATATATGTTTAAAAGTAAATTTTTTAAAGCTAAAGTTTTTTTTTTTAACTATTTATTAGTTAAAAGCTTTAGTTTTTTTATAGTATGCTTAGTAAGCTATAAAATGCTTTTAGTCTTTTTTTTAGTAGTTTTTTATTTAATTTTTTATTAATATAGCGCTTAGTTATATTTTAATTTTTTTTAATAATATTAATAAAATTTTATAGTATAAAAAAGTTAAAATTTTTAAAATTAGTTAAAGCTTTTAATTATATTAAAAACTATTTATATTTTGCTTTAAGTAATTTTATAAGTATATATATATTTGCTATTTAAATTGTTTTATTTTAAAAAGTAATATTAGTAATTATAAGTTTTCTTTTTAAGTCTTTATATATTAAGTACTTTTTTAGTTTTTTTAACAATTAGGTTTAAAATATTTATTTAGTATTAATAATAGTAGCTAGGCTACTTTTATTATTTATTTTTTTAGCTATTTTTATTAAGTAAAACATTTTAACTTTAAGCTTTTTTTTATTAAATTTTTTTAAATTAGCTTTTTAAATTATAAATATATTTAGTTTCTTTTTTTTTATTAATTTAATTACTTTTTAAAAACAAGCTAGGTTTATAACAAAGTTAATATTTAAAAAAGCTATATTTAAATTAAGTACTATTATTTTTTTAAGCATATTTTTAAGTATATATTTAATATGCTTAAAAAGGGCTATTTATAAAAAGCAGTATTTAAGCTATATATATATGTTTTAATTATGCTTAAAGTTTTTTATATTAAAAAGTATATTATATATTTTATATAAGTTTGCTTTTTTATTTATTAGCTTAAACTTTAAAATATAATAAAAGAAAATTTTAATATATATAGTAATTAGTTTTAAACTTATATTTATAACTACTATTATTTTACTTTTAAATATTTTTTTATACTTTTAAATATTTATTTAAAACTTAATACTTTTTTATTTTAATTAAAGCTAACTATAAAAAGCTATAATAAGCTATTGCTTTATTATATTATTAATATAAGTAATAATTTAAATTTTAGCTTTTTTAAAATAAAAAATAGTTAACTTTATATTATATATAATATTTTTTTAGCTACTAAGCTTAATATATTTTTAGTTAAAAAACTAAGCTATTGTTTTAATTTTTACTTTAATAATCTTTTTTTTTATTTAAGTATAACGCTTTTAAAATCTTATTTAAATTAGTTTTAATTATAATATAAGCATTAATAATTATTTTTATATTTAGTTATTAATTTTTTTTATAAAGCTTTATAAAAAGCTTAAAGTATAAGTGCTTTTTATTTGCTTTATTATTTATATTATAGTTTTTAAACTTTTTTTATTTTTTAGCTTATATAAAAATAAGCTTTAAAGCTTAAGTTTTAGCTTTAAATAATTAAGCTAAGTTAGTAAAAAAAAAGTAAAAAATAAAGCGCTATTAATAGTTAAACTAGCAGCTTTTACTTTAGCTACTTTAACTTAAATGCTTTTTTTAAGTAAAAATAAAGTGCTAGTTAAGCTTTTTTTTTTTATATTATATGTTTATTAGTAAAAAAAAAGTTAAAGTTAAAAGCTACTTTTTTTTTAGCTTTTAGCAAGTTTAAATAAAGCTAGCATTAGCGTTTTTAAATTATATATAAAAAAAGCTGCTTTTAAAAGTATTTAAAAGTACTTAAGTTAAACTTTTTAAGTTAAAATAAAGTTTTTTAGCTAATTAGTTTATTAAGTTAGCTACTTTAAGTATATTTTTTAAAAGTATACTTATTAAATTATATTTAAGTTTATTAGCTAATAAAAAAAGGCATTAAAAAGTATAAAAAAGCTAAAAGTAATAAATAATATAAGTTTTTTATTAGCTACTAAATAAGCTATAAAAAAAAAAGTATATAAGCATTTAGCTAAGCTTTAAAAAAGTATATTAAATAATAATTTTATTATTGCTATTATTTTTACTATATTATTACTATTATTTTTATTAAATAAAAAAGTTAACTTAAAAGCTTTTTTTTTTTTTAGTATTAGTAGCAATAATTTTAATTTTTACGTGCTAATAGCTACTTTTAGCTTTAAGCTTTTAGTATAAGGAACTATAAGGTAGTGTAATAAATTCTGTAGATTAATAATGTAAAAGGGAAGAAATCTAGCAAGGTTAGGTTAATTAGTTATTACTAACTAATTAACTTTAGTGCGCTAGTCTTTATTTAATTTAGCTATTTAATTTACGGGCTATAAGACCTTTTTTTTTAAGTTTTTTTATAATATGTTATATTAAGTGCTAGCTACTTAAAAAATTAGCGTTAACTTTAACAAATGCTAACAAAAGCTAATTTTTTTATTTTTGCACTTTTTTTGTTTTTTTTACTTTTTAAGGTTGTTTGCGCTAAATATAACTAAGCTGCTTAGTAGTTTTTTTTTTTATTTTTAGTTTACTTTTTTTCTAGGCCTAGTATTTTTTAATAAGTGCTTTTATGTTATATAGCTGCTACTTTAAGCGCTACTAGTTATTTTTATAACTATACTTTTTTTATTTAACTAGGTACTAGTATTTTGTTTTAAAGCAGTTTAAGCAATAGTTTAAAATAGTTTTAACTTTAAATAAATCTTTTACTTTTTTTTAATTTAGCTAATTATTTTAAATAAGACTAAGAGCTAAGATAAACTTATAAAATAAGTTTTTCCTTTTTTATTTAAAAAATAAGTAAGCTATAAAAATAACTAAGTAAATTTTAAAAGTTTTAAAAAAGTTAATTTTATAAGCTAGTTTTTTAATTTTTTTTTTTACTTTTTATAAACTTGCGCGCTATTATAAGTACTTTTAAAATAGTTGTCTAAGTAAATAATAGCTATAATGTAGCTAAAAATAAACTTTATCTTTTATATTAAATTTAATTAGCTTATATTTTTTATTATAGTATTGTTTAGCTTAAGTAGTAGCAAAGTTTATAGTTAGCTTAGCATTTTAGCGTAAATAGGTTTAAATAGTATTTAAAATATTTAAATCTAGCTTTAATAAGCTTTTAAATTACGTAATTATATTATTAAATTTAAAAAGTTAAAATTTAAAAAGTAGCTTATATATTAAAGCTTTAATTATTTTAAAATATGCGCTATTTAAGTTTTATTATAAAGCTAGCAATAAGTTAATTTATTTATAATTTAAGTATTTAAAATAGTAAAAATAAATAGCTATTTTAATTATTTAATTTTTTTATTTAAATGCTTTATTAGTTTATAAGTAGTATGCTATTAATATTAAAAGCTTAGCGCTAAAACTTTTTTAAAGTTTTTTTTAAAAAGCTAAAGTAAATTTTTAGTTTTAATTTAAAATAATGCTTAAAAAAGCACTTTAGTTAATAATTAAAGCAGCTTAAACAAATACTTTAGCTTAGTTTTTTATAGTATACTTTATATTACTTAGTAGCAATAATAACTATTTAAATATAATGCAAGTAACTATTATTAAAGCGTTAAAATAGTTTTGTTTTTTTAATTTTTATAATAAATTAGTTAATTTAACTTTTAAAAGTTTTATAATAAAGTTAATAGTAATAGTTTTTATAAGTTAAAGGTTTACTAGTTATATAGCTTAGTATAAGCTATATAGCTTTTTTTATAACGTTATATAAAGCTTATAAGTATTATAATAGTTAATATACTTTTTAACTAGTTTTGTTTTTTTTTAAATTAAATATTGCTTTAAATCTTATAGTATGTGCTATTTTTTAAAATAATATTTATTATTATAAGCTATAGCTATAAAAGTGCTAATAAAGTTTTTTAAAATATATAGTTTTTAGTTATTTTTTTAGTTAATATTATATATTAACTTATTAACAATTATAAAAAGGTAGCTTAGCTTTAAAAAATTAGCAACGTTTTTATTGTTTTTTTTTTAAACTTATTAAAAAATTTAGCTATACTTTAAATCTTTTTTATATTTTTTTTTAAATTTTCTTTTTATTTTTAAGTTTATAATAGCAGTAGTTTTTATAACTAACTATATTTAGTTAAGTATAGGTTTTTTATTTAACTAGATTACCTTTTTATTTTTGTTTATTTTATTAATAACGTTTTATAAATAGCTTAAGGTATTAAGTATAAAATTAAGCTATTTTAGTATATAGTAAGTTTATAGTTTATATTATAATAAATAAATTAAAGTATTAACTAGTTTTTTATTTACTTAGTTTATTAAAGCTATATTAAAACTAGTTTAATTAAAAATGCTTTTAGTAGCAAAGTAGTTTATAAGTACTATTACTAAATTATTTAAAGCTTTAATTATAGTTTTTAGCTGCTTATAAGCTTAAATAATATAGGCTACTTTTATTTTTAAAAGTTTATATTTTAATTTTAGTTATAAAAGTAAATAGCTTAAAAATATTATAAGTTTTATTTAAGTATTTAAAATAGTTGCTTTAAGCTGCTATTTATACTTTTTTTTAGTATAAAATAGCATAACTTTAAAGCTTTTTTTTAATAAAGCATTAACTTATATAAAAAGTATTTTAGCTAGATTATAGTGCTTAAAAATAGTATGCTTATATATTAAATTTTATATTATTTAAAAAAACTTTTTTTTAACTTTTATTAGCTTAAAATAGGTTATTTAAATATAAGCTTGCTATTTTTTTAAGTTATTATTTATAACTTTTTTTTTTTTATAGCTTTTATTTAACAAAGCTATTTTTTGTTTTTATAAAAGTTTTGCATATTAAGCATAGTATAGTAATAATGTTTAAAAAAAGCCGCTGCTTTTAAAGTATTGCTTTAAAGCTTTTAAGTTATTTAAAAAGGCTAGGTTTTAAAACATTGCTAACTAGTGTTTAATTATTGCTATTTTAAAAAAGTTAATATAAAAGCTTAGCAACTTAATTAAAAAGTATTTTAAAAACAATTTTTTTAAAAATATTAAAATATACTTTTGCTTAAAAAGGTTAAATACTTTATAAAAGTGCTTTAAGTAGCTAGCTTTATTATTTAAAAATATTATAATATTGTTAATAAAAGCTTAGCAAAATAAGTAATATAGTTTTAGCGTTTTATTTATAAACTTTTAAATATATATAAGTAAATTATAAAAGCTTATAAGCACAATAGTTAAGCGTTTTAAACCTTAAAGGCTTACTATAGTAAATTAGTTTTTATAATTTAAATATACTTTAAATTAATAAAAAAAAGCTATAGCGTTTACTATAATAATGTACTTTTTTTTATATATTAATTTAATTATTTTAAACTAAAGCAATAGTAAATAGTTATTAAAAACTGCTATTTTATTAAAAGCTTATAAGTTTATTATAAGTTTAGTTTAAACTTTTTTTTTTACTTAGTAATATACTATAAATGTTAAGTAAGCAAAAAAGCTTAGTTTATTAACTTATTTTATTTTACTTTATTTATAAAGTTTATTAAATACTTTATTAACTATTGCCTTATTTTTTATATTAAAAAAATAAAGCTAGCTATTTAATTTAGTTTGTTGCTAATTATTTACTAATAGTATTTTTATTTAGTTATTTTTTAAAATATTTATAATACCTTAGTTAGTTTAAATTTTTAAAAAATCCTTTAAGATTTAAAAGATTTTACTTGCTATAAAGTTAGCACTAGCGTAAATAAATTAACTATTTAGTTTAGCAATTTTCTTTTTTTTAAAAAGCTTTTAAATTTTTATAGTTAAAAGAAATTTAATTACTTTAAAACGTTTATTAGCTGTTTTTTTGTTACTATTGTCTTTTTTAGTTAAGTTTTCTTTTTTTTTAAGGGTTTAAGTATTAAATATTTTTATAACTTTTAGTTAAGTTATAGCATTTTATAGCTTTTTACTTAGTATAAGGTATTTTTTAGTAGCTAGTGCTATATATAGTAGTTAGTTTAAAATACTTATGCTAATAAAGCACTTAATTAGTACTTTGCTTATAATTTTTATTTTACTAAAAGCTTTTATAAAAAATAGTATTTATAATAAAACTGCAGCTATAGCTATTGCTTTTAAACAACCTTTTTAAGTAGCTTTTTATATTTTAGTTTTTATTTATTTATTAATAGTGCTTACTTAAGTGCTTTATTTAACTTTTTTTAGCTTAAGTAAAAAGTTAGCTATAATAATAGTATTTAAAGTTATTAATTTTATAAATAAGAAAACTATGTTTTTATAGCTAAAATTAAAAGTAAAATTTTTATTTAATAGTAATAACTTATATAAAGTTAGTACTAGTAAGGTTTTTTAAGGCTTAAAATTACTTTTTAGGCTAAAGTTACTTTTTAAATATAAAAATATAAACGTAGTTAAATTTTAAAAAAAGTTTTAAATTTTTTTATAGCGTTAAAACTAATTAATTTAGTTTTAAAATTAATCTTAGCTTTATAAGTATTGCTAAAATCTATTTTTAATAACATATAAGGTTTTATAGTATTTTTAATAACTTATGCTAATATAGTAAACTTAACTTATTTATTTTTTTTAGTATTATTTAATCTTACTATATATATTTATAAAGTAGCTTATTTAGTATACTTAATATAACTTTTGCTAATATTTTAAACTTTACTTAACTATTTTTTAATAAAGTGTTTAGTTATTTTTAGCAAGTTTTAAGTAATAATATTTTAGCCTATACTTATATTAAAATAAATAATAGTTTTAAGTATATTAAGGTATAGGCAAACTAAAATATGCAAATAAAAGTACTAAAATTAACTAATAAGTTTTTTTGTTTAGATTTTTAAAAGAGTTAATGTTTATATATTAAGTTTTAAAAGCTTTAAGTTTATAAGTTTAACTAGGTAGGCTTTTTTATTAAGTATTAACAACTTTTTTTAATATTTATTTAAATATTTAAATAGTTAATTTTATAATTTAAAAAATTTGTTATATTTTATATAAGTACTTTTTAGTAACTTTAATTTAAGTATATTTTATAATTTAATTAGTTACTTTAAGCACTTTTTATAGTGTTTTTGTTTTTTTTTTTAATTGCTAAAAAGGTTGCTATAATGCTTGTACTTAAAGTTATAATTTATAATTATAAATGCCTAGTTTAATTTTAAATCAGAATTACTGCTATTAAATAAATTTAATAAATTTTTTTTGTTTAATTTAAGGTTTTTAAAGTTATTTTTTTTACTAGATTTAAATAGTCTTTTTTTTTGTTTTTTTTTTTTAGATTTGTTTTTATTTTAAGGTTTATTTTTATTTTAAAACTTATTTTTATTTTTTTTTTAGTTTTTAAACTAGTATTTGTTTTTTTTATAGTTATTTTTATAGTAATTATAGTTATAGCCGCTATAATTACAACTTTTATTACGTTTATCCTCTTGCTAGCAGCTTTTTTTTTTTTTGTTGCCTTTATTGTTATTTAATTAATTTTTAAAAAAGTTGTTTAGCTACTTTTTTTGTTTTTTTTTTTAAATTTATAAATATGTTAACTTAGCTGCTAATAAAAGCATAGCTTTTTTATGCAATAGAAGCTTTAAATATTTGCTAAAGCTTTTTTTTTAATTTAGTATAAGCACGTTTTGCTTTAAAAAAAGGTTTATAGCTAATTATGTTATAATAACTACTTTTATTTAGTTAAAGTTATTATTTGCTAATAAGTAACTTGCTTTAGCATATTAAAGTTTTTTTTAAAAGTACTTTTTTAATGCGTTTTTATTATAAGCAATGTTTTTTAATTTAAGTTAAAGTAAATTACTTTTTTTAGTAGCAATACTAAGTATTATAATAAAGCGTTAGTTAAAGTAGTTTATTATACTTTTAATACTTTTATTATAAAGTAAACTTTTTTTTTTATAGTAAAAATTAAATTTTACTATTTAGCTATAGCTTTTTTTAATAAGGTTAGCTATAGTTATACTAGTTAGCTTTTATTAGTATTACTATTAGTACTTTTTAATATTGCGTTAATTTTGTTAATAAAAGCCTATATATTTATATAAATAGTTTTAAATCCTTTGTTAACTTAATTAAAATTTTTTAAGTTTTTAAAGTTAAGTATAAAAGTTTTTATATTTTTTTTTTTAATTTAAATATGTTAGCTATTTAAGTTTGCACTAAAAAGTAAAGTAAAGCTTTTTTTATATTAATATTTATTGCTTTTTAAAGGACTAGGTAGTCTTAAAGGGCTAGGTAGTCTTATAAAGCTAGATAAATTTTTAGGTAAGCTTTTAAATTATTTTTATAGTGCTTTTTAAAGTGCTTTTTAAGGTGCTTTTTTTAAAAGACTATTTTTATTATTATTAGGGTCTTTAGCAAGATTGCTAGCTAAAGCTTCTTGCTGCTAATTTAACTATATATATATTATAAAAAATTAAGTTTTTCTATTATAGTTAAAGTAACTTTTAAAGCTATTTATTTATTTAATAGGTTTAATTAAAAGTTTAACTAAAAAGTTTACAAATTAAACTTAAAAATAGTTATTTTATAGTAGTATATACTTTATTAACTAAAAGTTAACTTATAATAATAAGTTAGCTTATAATAACAAGTTAAAGTTTTTATAAAAATTATTAAAATTAGCTATTATAGTATAACTTAAAAAAAAACTTTTAAAGTTTTTAAATTTTTACTAAAGGGCTTTTATTACTAATATAGGTTAGTATGTGTTTATATGCTAAATAAAGTTTAGTTAAGCTATTTTTAGTTGCTACTTTAGTTAATATACTTATACTAGTACTAGTATAGGTATAAGTATAAGTATAGTTATTATTACTAAAAGATTTAGTATAGCTAGCTTGCTTTAAGCAGCTTAAATAAACTAGTTTAACTTACTTATTATTGCTTTTATATTTTTATTTAAAGCTTATAGTTAGTTATATATAAGTTTTACTTAATTTGCTAAGTAGTTAATATAGCTAATAATATGTTTATTAAACTTTTTTTGCTTTTATTTATTTTATTTTAGCTATTTTTAACTAGCTTTGTTATTTTCTTATTTTTTAACTTTTTTAGCGCTTATTATATATAATTTAAATTAATTAAAGTTATAAAGTAAAAAGTTATAAAGTAAAAAATCTTATAAAAAATTGTGTAAAAGTTTATATAAAAAATTTAGTAGCGTTAAAGTATTAACTTTATATTAAGTTTAAAATTTAAAGCTTAATTTTTTATTATTACTAAAGTGCTTTAGTATAGTAAAGGTATTATTAGCACTTTTGTTTTTTTTGCTTATTATATAAGTTTATTTAAATTAACTTTTTTTAATTAACTAAAAAGAAATAAACAAAAAATAAATATAAATAAAAACAAAAAAAATATAAACTAGGAAGCGTTTAATACTAATTTAAAAAAATAAGTATTTTATACAATGCTTTTATAGTATAAGCAAGTTTAAAAAAATAAGCTTTATATAACGTAAAGGGTATAGTTAAGCATTTAAAAAAATTAAGCTTTAATAAAAAGTAACTATAAACGTTAGCGTTATAAATAAATACTTTTATTTGCAACCTAAATATAGTAGTGTTAAAATAAATTAGCTATTTAAAAAGAAATTGTATAAACTTAACTTATTTATAAAATCTTTTTGCTTAAAATAAAAAAGCGTAGTAAAAAAATATAATTAATTAAGCTAGTTAAAAAGATTTAAAAAAATAACTTTAACTAGGTTTTAATTTAGTAGTAATGCTTAAAGTTTTAAAAAATAGCTTTGCATGCTACTTTAGTTAAGATTTAGGCTTTAAAAAGGTGTAAAATAGGTGCTAAAGTCTTAAAAAACAATATACTTAATTTATACCTAGCTACTACTATAAAAAAAAGTAAAATATAACTAAATAGGTTATATTAATTAATTAACTTACTGCACTATTTAGTATAAAGAACTATAAGGTAGTGTAGTAAATTTTGTAGATTAATAATGTAAAAAAAAAAGAATCTAGCAAGGTTAGGTTAATTAGTTATTACTAACTAATTAACCTTAGTGCGCTAGTCTTTATCTAATCTAGCTATTTAATTTACAGGCTACAGGACCCTTTTTTTTAGGTCCTTTTATAATACGTTGTATTAGCTTTAGTTTTTTTTTTATAGTTACTATAATAGTTAAAGCTTTAATACTTAGTAGTGTTAAGGTTTTAAAAAAATTTAAGTTTATTTTTAATTGTTATATTTTTATAGTAAGTAGCTTTAGCAATATAATATATAAGCTATTTAATTTATATTTTTTTTTTAATTATTATTAGTAAGGTTAAGTATAGTAAAAAAAGCAAAAATAGTAAAAGTAGCAAACTAAATAATATTTTTAGCAAACTTAATATTTTTATATTTTTTAAACTTAGCTTTAAGTTTTTTATAGTGCTTTTTTACTACTTTAATAGCGCAGTGCTTTTTTTTTTATTTTTTATTTTTTGCTTATAAAAATAGTTTATTAGTAAATATTTTTATTTTTAATAAAGTAAAATACTTTTTATTACTTTTATAAAAAGCGTTTTTTTAAAAAAATAAAATTTTTTATAATATATTTTTATTAATAGTTTGCTTTAGTTAACTTTTTTTATTTAAAGTAATATGCTTATTAATAAGTTTAAAAGTTTTTTTAATATTTAAAAACTTAAGCTTTATTATAATTATATTAAATTTTAAGCAAATATATTAGTTTATTACTATTTTTTATTTTGCTTTTATATTTTAATTTAAATAAAAGTTTTTATTTATTTTATTTTTTAAACTAATACTTTTTATACTTTAAGTTTAAGCATTTAAAGCACTAGCTAAAGTAATATAGGTTTTTTTTAAAAATTTACTTTTAGCAAATTAAACTATTAATAGTTGCTTAAAGCGTTTTAAGCTACTTATTATTTATATTTTAAACATATTATATTAAATAACGCTTTTAGCTAGCTAACTATTATAAAAAATATATTAAATAATATACTTTTAAATAAATAGTTAACTTTTTAAGTTATAACTTATTATTTTTATTTAGCTAAAGTTAGCTTTTATAGTAAATAATTATTAAATAAAAAGTTTTTTTGCTTTTAAAAGTTTAAAAAGTTTATATTTATTATAAGCTTTTTAGTTTTTTTTAGCTTTTATATTTTAATTAATACTTTTAGCATTTTAAGTTTTATTATTATTATATTAAGTTTTTATTAAGTTTAGCAATTTTTACTTAGTAGCTAGTTACTTTTATTTATAAGCTTATAAATATATTATATTAAAGTGCTTAATAAATATATAATAATAGTAGCTAGCAACTACTATTATTACTAAATTAAATAATATAAAGTTAGCTAGTTTAAATAAAATTTATATTTATAGTTTATAGCAATTAGTTTTAATTTTATATTATTTTTTACTTTATATACTACTTTTATACGCTATTTTAATGTTTAGCTTTATTTTATAAGTATAAGGATTAGCTTTTTAAAGCCTTATTATAGTCTTAAAGGTACTATATCCTAGATCTAACCCGGGCCCTCTCCTTCTCTTTTAAGTTTTTTAAAGGTCAAGAATGGTGATTATTAGGTCAAGTACAAAGCAGTCAACTAACTGATTACTAAAAAGGCGTTATCAGAGCAAGAGATTACTACCTTCCTTCCCATCTCTGGTTGTTTGCGTTATTAGCCGGTTTACACAACTATTTCTTTAGGTTGTCAGGTTGTCAGGTTGTTTCTGCAAGGCTAATGTGTGCGGGATATCGAGGCATCCCAACGAGTAACTGTACAAGCTCCTCCGGATGAAAATATTCTGAATCGCCGTCAGTTCAGAGAAGAAGCACGAAAATAATCATTTTCCAGCGGCAGCAAGCTCGTCCCGACTCTGCTCCCGACCTGAGCAAAAGAGATGTTGCATCAAGAATTCCTCCAAGATGCGTGGGAAAGGGGTCGCTTTTCCGGTCGTCACTTTGATTGGGGGAATACCCTTGTCAGCGAATTTAACGGGACCCATCAGCCCCACTGTAGTAATATCGCATGACCAATTATATGAGATCCGTACCTGAAAGAGGGGAACTCGTACCTGAGCAGATTGGGGCTGGTGGGTCCCACTGCGCATGTCCCGTCCCAAAAGAAGAAATGGATTGTTGTTGGCTTGAACGCGTACGAGTACCTCGAAGTGTTGATCCGAACAGAGCTTGACGAGGAAGTCCTTGGGATGGCTCTTGTGGTGTGAAAGTAGAATACGTTTCCGACGAGGCCGATGAATAACATAAAGACTTAATATACGGAGTAGAAAAGGTAAAATAAACATGAATGTCTTACTCTCTGACATGGAAATTGGTTGGCCAGTGAGAAGGATCAAGGACGAGACCCAAGGCAATTCAGCCCATTGAACAGTTTGGTCCCATGCCTAGTACAAGGCCTCGGGTCGTAGGTTGAATGTACCTCCCGGAGACCTGGGGCGTATCTTGTTTATTATGTACACCTCGCAAACAAGTAATTACTGGGAGGGCTTCGAGAATCCTCCAACGCCTGTGTGGCCCGTCTAGTCGGGGATGTCGAGTACCAATTATCGCGAAAAGACATCATAAAGATGGTACTCATAATGTACCGAAGCTGCTTGAGTCCAGCTAGTTCTCTAATGGAAGTACATTTATATACTTAGAACTACGAGTTGATAAGTTGTGGGCGTAGTCACAAGGGATTAGGTACATACGTATGTACTTTTCCACTCGTAGTAAAGCTGTCAATCATTCCTATTTTGGGCTCCGCCTAGTAACAAAGTGGCCAATCAGAGAGCCAATCACCAACGAACGGTGCTGCTCCCTCTGCTTTTCCTCCCTTTCTTTTCTCTTCCCACCAACCTCTTGCGTCCTGCCTCTTTCAAGTCGCATCCCACAGCGTCTCTCACACTCTGCCGCTCACGAGAGTGTTGGGCTTCTCTTCGCGCTCGGATCCTCGTACAGTTCCATTCACTCATTTTTCTTTCTTTTTCATATCTATCGAAACCCGACTGTACTCCCAAGAGGATCCAATACTCTCCTTCTTGTTTTTGCGACGACCAGAGGCCTACCTCTCCACCCCAAATATTATTCGATACCCGGTAGCTTGACGCATTCGATTCACTGTATGACAAGCGCGAGTAAACGCTCATTGCCCACGACTTGCGATTATAACCGACCCTACGCCAACTCGAAAAGAGTACTAGTCAATTGTGCTTTGTTTATTAGGTCGACGAGGAGGATTTTTGTATTGAGTGGTACTCAATCGTAGACGGATTGAAGCCACGGAGGAAGAGCGTTCAAAATGCCGCACCACAAACACCTGCACGCGAAGCGGGAGCACCACCATTGGGATGAAATCGTCGAGGAGATTGAAAAGGTGGCCAAGAAACTAAATCCTTTGAAAGATGCACCCTCGCCCACTGTGCAAGCGAGAGCCCCTGAAACGATAATCAAGACTCGGTACACGACGCTATCCGCGACATTTGATGGCCCGGTCGCCGGTTTTACGACGGTGGGAGTTCCGGCAGAAACAACTGACAAGCCGGACGCTGGGAAACCAACGACCGTGCACCATTCCGGGGAGACACCGGTTCCCGATGCCGATACGCACAAGCCTAGCCTGAGTCTTCCCGAATCCCTGGCGCCTACCGGGTCTCTCGACCCAGGGAGTGAAACGACTCTTGCCTTAGCAGGAACCACGTCAAGAGCAGTACCCTCTCAAACGGCTTCTGCTGGAACCACCGTTGCTCTATTCCCGACGGATGCCGCCACCTCTTCCACCCCGCCGCCAGTGTCTGACGACTCAGACGATGGTGGCGCAGGAGTGAAAGCAGGCATTGCTATCGGAGTTCTAGGCGGTCTGTTGGCCATCGGTTTACTCATTTTCTTCCTGTTCAATAGGCGCAAGAAGAAGTTCCAGAAAGACCAGGAGCAGGCCGACGAAAAGTTTAATACCGGCTTTGTTGGTGGCCGCGCCGCTTCGGTCCGTAGTACACAAGCGCCCCCCAATGCACCGCAGCTGAGCCTACGGCCCGTCACCCAGTTTAACCCCAGCTTTAATGAGAGACGCTCGAGCAAAGGTGCCGGGGTCATGCTCGGAGCTGGAGCCGCATCAGGACCGAGTGCCAGCAAGTGGGAGCGACCCATAACAGCCCATAGCAACAACCCCGAGAACCCTTTCAACGACACGGCGCGCGCATATTCCCCTGTCGCAAACGAGTCATCCGCTTCTCAGCAGCCTACCAACCCGTTTAATAGCCCCGAGCATGTCGTTGGCGTGGCCCAAACTACAGATGTGCCTTCAAGCCCAGTTTCGCCGACCCCTCCAGCCACAACCGCAGTTGAAAGTAACACTGTTGCCGTCGCTGTCGGTGCTGCCTCTGGTGCTGCTGCTGCCGATGGACTGGCTAGGAAAGTATCGGTTCCCAAAGAAGAAGCTGAGCCCTTGGATCTCACCATGCCGGCTGGGCCCCCCAGCCCTACTGGTACCGAGTTCAGTGTGCACTCTGTTGCGCCAGGACAATCCCCAGGCCCGTCAAAGAGCGCTGCAGCCATTGCGGAGGCTGGTGGCCCACCAGCTACAGCGGTTCATCGAGTTCAGCTAGATTTCAAGCCTTCTATGGAAGATGAACTTGACCTTCAGGCTGGTCAGTTGGTCAGGATTCTGCATGAGTATGATGATGGATGGGTAAGTTACTCCCTTGTGGTGTGAATTTGACGAGTAGCTAACCCGCCCCCAGGCTTTGTGTATTCGATTGGATCGTTCTCGGCAGGGTGTTGTACCTCGCACCTGCCTTTCAACGCGTCCTGTTAAGCCGCGTCCTGCTGGTGGTCCTCCTGGAGCTCGTAACGGCGGTCCGCCCATCAACCCAAGCGGTCAGCGTGGCCCGCGTGGTCCTCGCGGCCCTGGCCCGAACCATCCCAACTACCCGCCAGGCTCTCCTCATGGTCGGCCAGAGTCCCCCATGCACGGCCGTCCTCAATCACCTGCCCATATGCGGCCTTATTCGCCGGCTGGAGGCCCCCCTATGAGTCCCCGCAATGGCCGTCCTACCTCGCCCGCCAGTGGACGCCCTATGAGCCCCGGTCCTCGTCAGCAGCGACCTCAGAGCCCCAACGGAATGAATCGGCGAAACAGCCCACCAGGCCCTAGCCCTATGAATCCAAATAGCCCAGGATTTCCTCAACAGCAACGCGGACCTCCTGGCCCGCCACCTCAGGGCCAAGTTGGCCGGAAACCCGTGCCTGGTCAAGCATATTAAGTCTGTCGTGGTAACGCTTGGCCAACTTTGAAACGACACACTTGCTTCTTCTCGACACTCGCTTGCGACCCCTTATTTTTTTCCTTGAGCCTTTCCAGCTTTTGTAACGCTTTTATTTTTCATTTCCATTCGTCGTAGCACGACGTGACCTTGCATGGTTCTCGACATCCCACTGCCCCGACTTTGGACCCGAGCAAAAGGGCATGAGCGCTTTGCGTGATGTCCTGTTCCAACAATGGGCGATGGGAGGTCTTTCTTGTTGATAATTCTTAGTTGTGGCTGTAGCACTGGCACCACTGGGTTTGATGGGACCATAAATCGGGACCATAAATCGACCCCGGAACTCGGTGGGCCCAGACAATGAACCAGCCTCGTGGGTATATGGCTTCCTCTTGTATGAGCATGGGGACTTCTCTCTCTGGTTCTCGTCTGCTGGCCAACTTTCCTTGAGGTTCACAATACTTGATAATGTCTGATGCCTCTCTCTTGTTCAGCGCGCTGGTCGGTATTGCGATTTTCCGGCGGATGGGATGAATCTGGACTTGGAGGGCTCCGTTGGTCTAGGAAATTCCTGTTGGACAAGGTCCACGATATGGTGGGAGAGAAGATGGCCGTGTCGGAGGGTGAGAGAGTGTTTCATATGTGCGAGATACTGCGACTGCGTTCGTCCATGGCGTGCCATGAAGTGGCTGCCCTGGGGCGCCTTATTATAGGGAGGCATATAGAGATGAAATGAGTTGTCAAGCAACGTTCATAACTGGTTAATCTTATTCGTGATCTGGAAGGGGCGAGTCGACCAAGCACTCCGTGATATATGCCATATGCCATTCTCCGGATCAAGATGAGTGTAGACCTCATTCGAAAACATTTTAACATACCATTTGTTACAAGACACGATGAGAGCACATGGACATTTGCCACCTTGGACCGGCCGGACTTCGGGGGGATAGCTCTACTATTCAAATACCCACGAGACGCCACAAACCACCATGATCAAGCCGGCCGAGATGTATGTGTTACCGCCGCGGCTGTATCGTGCCGGAAGGTTAGACGGAAAGGCGCTGGGGCGAAGACTGTGGCGTTCGGCGCATCGTATGTGCCCCATATCATACCCGACCTTCTTTATATATCGAGTTGGCTTTTTCGCATCTATGTCGTGTCGCCAACGGGGATCGTGCATTCTACTCAGCTCGAAAAGAAATTGAGCCACATGTAGCACGACTTCGGACATCCTATCGAATGCAAGGCATGCAAGTCCTAACGGGACGAAAACGAACGCTCTCTGATAACCATGACGTTTTTTTTTTTCCTTCGGAACTATAAACTAACATAAGCGATATTTTTGATTGGTTTATTCAATGTCGATGTTATTGAATATTTGATTTTCGTCTATTTTTTCTAGGTTAGGTCCTTCATTTCCTGCAGTGCTACTCTATACTTGTAGGGCCCGGGCATATATTAGGCTTGGTTAAAGACGGGGATTTGTTGTTGTGGATCTGGGTTAAACCTAGTCTATCGCCGAATCTTACATATTGCAACGTCCCAGAAACCTGGATAGAGCCAACGGCCGTTGCAGACTTGCTCGATGTTGACAAGCTATGCAAGTAAGACTGCGGAACCAATAATTCAGGGAAGAAAAATCAAAGTCACAACAACGTTTTTGCTTTTTTGTTTGACGCGACCTTGACCTCCTTGCTCGTAGCTCGAGATGAGGGGCCCCCGAATTTGAGACTATCGAGACTAGTTGATGTATAGTGTAATGAAGATCCGGTACTTGGCCGAAGTAAACATGGTTTATTATTTACGGGCTACTTTCCAGATTTTTCCTGATAGGAGGTAATTAGATAAGGTAGGGTGTTATTTAGACTTTCGCGTTGAGAAGGGGGAAGCTAGTACGGGTCGAAACACTTGTCTGAAATATCAGGTATAAACCTTATAAGGTGTACCTACGGGCTACATACCTCCATCATGTACGTACATCTATGAGATCTTGGACACATTAAGGTTTCGGGCTATGAATCGTACCTCCCTCTCTAACGCTTCGCTACTCGTACCTGCCTTCTTCCTTTCTCACCGACTCCCCTTTACTAGGTACCTACATCTAGGTACGTCATATAGGCATTGGTACTAGGCTTGCTTCTCTCTTCGCGCCGGCTCTATCTATATCTAGTCCAGCAAGTTTTCTTCGAATGCCACGAACGAACGGATGAATAAACATTCCTTTCGATAAATATCTGATATTTTTCGAGGTATCGTCCCATTTTATATCGTAAAGAAGCCATTAGTTATCCCAACCGACGTACTATGCTGGCGAAATGGCCGTCGACGAGATGACGGGCGACGCAAGGATGCCGTCGCGATACGAGATCCGTCCCTTGGGACTGGAACACTTGGAATGGACAAAAGCCCTATTCGCGCATAGCTTTGTATGTATCAGCGACTCGTCATGCCAGCTTGATACCACCATTCACTCCATGTCCCTCGCACATGGGATTGAAACCCCCAATCTAAAACCGACCCCTCCTGATTATCCAAAACGTCGCAAACATTGCAGCGAGAGCAGTTAACTAACCTTGGCGATCCGCTTCACGCGGGAGGCGGGGAGCGGAAAGACGTGATAAAAGATATTCGGCTCGCCCATCTGGCGCGCTCTCTATCCACATGACCGAACAGCGCGGTTCTACGGGCTCTACCAGTCAAGCCACCTTGTACTGAAGCACCAGCTCGCATCGGGTCTCTCCCTGGGAATATTCGACACCGAGTACGTCTTCCGGAACCCGGATTCGGCGGCAACGGGCGGCGCGCTGTACCTGGATCCGACGGACGTGGCCGCCGACGAGGAGGAGTTGCTACGGCAGATGGATACACCACTCGTCAGCATCGCCTGCGCGTTTGACGCATTCTTCGCTATCGACCCGCGTCATGTCGCGCCCGTCATGGCGCGTTTGCCGGCTTGTATTAGCTTCTACGATGCCTTGGAGGCGAGTGGTGGCGGAGAAGGAGGATGTAAAGCACCTTCGGCACCGGGACAAGTCCTTCAGCGCATGGGCACGGCGACACGCGCGGATGCCGAGGGTGCTGGGCTCATGAGGGCGTTGGCGTACTATATGATGCGAAGAGCGGCTGAAATCGGGTTCCGACATATTCGAATCGACTGCTTGCACGATGCCGTGGCGGCGGTTTGGTCGGACCCCCCTTCGCCATTTACGGCTACTGTCGCCTGCGAGGTTGACGCGTGTAAGCTCGAGCTCGAGCTCGAGCCCCAGAAGACGCTCTCGCCGGCACAAGGTGACGAGCGTGGCACTCGGAAGTTCCCGCGCCAGAAAGTGAGACAGAGACTAGCCAAGGTTTATGTGACGCTTTGCTAGGTGGCTTCGGTTGGTGGAAATGCTGGTGCTCGTTTCTTTTTTTTCTTCTTTTTTTTTGCCGAGTCTGGATATGTTTTTCTTTAGTCTCTACGTGGGTCAAGGTTGGATCGAATCATTGATTTCTAGAGTTTTCTCCCTTGGAGTTATGTGTCATGGCTATTGCTGGATTCGGGCTTGCTTGGATCCTCATCGGGTTCATATTGGTTGGTACGGATAGAATAGGATTCGTCTCATGCCGCTTAGCCAAACTACTAAACAGATAATACAGTCGCATTGTACTACACGCTCCTCTGGCAAAGGGCTCTCGAATCGAAAACGTACATTCCATCAAGGTAGTAAGTAGTACAACAGCAAGGCCATACATCCGACCAAATCATACCGCCTCCCTAGGTATGTACAAAATATCAGAAAGACGGAGTAGCAGTGGCCAAAGGAACAGAACAAGTTTTGGAGAGCGCAGCTTTCGCCTCGACACTATCAGCACCGACACAATCCACGCCTATATCGCCCTTGATACCATCGCATACGACAACAGCCTCATCGCCACAAGGAGAGGTGATGTTGAAATCCTTGAAAGTGATGTTATCACACACGGCATCGGGATTAGTGGAACATTTCAAACTGGCGACGACGAGGCCGTATTTCCCGCTCGTGTAGCCTGTGAAATTCTCGAAATGGATGTTGGTTATGTTCATCTGGGAAGGGTATTTCTCGCATGTTTCGGTGTCGATCTATGGTTTTTTTTGTTTTTTTTTTCTTGTTAGATAGGGGGGGATGGGGGAGGGGAATGGGGGAGGGGGAAACGAACGTTAAAGTAGCATGAGTCGAGATAGGCGGCGTATTCGTTGTTTGCTTGGTAAAAGTTGCGGAATGTTACGTTGTCCTGTGTTTTTTTTTAACTAATGTGTTAGGGTATATATATATTATACTAGGTATTAGAAAGGGGTAGAGATTGGTGAGGATAAATAAAGCCTACGATGAAACCGTATCCGACGTCTGGGCCGGCCCAGGATTTGAGCCGGGCTCCGTCTGTTAGGGTAAAGTGTATCCAGTGGTTAGCAAGAGAACGACAGACAGACAGACAGACAGACAGACAGACAGACAGACAGTATCGCTCCTCGGGAAGGAAGAATGACAAGAAGACGAAAAAGAGAAAGAAGAGAAGTTAGGCAAGACTCACGTTGGCCATTAAGTAACCAGACATTCTCAATAACCACATCCTTGACAAAACTCATCTCGCCCTCATACTGTCCCAACGAACCCATAGACTGTCCATGCGTGCCGTTACAATACATGGTATCAACATGGACATTACTCGCGTTCGACTTGGGCGAGAAGCAATCGTCGCCGATGTCCACCCACGCGCGCCTCACCGAAACATCCTCGACATTCAACGAGTCGAAGAAGTCGGTGTTCTTCGGCAGGGCGGAAGCGTTGTTCGAATGCGCGGTGACCACGACGTCGGAAAACGAAACCCCCCGCGAGGTCACGACGAAGTTTGTCCAGCAGGGGGAATCTTTCTGATGGATGCCCTCGATCGACAGGTTCGTCGCGTTCTCGGCGTAGAAGAGGACGGGGCGGAGATATTCGTTGTCCGGGTCGAGGATCTCCAGGCCGGCGAATTCGTCCCACCATCTCTGGCCGTTTCCGTCCAGGACCCCGGACCCGTGGATGCGGATGTCCCGGCCGCCCCATTTCCAGAACATGAGGGAGTTCTGGAAGGGGTGGCGGAAGGCGTGGGCTTGCCAGTAGGGCGTGTCGTTTGTGAAGCGGACCTGGCCGTCCCAGCGGATCTCGACGTCGTTTAAGAATGTCAGGTCGAGGGGTTTGCCGATTATGTAGAGGGAGTCTCTTGGTAGGTGGAGGGTTCCGCCGTTGTTGGCTTTTAATAGTCCGGCTCTGAACTCGTCGGATACGTCGTCTGTGTCGTTTTTTGACGAGCGGATCTTGATGACGGGGCGGTGGTCGTTGTCGTTGTGACAGTTGTTTTTCTGTTTGTAGGGATGTTTTTGCCGGAATTGTTGTATATCTCGTGGTATGTTGTCGGCTGATGGTAGCTCGAATTGATGGGCGATTACGCCGCTTAGGGCTGAGAGGAGGGTTATGATATTCGAGGAACGCATCTTGACTGATAGTAGATGTTTATCGACTACTCGTACTCGACAAATGTCTAGCAATAGTCTAGCTAGTATGTCGTAGATGTGAATCACATCTCGAGAAGCGGCATTGGGGGTATATATTTACATCTTCTATCTATCTACGCATCTACATTTCCACCCATGTACCTACAACATTCGGTCTCAACCTTTTTTCATACCCTCTCCATTTCGGTCCGCAAACCCTAAAGAAGAAATCGAGACCAGACCCGAATCGCCGGAAGATGTATGTACCTATGTATCCAGGGCCGGCACCCGGGAAACGAAACGAGACCGAAACTAAAACCAAACATCGACCTCCAACCCAAGGAAAATAAAATAAAAACATGGAGAAAAAACAAGCGTTACCTTTACCTACCTTGTCTAGTTTGGCTCGTTCCTGGAAAGAGGAGTGATTGTGATTGATGGAAGTTCCGTTGTACGTTTATGGGATGGGGAACGTGATAGTTCCTCCGTGTTGCCCGCAAAATACTGCTCCCCACTTTTTATGTATTTCCCCAAACCCCCGCGTCTCATCGCATCGTATGCCGGGATCCGTTTTTATTTGAGTCCCCGACTCTTTCTAGACTAACCTACCGTAGACTAACCTACCCTAGACTAACCTACCCTAGACTACGAGTAGGTAACCAAGACGAGAGAGGTCTGCTTGTACCTAGTTATCATATTATAGCTTTACATACATACAAGATGAGAGTCACCACCACATGTACGTAGAGAACCAAGATATGGATACAAAAGGTAAAGAAACCAACAACAAGAAATAGGCTACAATACCTATCCTAACGACTCAACCTACATACAAAAAGATCCTTCCACACTCCCTTATTTCCTCCCCTTCCTTTCCTTTCCCCCCAAACCCAACCTATTATTTTAGGTACCTTCCCTACAACTTACTATCCTTCCAAACCGGCTTCCTCCTCTCAACAAAACTCCTCACCCCCTCCAGCATATTATCCCCCTTCTCAATCCTCCCATACAACCCCTTAATAACCAAATCCGTACCCTGACACGGCCCAACACCCTCCCAACCGAGCATGAGACCTTCGCGGGAAACAATCACCGAATCCGGACTATTCCCCGCGATTCTCTCCGCCCATTTAATCGCGGCCCCGACAACAACATCATCATCCCCATCCCCATCCCCATCCCCATCCCCAACAACCTCATTAACCAACCCCCAATCCTTCATCTCTCCCGCCGTATAGACCTTTCCCCCCAACGCCATCTCCGCAGCCCTCTGTCTACCCACCGACCTCTGAAGTCTAGGCAACGCCCCCGCCAACGCAATAACCCCAATCGTAACTTCCGGCAGCGAGAAGGTCGCCTTGGGAGAGGCGATGACCATGTCGCAATTAATCGCCATCTCCATCCCGCCGCCGAAACAGATGCCGTTGACGGCTGCTATGATTGGTTTCTTTCCTTGCCGGTTACTGATTCCTCCGAATCCGCTCGATGGGAATCTTTTGCTACTACTACTGCTACCACCACTCGTCTCTGTGACAGCTCTATCATCCGTAAAAGTTTCTTTCCCGGAAGTAGAAGTAGATGTATCGACATCGACGTCGTCATGATTAATCTTATCCCATTCCTTCAAATCCTGCCCAGCACAAAAAGCCCTCCCGGACCCGGTGAAGACGGCACATCGCAACGTCGCCTCCTCATCGTACCAGTCCCATAGACGGCCGAGAGCGAAATGCATGGGACGCGGGATGGCGTTGAGTTGTCTGGGTCGGTTGAGAGTTACTTGCAGGACGTGGGGGGACGGGAAGGAGATTATGATGTTGGGGACGGAGGGTGGGGATGATGAGAGCCCTGGTGGGAGCTTGGTGTATGATGGAGCTGCCATGATGAATGAATGAATGAATGAATGAATGGTTCGTTCGGTGAGGTATGTTTAGATGAGATGATTGATAGGAGGTAAGTAGGTGGGTAGGTTAGATAAAAAAGGGAGTGTATTCAGAAGGTAGGCACACTTGTATTCACGGTCGATTACAATATCAACCAAAAACTGTTAACAAAAGGTCAATTCCTTGTCTACTCGCACATTTACATGGGATAGTATAAGAGAAATCAAAGATCTGGAACCCTGATGACATTTTACGAGGATGAAGGAAGGAGGTGCAGTAATGTGGGGCTACCCCAAGTTTGTCTCCCGCCTCGGTAAGTCGGCTGGCTGGCTGGTATTAAAGAGGCGTGGCATCCGGGGTTGCTATAAAGGTACATATACCGTCAGCTTACGTTGTGAAGCACCTGCATGTATAACAAAATCTAGCTTGATGACTGGGCAATGGCTTTTCTACTCCTATAGGTAAGTATCTAGGTTAGGCTAGTCCTTCTCGTCTAACTTGAGCTTGCTCTTAGACTCGTTACATGTAGGTATTATAGAAGAGGCACGATGATATGAAAAAACATGTCCAAATCCTAGTTTGACTTTGAAAACTGGTTGGTATCTTTACGTATGTATAATCAGAGCACCTCCGTAAACTAGAACTGTCATTTTTCTTTCCCACCATTGTACAGACAACACCACCATGGCTTGTACATCTTTAATATGGGGGATAATGATTCTGCTTCTTTTATATAAATATGTAGCTTTACAATTGCCTGACTTTACAAGTTATAAGCCTTGGTGAAATCCCACGACTTTCCCCACCTAGGGCACTTGATAGCCGTCCCGGCCTTTCGGGGATGCGTAAAATGTCTTCTGGTGTGTGGTCGACGCATATAGACGGCGTTACTCCCCTCATCGTGCTGTTACACGCAAAGTACTACGCCGAGAGACCGCGTTTCTCACTTTCTGTAAAGAATATGACCATACGCCAAAGCTTCTTAACCAAAGCCTCTGCTTCGTCATCCAGCGCCTATTTACGTCTCGTTAGCGATGAAAAGATCCCAAGTGGAAATGACTGGAAGAAAAGATGACATACCTCGACCAACTCCTCGACCAACTCTCCAGGCTTGCCGTGTTTCCGCAAATGTTCTTCCACAACTTCGATAAGCAACTGCTCTTGCACACCCAGATACTCGACCAGCTTCTTCTCCACAAAAGGACGCAGCTTTTCCCGGATGACGCTCTCGTCCAAGAAATCCCACTTGACGTCCCATTCCCAGAGACCCTCCTTTTCGTTCGGAATCTCCTGCGCAAGATTGCGCACCGCTTGGTCGCGCTCCTCGTCTGACATGGCCGCTGCTGCCATGGGCTCGTACTTGATAGGGATGAGTTGCCGCCTCGTGTTGGCATTCTCGTCCTCGTCTTCGAGAAGACCTTCAACTTCGGCAATCGTCTTCCTTTGCGGAGCCGCCCGTTGCGCTTGTGCTTTCTGGGCCGCCGCACCAAGAGAGAGCTTGAACGGTTGTGGCGCCGACAGACCAGCCCGGCTAGGCTGTCTCTGCTGCTCCATCTCCTGTGCCTGTCTCTCGAGGAAGGAATCGGCCATTCCCCTAGCATGTTCGCGTTCTGCCTCTTCCTTGATCTTCTCTTGCTCCTCCGCTTGCCGGTCCGCCTCATCGGCCGCGTTCTCTCTCCCTCTAAATGCAGCCCGGTCGCGCATCCACGCGCTACGGTCTTTGTAATAAGGCTCCTTCTTCCGCCCCGCTTCAGTATCGTCGTCGAAACTTTTGAGCCATCTGAATGCCTCTTCTCGTTTTGCCGCCGCGTTCTCCTCGTCTGCCGCATCTCGGCCCTTCTCACGCTCCAACGCTGCTGTCCGAGACTTTTCTCGGTTAAGCCAACGTCTCTCGGCGTCCAAGTAAACTTTTTCGGCTTCCGCCTTTTGTTTGGCGACCCGACGTCGTTCGAGCTCCTCGTCACTAGCCGGATCCTCCTCATCCTCCTTGTTATACGTCACACCTCCGTGGGTGACACCGCCGTTGACAAAGTTGACTGATCGATTGTAGTCCTTGCCCATATCTGACTTGAGACCCTTGGGTCCAGACGGGGCGTTAGGCACACCTCGAGGGCCGGCTGGTATATTACCGGCACTGGATGGTGGTGGAGATGCTAGGCGGGAATGTCTAGGCATGCCACTCCGCTGTCGTTCAGCAGCCTCGAGCTCCTCCTCTCGCTTCAGGCGCTCCATGTCTCGCTGTATGCTCCTCTCCCTGAAAGCTGCAATCTCCGCAGCCACCGTCTCCCTCATCTCTGCCGGAATATCCGCCAACTCATCGTCTTGCGCCAGCGTAATATTGACGACCTCGACATTATCTCCGTTGGTTGCGGGTGCATCACCCATGGAAACATCACCATCGGCGTCCGCGCTAGCTTTTACTGGGGGGTAGAACAGCTTCTTTATGGTCTGCTTCAACGCACCTTTTGCGGCTTTTAGTTTAGCCTCGGAGCCTTCTTCGTCCGTCCTTCCTTCTTTGTACGATTCTATGTATTTCTTCGATGCGTCGTCGAAACGGAACTGGAGTTCCGACTTTTCAAACTTGTCGTATGTTTCGTCGTCGTTGTCCTTGACGTTGTCGTTCTCGTCAGTCGCAGCTGGCGTATCGGACGGCGTCTGCTTCTTGGTCGGGACTTGAACGTCGCTAAAGAGCTCGGATGCGATCCAGAGAGACTCGACGTCTTCGAACTGAGCAAACCCAAAGTCTAATTCCTTTCCGTTCGAGTCCACAGGTCGGTCCCAGCGCCGTAACTTGCCTACTGCCCTGAGGACGTCTTCCATGCCCTGATTGCCGCCGACACCCTCGGTGATACCACTGACAAATATAGTTCGTAGAATCTCTTCCCTGCTCGGTGGTACTAATGACTGCATGTTATCCCGCATAGCCTGACGAGCCTGGTCTAGGCCTCGATCCATTCCGATACCAGCTCTCGGTCCTGCTGAAGTCGGTGTCTCGCTATCCTTTCGACCGGGTACGCCCGGTGTCGAAGGCTTCCCTGACAGGGTGCCGAGTCGGATTACGGGGGCGTTAAAGTTGATGTTGGGCATGTTCGGCGGGGCTTGGAAGTTTGGAGGCATGCCGCTGGGTCGATTAGCTTGAGCGATGTTGGGCTGCTGAACGCCAGGTGGAGGCGCCATTCCTGGGGCAGACATGCCTGGTGGAGGTCCTGCTTATGGTCAGTATAGACACCAAAATGATGCAACGTTATTTATTCACTGGTGGCACTGACCAAGACCAGGTGCAGACGGCATGCCTGGGGGGCCATTGGCACCAGGATATGAACTATACGTCGGCGGCGGGCCGAAGCCTGGTGGCGCTAAGTAGCGAAGTTGTCAGTCATCATCTCGAGATACTATGGAGTTTTCCTTTCTTTTAATAGGGAAAGGGATATGTTTTTCTCGACATCTGGCATACCTGCGCCGCCAAATGGATTATAGGCCATATTGAAACCTCGAAATCGTCGTACGCTTCAAGCTTCGAGCCTGGTTTCGAGACGCGTGTTATAGGTTTGGATAGTCGTATTCAATTTACAGAGCTTTGCAAAAGAAAAGAAAAATTGCAGAGCGTTGTACTAGAAAAAGGTCGTTGTGAGATCGATTATGTTGTGAAGGCTAGCCACAACGCAAGGCCTACGATGAGATTAATGGAGATATTACGATTTTGCGACAGAAGTTCAAATCGCAACACATCCGCGTCCTTTCCACGCCCCAGTCTGCTAGGTACGTACCTTACATAAAGGTCTTGGCACATGATTACCTAACCTAATAACGCATTCAATCAAAAAAGACCGCGCCACTGATTTGTGGCTGACAAAGACATCTGTGGATAGGGATAATACCACCCTACAGGGCTCATCTAGCAGCGTACCAATGCTGCAATTCTAGGTAGACTAACTTTTGATCCGGGCCCAGCACCCTTGGACCGGCGACGTTGACAGTCCTATCTAGACATTGCATAGCATTTGCATTGGACTAGACAAAAACGCGAGATTCTACCGCATTGCCTACGTGAAGTAGGCACGGCACAATGTAAGGCTTTCTCGACGTCATTTGGCCTCAACTCTCAAATCAAAGGGACTGGCTGACATTATTTCCTCAGGGCGGATCTCAGCCGGGTTGCGAACGCAGCCCTGCGTTCGACAACAACGATATTCCGACAAACATCAACAATCCAATCACGGAGCCTAGCGCTACTATCATACCCCAGGACAAGACCGACACCTCCAACATTGGCGAGATATCCGCTTCCCACAACATCAGCAGCAGCCAGGTCGTACGCCGACTGGACGATTCCCAACCGTGCGACGCGCGGGAACAAGAAAGAGGACCTATCCGACCTCGATGACGGTATCGTGAAGAGCGATTCATCATTCGAGATAATCTATGGCAGCACCAAGGACTCCGAATACGCCTCGGACTACAGCTCGAAGGACCCTTTCCAGTTGAAGGGCATTTTTACCCCGTCGGAGCCCGCCGACAAGGGCCCCGGTGTCCAACCTCCGCCTATGCGTCTGGTGCCTCGCCTAGGACGTACCCATTATGTCTCGAGGAATGCGGACGTTGCCTCCGTCTTCAAGTTTCTTCACCACGATGTCCAACGGAACCAGGTGAAACAGGACCACAGAAAGCAGAAGTTCCACGAGCGTCCGGGTATGAAGCGGAAGAGGCTCAGGAGTGAGCGATGGCGGAAAAGATTCGGCCATGGCTTCAAGGCTGCTGTCGATAGGGTCAATGAGCTCAAGAAGCAGGGTTGGTAAAAGGAAAAAACTAAAGTCACGCATATTCTCGTGTATATTACAGAAGGAAAGGGCCGGGGCCAAGGTTGAGCTTTCTGGCCCTGGTTATGTGAAACAAAGCTCTTATGTACCATTTTGATCAAGACTTATTTGAAGTATACCAACACTGCGACTTGGAGATATGATGCATAGCGTCAATCCATGATTGGATCTGCGATACATCCTGCAGAACCGACCTATCTGCTAGGGGTTTCTTACACAAAGAAAAGCTCCGGGGTTCTTTCATGGAAGCCTTTCATCGAGTGTCCCAATTCGTCTACTTTACCGGATTGGTCAATGTTGGTGTACATACCTAGTTTCAAGGTCACACTGCCAAGGTAACAAAGAGGCTTCAGCAGAATGCTTCTAGGTTTTGAAAAACTCGAGCCAGGTTCATTGAAATGTCGGTACAGCTTGATATTGTTTACGTGATCGTGCTTTTGCTTACGCTGACTTAATGTCAAAATGTATGGCAAAATCGACTGGTCATTCGAGACCAAGGGATCATCCGGCTTTATCGAGTATGGCCCGAACGCAAAGAGGCCGGCTCCCATCAAGGTATACGGCAACAATCCGGTCGGTTCCCCAAAGACCCCGAATTCCGCCTATTCCACACCGTACCCCGGCAGCGCAAGCCTAAGCCTTCGCAAGCGGGCCTCGATACAGGTCAAAAGCAACCACCACGATGCAAACGTCGTCGCGGATTCAAGGTCCCCTAGGAACCCCGGCCACGGTATGATGTCGTCTAGGTCAGGGGTTAAAGACCGGACGGGGAACGAGGTGCTAGGTGGCAATAGTGATAATTGTAAGTAATTTCCTGAGTATCGGAGAGAACTACCGCGGTTTCTCGTTCTAATGTGGTAGGAGTACTTCCAGTTGATAGGAGGCACCGCGACCTTGAAAAAAGGGTGGGCGAGCTCGCTCGGGAGTTTGATAACACACAGAAAATGATGAACGATAGGAACAGAGACCTTGAAAAAGACTTGCAAGCCATCAGCGAGAAAGGTAGGTAAAGCAGTTTTTACATCCCGGGATTTTGGAGAACAATCTCCTGTTTTGCAGGGATGGACATATTTGTGTCTAATCTTTCAACACAGTCAGCAGACAGAAAAAGGAAGACCAAGAAGATCGAGACAGGACAGAAAGTACGGCGACGATAGTATCTCTTCAAGGACGACTGAAGGAAGTGCAAGACAAGCTGAAACACATGTCTCAAGAGCACGAGGAGCAACGGATGCAGTTCAACAAGATGTATCTCGAAGCATGCAACGCCATCGTGAAGAATAGAGAGGATGAGGGTCCATCCCAGACATGGATGGACCTGGCCATGCAGCTATCGAACCAACTAGACGTTATGGCACAGCGAGCCGGAACCTACTTGGAGAAACAAGACGGGACGGTGGCTCTGGACGTGTTACAGAAGACAATTGCGGCCGACCTCGAAGCATGGAAGAGCGAGACGAAAGAGTTTAAGGACCATATGGTAAGAGAATATGGCAACGGGCTGGACTGGTATCAACAGGCGGTTCTGCAGAAAGACGCGGCACTCGAGCAGCTCCGGGCGGAAAGCGTAGGTGAGAGACGGAAATTAACCGAGCAGTACGAGGTACGGCAAGGTGAATACGCTCGGCTGGCTGAGAGGCAGAACCGACGTCAAGCAAGGCTCGTGGGCCGACATACCAGACAGCTTGACGAGCGGGAAAAGCGCTGGCAACAGCGGCTAACAGCCGCGCATCAGGAGAACGTACGTCTGGTCGAGGAGCAGGCGGGACGAGGAGAGAGCAGTAGATGGTCAGAGGAGAAGATTCGAGATCTCAATGCCCAGCTTGGTCAGTTGCGCCGGGAACTCGATACTGCGAAGAAAGAAGTGGAGAAACGGAGTTTTCTGGAGACGCAGCGGGCGGACGAGCGGGTTCGCGCTCTTACCCTAGACCTCGAGAGGGTTAGAGGTGAATTAGATGTCGTCGTTAAACTGAAAGGTGAGATAGAAGCGAGGGGCCAGGAAGCAGCACGGCAAGCGGATGAGCAGATGCGCAGGCTCAGTTACGAGCTCGCGCAGACCAAAGGCGAGCTTGTGGCTGCACAGAAGTTAAAGCAAGACCTAGAAACCGAAGAGGACATCAGCTTATCGAAATGGAAGCACTCTATCCGGGAAGAGGTGGACAAGGAGATCCGAGCGATCCGCGACGAGTTTAAGAGGCTTCAATCCGCCGATGAGGAGCGGGCGCGGACTCTGGAATCTGCCCGAGAATCCAAAACGGGAGTGGACGAGCAAAGCACAGAGCGCGTCAAAATACTCGAAGAACATCTACTAAACTGGAAAGAGAAATCGGAGAAGACGCAACAGGAGCTCCGTGATCTCGAAGTCGCACATCGCAAATTGCTTCAGACGCTCGAAGACGAATATTCGAGAAGGAAGAAACTCGAACAGGAACACCAGAGACAACTGTCTGTCAAACAGGAAAATCAGGAGCGGGCAGAACAGATGGCGGAGACTCTGAGAAATGCCAAACATGAACAGACCGAGCAGCATTACCAGGCGCTTCGGGATAACACAAAGAAATACAATGACGAGATCGACAAGATGAGAAGCGAATGGAAAAAGGAGCAAGATAAGTTCTACGGGCTCGTTCGAGAAGCAGAAGCGACCATAGCCTCGAAAGACGGTGAAATAGAAAGACTGCGGAGTGAAGCCGAGGGTACACGGAACACAATGCAAGATCTTAGGTTGGAATTGAGTCAAGCGAAGGCGGCCCAACAGTCGGCTTCGGCCGCGTTGGAAGAGAAACTGCGGCTTTCCCAACAAGAAGCCGATAAAAGACTAGCCGATCTGCGACGGACTCTCGAAGGCGCCGAAGAACAAAAGAAAAGCCTAGATAATCAAGTTGTCCAGCTGGAAAGCCGACTTCGAGACGCGGAAAAGGAGAATGAGGCCGTGAAAGAAAGACTTGAGCGCGCAGCGGCAGACATTAGAGCCAAGGCAGTGAACGAGGCCGCTAATATGTTGAAAAAGTTTGAAGAAAAAGAACAAGAGGTCATCACTTTGCGGAAGGAGAGGGAACAGATTCAATCGCAATGGAAGGAAACCCTGTCAGGGGTTGATGATCGAGAGGCGCAATTGGCCAAACTCGAGGCTGCCCTAAAGAACGAGCGCGATCAGAGAATAGAATTGGCTGAAAAGCAGGCCATCGACAGCGCCGAGCAACAAGTAAAGATGCACAACCTCTCTGCACAACTAGAAGCGAAGACTAAGGAACTGGCGGAAACCGAGGCTATAAGGAAAGGGTGGGCCAAGTCGCTAAACGAGAAAGACAGGCTGATAAATACATTGAAAGATGCGCTGACAAAAGAGGAAACGAAAAGACGGGATTTCGAGGCATCGGAGAATGCTAAAGTCTCAGAGCAAGCTAGGTTGATCGAGGAGAAAAATATGGAAATCGCGGCATTGCACGACGCACTGGAAAAGGATGGCCAAGTCAGGCGCGAATATGAATCATCCAACATGTCCAAGATCATCAAGCAGTCTGCGCTGCTCGAAGAGAAGGAGAGGACGGTCAAGCAGTTGAAAGAGACGTTGGCTCAAGCAGAACAAGCCGCACAAGCCATGCGGGAAGAAACGAAGACTGCTCTGCTCAAAGAGGAGGCTAAGCGGCTTCTCATCTTCAATGAGTTCCAGAAACTACGCAAGGACATCCGCGTCATGTGCCGCATACGCCCGTCCAGCGCCAAAGACGGCCCTGTACTTGGCTACGAGACGTCGGAAGGCACATTCCACAGCAAGCCAGCCGGGTTAGAGATTGTCACAAACAAGAGGAAACTCGGCACCTCGGAGCTAGTAGAGGACAGGACGAGACACTATAACTTTGACCGAGTCTTCGAAGCCCAGGAGACCAATGCGGACGTATGGCACGAGATCGGCCAGTTTGTACAGTCTTTTGTCGAGGGGAGAAAAGTGACCATCTTCTGCTACGGGCAAACGGCGACGGGAAAGACCTACACCATGAGCAATACTGATCGTGCCGTAGATGCCAACGGGGAACCGGTGCTTACGAACGAGGGTATCATCCCGCGGGCAAGGTCTCTCATCTTCGAAGAGGCAGCCAAACGCCGGGAAAAGGGGTGGACCGTCACGGTGCGGGGCTGCTGCTACGAGGTGTACGTGAAGGATATACGTCTGTTGCTGCCCGAGCGCAACGTGAAGACGAAGACATTGGATCCGACAGGCCCGCCGTGGTGGCGGGTTCGTCAACCCGAGTACCGTGAACTTCACTCAGCCGCTGACTTTGACGACATGTTTGACGGCGCGATGGAAAGCCGCACCTTTGCCGAGACGACGTCCAACTCCAACTCATCGCGGTCCCACTTTATCCTCTATCTCGAGTTTGATACCAAGTCGCCGACGATGAAAAACCCGTTGAAGGGTAGCCTCTGTCTAGTCGATCTAGCCGGTTCCGAGGACCCGCACAAGGCCAGCGCGGTGGAAGAAGGTAGAGATGCCGAGAAGGCGCGAACACGGCTGAGGGAGGGCATCGCGATCAACCAGTCACTTCGCGTCTTGAGGAAGTCCATCTCCAAGATACGGAACCCTGGGGCCAACGGGAAGCCGACGCTCGAGGGTGGCGACGAAGAGAGTTCGACCCTGGCCAAGCTGCTTGGGCCATGCCTTGGACGGGACAGCATGGTGCTCATGTTCGTCATGATTAATCTTGCGGCCGATTGTCTACCCGAGACGAAGGCGACTCTCGAATCGGGAAGAGAGGTTAGTGCAGCCTCCATTGCTCGTATTCCAGTAGGGGCGGGATGAAATCGCTAACGAGAAACATACTTAGGTTGCGGAAATTAGGCTTTCAGCGGGTAAGAGACCGGCAAATGACAGGTCGGAATCCCAGGACGAGGGTTCGGTTGATGGCAGGTCCGACGTCGTGAGTGTGAGGGGGAGGGGGAGTAGCAGATCTACGAGGATTCCCAGAGGGCAGAGATAGGTAACTTAGGTGGGTGATGAACGGGAAGAAGCCTTCGTTTGTTCCTGCCGCGGGAAGTGTATGACAGCAAGACGAATGGAAACAGCTGCTTCCTCGAAGATCAAGATCGATGTTGCACGGAAGCAGCGATTCTCACCAGCCACGACAGAAATTAGGTACATATAGCCCAATGATAATCTATACGTATTAGATATAGGATATGCATGAATGAATAACACACTTAACCTGACATCATTCTTGAAGCCCACTTCCCGTTGTAGTCCGATTTCATACTTGGATTCCATTTAGGGTTGTAATAATAAGGTAGGTTATAGATATGCTATTTTCTATTACTGTGTAAAGTGTGGTAGCTACATTAGCTATCCATGTATATAATCTAGGCATTATAGTCCTAATCCAGCGAGCTGGATCCCCATGTTCCCTTTACCGTAATAAATATGAAGTGGCCAACTCTGGAAGTAGCCTAATCTGATTTGGAGATTATTAATAGCCCGTCAACCCGTAGATACTTAAATGTAGGTATTACGTCCCTCGTACCCTTTAACTCTAGTAAGTTTTTAGAGTAGAATGCCCAGATAAACCGATATCACCACCGCCGCCGCCGCGGACCAGACCGTTGGTACAAAACTCCGACCTGCTTTTTAAAAGAAGTAAGGTATCAAACAAGAAGGGAACAAGAAAAAAAACAAGAAAGGTATAAATAAACGGACAGATAACAAGAAATAAACCATCATCATATCGAACACGTAAATTTCCAAGCAACCAGACAACAAAGTTTAGCAGAAAAAGGAAAAGGAAAAGGAAAAGAGACAAACCGCAACACCCTCTTCATCCGCCAATGGAACCATCCATCCAACCAGGGTTGAGGCACCCGCTCGACTCCGATGCATGTATGAAATGAGGGTCATTGGTATCTCTCTCTCCCCTGTCTCCATAAAGTGTTACTATCTATACGCCAGAGGTAAACGCCCTCCGCAGCCAGGCTAACCTAGCCTCCCTAGCCTGCTTCGACATCGGCGCATCCGGTGCGATCCGATCGTAACCATGGGGCCCGCCAGGCCAGACGTGAAGCTCGGCAGCGACGCCGGCGGCCCAAAGCCTCGTGACGAAGGCGACGATCTCGTCGCGGAAGGGTTCGGCAGACGCGCAGTCGACAAAGGTGGGCGGCAGGCCCGTGAGGTCGGAAGCGCGGGCAGCGGCCTCGTACTGCGAGACGTCGTCGGTTCCGACGCGGTCGCCGAGCAGACAGCTCCAGGCGAACCGGTTCATGGTCGAGTTGTAGAACGGGCCGTCCGTGTACTGCTGAGAAGAAACTGTCTCGTTCCTGTCGTCCAGCATCGGACATTCCAGGAACAGGCCGCTCAGTCTGGGTCCCCCTTGGTCGCGTATCATGAGTGCCGAAGAGGCCGCCAGACCGCCGCCCGCAGAGGTGCCGTATAGCACGAACCGGTCCGGGTCGATGCCCAGTTGGGACAGGTTGGAGCCGACCCAGAGAAGCGCGGCGTAGCAGTCGCGCGCGGGCTGCTCGCCCGTGATCTCCGGCGCCAGGCCGTACTCGACGCTGATGGTGATGGCGTCTAGGTCCCTCGCCCACACGGCGCTGGTGTCGAGGCCGGCGAAGCGGTTGCACGAGATCAGGGCGCCGCCGTGGATGTAGAATATACAAGGGCGCAACCTCTTCGGCGCCGCTTGCGCTATCGGCCTCACGACGGAGATGGTCAGCTTCCCCCTCGGACCCGGGATGGCGAGGTCCTCGACGTAGACGCTCTTGTCGGCGAGCAAGGCGTCGGTAAGGGGCCTGGTCCGACACGCAGACACCTTCCGGACCTTGTCGACCTCGTAGCGGTCCGGACCATGTCCCAGCGCAACGAGCACCGACTCGATGGCAGGGTCGTACGGCGGTCTTGGCCGGCGATCAGTTGTTAAAGGTGCCATTTCGTGTTCTGTTCCTCGAGTCTGGTATCATGTGCATGCAACATGCGCGCTTGCACTTGGCATTTCCGTACCGTAGCGTAACTCTCTCGTTTCTTGCCTCTACTCAGGGTGGCGGAGCCGCGGAGGGAACTCACGAGAGAGTTGGAGGGTTGAATCTGACAGGGTTGCAACCACAAGACGGTAGAGAGGGATTAATCAAAGAGTGGGTTGGTAGGACTGAAACGAATGAAGTAGGACTTGAGCCTGATGGATGAGACGACAAAGAAGTTGAAGATGCTCACACCCTCATAGATACAGTAACATTAGGTAAAGATACTAGATACGATACTCGTACGTGTATAAGAAAGATATAGACATGTGTGTAGATAATAGGTATGTAGGTTTGATATGTAGTTATGATACGATGGATAGAGTGATAGACAGAAAGATAGACAGAATTAGTACATTATTATTTGATTAGTACGAGGATGTCGGAATTCGGGACGATATTCAACAACCCTCGTAAGTATTTATGTGCAGGCTAAATAAGGCATCGGCCTCTATTCCGGATGAAGGTTTTAAATCCTCTTGTTAATCTGTGGTAGATGGTGCTTGGAGCAAGGTTCAACTTGGGCGATCTGCTTTGGGAAGAATGCATCCTTACAACATATTTTATGCTGTACAGATGCAGAAGAATAACTCTGTCTTTTTTTTTTTTTTTTTTTTTTGGTTCCTTGTCATCTATGTACTTGGCAACTTGCACATACTAGCCATTCTACTGTATCGACTATCTTTGTCCATGTAGGTACATCGTAGACAGATAGATATGACTTGTCTCCTGTACCTTGTCCTGTTTAGAGAGATACCTGGTTTGCCTAAGATTTACAGTATAGAAAAAGGTAGACCCGTAATTTATCTAGGTTAGTAAAGTGTATCTCTTTTTTTTTTCCCTGATCTGATGGCTTGGGGGTCTCGGCCCTTTCTCGTCTTTTGACCATGATCCCACGCCCCCAAAGCGCAGCCTGTCGTGTGCCGTAGATTTGTCGAAGATGGGTTGGCGTGTAGGCGTTTTGAATTCCGTATCGTCGATATCCCTTTTACATGCCGACTTTTATGCAAGTATCCGCCGTATTCTGTGAGGTGCCGAAATGCTGCAATGCTGCAGAGTCGCATCGTCGCGTTGTTGCAGTGCGAGGCCCCCAAGCGTTTGGATGGACGGTACGGTGACAGGCCGGGTCCCCGCCGGCTGCCCCCCCTCCCCTTCTGGGTCCATTGGGTCCCAAGCAGCCCAGTGGTGGGTCGAATAAAAAAGAGACAAGCTGACGACATCTGGTAGCCAACCAGATCACTGCGAACAATAGCCCAAAGGTCGCAAAGCATCCTCTTGTTGGTCGTGACATGTCAACTCGTTAAACCTAACCTTTGGCACATTTTGGAGGTGTTGAAGATTTAGGGGAATTTTGGTAGCGCGGTGGTATGTATCTAATGTGCCAAAAAAAAAAAAAAAAAAAAAAAAAAAGCCGCTAACCTTTTATTATGTACCACCATCTACGCACGCTACGTTAATTACCTCGAAACAATTTTTAATATTATCTGCTTCCTTACCAGCCAACAGAAGAGCAGACAGCCTAGCTTTCCCAGCAACCATCACCAAGTCGGGCTTGGTAACCTACTGCGCTAGCCGCCGGCCATGTCACCATTCCCCATTTTTTCGCAATTCGATTCCAATTCGCCGGGTGTGCATGAATGGATCGCTAGCACGATTCGCGACGCTCGAAACCTGGTTGCTGGAACTAGTCATCTCCTTCTGGCTAACCAAAGTTGGGGTCTCATTGCTCTTTCCTCATCTACTCGTACCTGTAACCTCCTCGTAGACTACCTACACAACACGAAGAGAAGAACTTGCGAGGTCAAAGATTCTAAAGGCCCCCCATTCTGCCCCCATCCCCCATCCCCAAAGAGGATGGATCCCAAGCTGGATCCTGAGCCCCATCCAAAGCTCCCACTTTTCGGCAAATATCTCGGCTGAAACGAATATCCTTGACGACCGGTGAGTTGAACGTCTGAACGCTTATGACATTCCGGGTTTATTAGAGAGGAGATACCAAGGTTAGCAGATTGATAGAGCCAAGTCTGGCCTGAGCGCGTGCCAGCTGTCAATTATGCGTAGCGCGTATCGTATGAGGTAGGTATCAAAATTGGTAAGGGTAGGTGGATGTAGGTACTCGTGTTGGTAGTCTCGACGAGAAAAATATACGCGTGTCATGTTAATTAAGAAATGACAATCTTTTTTTCCGTTTGCTGCCCGACATTTCTGCTTTAGTACTCGTAGTCTTGATCTGTCACAAGTCTAGATTTGACAACTTTCTGGTTATACATGCACATCTACCGGTAGTACCCTCGTATGCTGTACGATGGTGCATACCCGTCACTAGTGCAGTCGCGAAATAGCCGGCTCTCGAGATGATAGGGTATGTGAGACATCAGATGTGATATATCATGTAGGGTTTAGGGCACAAGGTAGGTTAGGTACTATCTGTCGCATATCGATATGTATGCAGGAGAGTTTGCTAGGTTAATACTATGTAATATATAGGTACTTGTATGTATACAGAGTTCCTGTCCAGTCGGGAAATGTTCTAGAAACCGGTCCCGTGACTGGCTCACCATGCAGGGCGGAGCTTTTCTGTATCTGCATGTCTCTATTTCTAGCAGACCCCTACTGCAACTTGACCTATGATGGGTTGCACTGAGAGTGGGATTGGTAGCCCCGAGTCGGCTTCTTCTCGTCCTATTACGTGTTAGTCACGCGGGAGATGAAGTAAAGGGCCGTGGTGCGGCAAGATGGAAGAGGGTTGAAGGAAAACCCGATGACGAATGAGCATACCGAGCAAATGGGACGTGCTTAGACCGCGAGAATCTGCCTCGGCATGTCTATTCTGACCATCCGTTGACTCTCCGTCCATGTCGATGATGTTTTCAAATAATAATCTCATCATAGCACTAACCCGCCATCTTTATTTCCGTAGGAGAGAGAGAACACTTTCTGTATTGATTATTTCCAGTAGTTAGTATATTTATTAGTTAGGAGGTATCAAACTTTATCTAGTCTTGTTCATTCTGTACAGGATATGAATCCTGTCAGGTAACACGCCAACGTCGATTGGGACAAGACCATTCATTAGCGCAATGGTGTAAACCCGCACGGACCATTGGACGGCCCAGTCGAAACCCGTAAGTGGGGTTTTGGCATATCTCTGCCCGCACGCCGGCCCATTCGTGCTGGAGTCTACACGTATTATCGACCAGGACCGGCCACAGCTGAAGCAACCCTGTGGATAAGAGTGGGGGAGTCCCATAGCGTTTACCGTTCTGAGTATAGAGAGGTTGTGCTGTAATAATCAGATTCGTACCTCACGGACATTTGGAGACCACCACTGTGCTTGGCTACCATTTGCGCTTTGAGCCATCTATCACGTTTGTTCAGCGCGTTTGGAATTCTTGGTCTTTGCATAACTATCCATCCTAAAGGAACCCGTCCGAGGCAGAATACAAGCCAACGACGCCAATGGCGACAAACCAGGTGCCTAGAATGCACCAGGTTATCCCTGGCGCCCTGGTCAACATTGTATTGAAGGCAGATCAACGGACTGGGCGGCAGGTGCGGGGAACCGTGCAGCAGGTTCTCACCAAGGGGGATCATCATCGTGGGATCAAAGTGCGACTCACAGACGGTCGCATAGGCCGAGTTCAGAGCATGTCTCAGCTTGCTCCTGATGCTGATAGCACGGTCAACTTGGCATCAGCTCCTCCGGAGGTCGCCCCGTCATCGCGGGGCCAAGGCCCTCATTTTCGATATCGCGATATCCGGCTTGAAGAGCCGCCTGAAGCCCCCCCGGAGCAGATCGACTTGGGTGCATATATTGTGTCCTCTAGACGCAAGGCACGGTCGAAACAGGTGGGCACCTCTAGTTCAGCTGGGGAGACGGCGAATTCCGCCAATGATTCCAACAGCGGCTCAAACGAGGCAAAGCTTGACGTCGCCTCTGCCGTCGTCACATGTCCTGTATGCGAGGCTTTCCAAGGGGACGAGGCTGCCGTGGCCCACCATGTGACCGAGCACTTCGGGGCCTAGAACGAACCTTGGCGCGAGGAAGCCCATTCGCCGACGCTGCATATTTTCTACTGGGGCAAAGAACGCGCTCTATGGAGACCTCCCCACGTAAGGGACGATAGTGGGGCTATCCGTCCTGCCACTCATTGTGTGAAGTGGCAGCACGAAGATCGAGATTGGCTGAAACGAAAAGGTGCATAGGCCCTCACGGCCCAATCGATGACCCGGGGACCCAGTGTAGCCAGCGATGCGCCTAGAAAGTCCAGGCCTACGGAAAGCATGTTCTTTATGCCGATTTGACGTGGCCTATCTGTTCAAGTGGACACCACCAACATGCCTCCTGCATTTGATCGTCTCCTTCTAAAGTTGAGACTTAGAGGCGATACATCACGACTCGTACAGCGTCAAGGACTAGGCTGTGGGCAATCATGCGTGTGCGGCGAGTATTGACACGACTAGTGTACTCCTAACCAAATAGGATTGGAGTTCAGGCGGTTATGGGGCCTATAGCAACAGTCAGCTTTGTCGGCAAGCCCACTGATGGTACCCCGTCTCTCGGCAGGGCATCATTGGTGCTTGAGCGAATATACTCAAGGATAGACGAGACCACAGGGCTCAAGGACAGGCGTGCTGCTTGGTTCTTTGTGGGACCGATGAGTCTCCACAGGAAGGCTAGACTCGTAAATCTGTTTGGTCAAGGCAGCTTCCCCCTTGTTGTTCGTCTCTGCACCACCTCGGGAGGGACAGTATAGGGGCGAGCGGCGTATATGGTCTGTGAGGCATAACTAGCGACTGCGATCTTTTTCTATGTCTAGCGGACTATTGTGATATATACTTCATTGGCGAAGTCCTTGGTCACTCAACATTAGTGTCGTGAATGTCGTTTTCTATGGCGGTAAATGATTGACTCCGGGCTTCCACCATGCCAGTTCAGCGGTCGATGGACTATATCTCGGCGTCTGTTCAGTTGACTTGCATTTGTTGAACGGGAAGTGAGCGCAGCGGCTGGGCCATAGAAGCGATGTCTCAGACCGATGGAGGCAAACGGCACTGGGCGGGGTCAACATCGGCAGAGGGGTCGGCAGAGGGGTAGATCTGTTATGGTCGAGCCTTCATCTACATGCTCAAGTCACCATTGCGGCCGATGCCACACTAGCCCGTAGCTAGAACAGAACGCCCGTGACACAGCCCATGTACCCCGTTGTAGACGCGACGGCCCCGTAATAGGCTCTCATAAGGTACGCGACCTCTCTCCCGGGGTGATACGTTGACCGTAGGGGCCATAGTAGATTCCATTAATGGGCCTGACTCTGTCTTTGCTAGCGGAACATGCGCGGTATCATTTAGTTTGGCCGCCCAAGTCCCGACATGCGACACGTATCGCGAGCGTCAGGGGTCTTTTAGTAGGTCAAACGCCGGCCTTCTTTGGATTGTTGATACCAAATGATAACGTATGGATATCTAACCCCACGGGACACTAATCATAGCACGTTGCCTGCCTCATGATTGTATGTGTCCCGGGGCTTCTTATCCTAGCGATCACCGCGCGAGGACTTTCAACGTCGAGTTACTTTCAACGTCGAGTTGTTACGACTCTCAATCTCCCGTTTCATTGTCTTCTGGTCTTCTGTGAGTACCTGAAGTCTCGGATAGGTTTGTCCCAAAGATGCCGAAGGAAAAAAGGCCGAGTCGTATTCCTTTGCCGTGCGTCATTTGCGATACCTATCCCATAGAGCAGAATATGACAGGCATGATTTCAAGCTTGACTGTGGTATGTCATAATATAGGCATACCCATCAGTGCTCGAAAGCAGTGTAACAAGACAAGCAGCTATGTTTTTTTCACGCGAGGTAAGATAGGTCGTACGAGGTTCGGCACAAGAGAACCGCTCCTGGGATTGCTGTTGTACGAACGGGAGATATTTCTCCCCTGGGCTGCAGATGACGCGGGCCAGGTCCATAGCGGAAGAGGTGGCCGGCAATTGGAAGCTTCCGCGGTGATGGAAGTAGGTTTCACCGACAGCCACAAAGTCAACGTTCCTTCCGCGCTTTCAGGTAACACCAAAGCCGTACCTTACCTACCTGTCCACTTAACCGTATGCCGTGGGAACGACAATTGCCGTAGGAGAATGCTCACAACACGTGACCGGCAATCAAATCAACTGGGAAAGAACGTCTCATAGAACAGAAAGTGATGATGAGATGAAGCGGTAGATATTATTTGAAAGACCCATTATAATGACGCATTATTCAGCATATACACTGCGGGGGAAAGGACCGTTTCTCTGTTACTGTCCGTTCCTTCCTTCCCGCTTCTCAGTCTCCTAGCATTACCCCGTCCCAGTGCGTTCTCGTTTTCGTCTCAAACGCTCAACGTAAAAGACACATTTATAACAGGGCAACAGCACCCATCAGACCAGCAGCAGCGACAGCAGCCAGAAGAACACCACCGTTGCGAGAGGCAGCGTTACCATCGCCCTCTTCCTCATCCTCATCCTCGTCGTCCACGCCAGTGTCATCATTGGCGATGGAGTCATCAATGTTATCGGCAGAGTCGGTGCCAGAGCCAGGCCGAGCCGTAGCGGTGCACACAGGGACTTCCGTGACCTCGGGAATGTCTGCGCTGCAGGCTGACGCGACTGCCTCATACTCCTCCTTGTGCTCATCGAGGAATGACGATAGAGCAGAGGTGTAAGAGTTGTATTGGGACAGCGCACTACCCGTCACATCGGGAGTCTCACACTGGGACGCGCATTCAAAAGTCAATTAATATGTTCGGGACATATATACGACACCAGAGCCAAAATGATGAGAGAAATATACTTACGGGATCGGTTATGGTCATGGTAGCAAAGACTTCAGGGGGTGTCGGGATCCCAGTGACGAGATCCATAGCGCCGTTCAGTGCCGACTGGCACTTGGGGCTAAAGTCGGTCTGTCGTGCCTCGAGGACCTCACGCTTGGGCATCTGAGCCGTCACGGCACCGGCGGCCGCAGCGATGAGGAAGACCTTGGAGAACATGTTGAGTATTAAGTAACCGATGCTTATAGATATATTATTGGCAAGTTTTACGGAGTGAAAATCGACAATGTTAGAAACGTGCTGGATGAAGACGATGGAGTGGAAAAGAGGAAAGAAAACAGAACAAAACACAATAGGCTTCCATGGCCGATGATATAGTACGAATAAATCAAGCCATCTAATCGAGCTAATACGACTATTCCGGCATCTAGGCTGGGGAAAGCTGCGCTAGACTATGATAATCTGCCACAAGCCATGGTAGGCGCAGCCACCAGACCGATACGACGGTTACGATGGATTGGCATTGAATTCATTGTAAAAAAATATATATACGACATACTTGGCCATGGGCCTATCATAAATGGCCATCACATGTAGGTATAATCCTTTCAGCCTTAAATAATCTACCAAAAACTTTTCCCCCTAACAATTTCGCAATGCGAGTCACAGCCGCGCCTCCAAAAGACAGGCAGAATGAAACACGGCATTAGGGACAAAAAACAAACCGGAAACCGACAACTTCCTAGAATTTAATTTTTTTTTAGCGGCGCAGCTCAAACTGTAACATCAACTTTCTCGACCGTCTACTCGTACTCCAGCAACTCAAAAATCTGATGATAGGCAGTGCAAAGTCAAATAAATCCCAAGAGCTGAAGAAGGCGGTGCTCAGCTCTAGGAAGGTTTACCCCTTTTTAGCCTCTTGGCTTCCCGGGGACACTAAACCTAGCTGAAAGGAGGATGCCGCATCTAATCTCGGGTTTTCTCTTTTCAAAGTGGCACCATTTTTCGGTTTGTCATGTGTGACATGCCGCTTCCTACCTCACGAATCATTATGCTCGTCTTTCAATTTGGGGATTAAGTGGTCTTGTCTTATCATTTGTATAGGTCTATTTTCTTGAGCGTATACTTACTAAGTAGAGGTGCCTGCACGGGGCACGTTTTCGCTTTCGGGTTGAGTTTGGAGGAGAGACTGGACTGGTTAAAACTCACCAAGTAGGTTAGACCAATCAGAAAACGACAACGCCAACGCCAACGACGTATGTACCGCCCATCCCCACAACTACCTTAGGCAGGTACAGTAGGGTGGTAGGTAGGTTTTAGCGACAAGACGCGAGATGCGCGCCGGAAGGAAGGGGGCAGCATGTGATGCCTACTCGTAGAAATCCATCAATGTTTTAGCGTTACGCCTTGCTCTTTCCGCTCAACGCGATTCTCTAGGTAGTCCTACCTATTAGCTAATTATTATTTGCTTTCTAGAAACGTAATTGAAGACTTTATATTGGTTTGAGGGAAAGCAGGGTTAATTCTACTCGTAATTTCTAATAGGTATAGGGTGGGGGGGGGGGGGGGGGGGGGGGGGGGGGGGGAGGAAGAACCATGATGGTTCGAATTTCTACTATCCTTTATCACAACCCCTTTTTACCTGCAATATATAAATAGTTGGACTTGGGAACACGGTGGTTTCTATGAAGAGCTTACACGGCATATCAGGTGGTACAACGGTATGCATGTCACACAATGCAAGACATGAAAGCCACGTGATAGACTTCCATTCTATCTAGGTTAATTACGTGAACCTAGAGATTCAATACACATAATGCTTACTAGAGAATATTTCCTTTTCATGATCCTACATCGTAGAGGCCAAATCGTATCACAACATACAAAATCAGGCGAACCGTTTAGTCCGTGTCAAAGAAGCTACTGCGGTGCTTCAACCCAGACAAATCAACAAGGCCCATGACTATTCCGTCCCAACTCTTGATGGTCCGCCCAAACATGAAAGATACAGCAGCTATTACAATCGTGATAAAAATATACACAACGGCCATTCCCACGGCGGAGGCTCGCAGACCTTCCACTGTCTGCATTACCCCCGGGAGCCCCAAAACAAAGGCGCCAGCGACAAGGTGGCGTAGGCAGGTCAGACCGGCGTGCATGTCCGCGATATTACGCAAGGCGACGGCCATGTTGGCCGATGTGAAAGCAGTCGACTGCTGTATTACAGGGTCTATGATTGTGTCGAGACTCGCAGAACCCAGTGCCAGCAGCCCGAGTAGGAATGAAATAATGCGGAAATTAAAGATATTATCCGCGGAAACTTGGTCCCAGGTAGCACCTCGCATCGAGTCAGAAACGTAGAGCCCAAAGCCGAGGATACCGGCGGAAGAGAAAGCAGTGCCTATTCCTACGGTCACTAGATGGATTGTACGGGAAAGGCTGATCCGATGGAGGAGCGCCCAGCGTAGACCTACAGCAGCGGCGGTTCCGAGGGAAAATGGCGCGAGAAATAGTAAGCCGATGGAGGATGCATTGATCCCGGAAGCCCGTGTCGTTGCGAACAGCATCGAGAGGGAACTGGAAAACGCCCAGAGAGCAACGTACGGTATCATTGTAATGACCAGAAACAGGATCGTCGACGGTGCAACTGCTGCTCTGAATCCTTGAGTGAGTATTGCACGATCCACGACCGTCGCCCTATACGAACATAATTGCACATTTCAAAGGTACTGGAGGACAGCGGACTTTGTAAGTTTGATCTTGGGTATATTCGACTGCGACCGAGTAAGCATGGGAAAGGTGTTGTCGTCTAATCCGGAACGGATATATGCTGTCTCCGGGACAGCCATGATGACGACTGGCATTAAGACCACTAAAAAGGAGGTAAAAATGCTGAATTGGATTGAAAAGCCACCTGGCCTGGCCGAAACAGCACCGCTAATCACCGGTGAGCCCCATGTGGAGGCGATCAAGACGACATTGTACATCAAAACTTTCATTATACGCTCGTGTTCCTATAACACTCGGTTAGTTGATATTGCACATTCAAAGGTTGCAGATAGAGAAAGCATACGAAAAAGGTATCCAGAATTGATCCGAGCACAAGGGCATCAAAAGAACCCCAGCCTAGCCCCTGAATTACTCGAGCAGCCATATGCTGGGCGTAATCGCCTTTTGTGTTGATGTCCCACGCAGACCCTATGAATACCAGCAGCGTGGAAATTAGATAAACCGGCCTCTTACCCCAGATCTTTGCTAGTATCGTGCTGCTCATCCCTGACACGGAGGAGACCATTAGGGGAACACCCGTCAGAGCGGCTGCAGTCGTATAATCAACATTATACTCCTCAGCAAGCTCGCCATGGAAGCTAAGCAACGAAGTTTTCATAGCGCCCATGATGGCCGCAAGAGTTAATAGCACGAGGAAGTTGATGTTTTTCTTCCACAAGGGCCAGTTCTGCATGCAATTGTCAGTAAATTCGCCTGGGTGCTTTGAAACCGAGAGTTCGTACCAACGGGTCCGCAGGGTCCTCGCTTGGTTGAGGTGACAATTCTACCATTGCGTGTTTGCCCGTACCATACTTTAGAGTGCGCTTTGTATCGTTGCTCTCGAATGAGGATGTCTTAGTAGAAGCAGTTGGCGGTCTTAGTCCATTACTTGATGCCATCATTGGACGCTGAGAGGTCGAGATGCCAATTGACACCGGACACAACTTCTCCGGCCACCGTCGTGCAAGATAAAGGGTATTTGAAGCGGATGTATTTGTGACCACGTCATGCTCATCCGCTAAAGCAGCGGCTGTAGCCTCTGCAGCACCACTTTCTATCTCAGCCAAAGACGGTAATGGGGGCAGTGCCTTCCCGTTGGTTTGAATCGACTTTGGTGGCGCTGGAAATATCCCTTCAATTTGCGCTATGTCGATCGTTGACTGGTCCGACTCTGGCCTTGTATTCATGACCTCGGCAGCTCAGCCACTGTGTCGAGGTTTTCCAGGAATGACCGTGGGAAAGGATCGAATGCGTCGGTGTCACAAACATCCCAGGTAAGCTCTCACTAGCTACGTTGAGGGACGTATAAGAAGAAGGAAAAGGAACGTGAATGGGCGAGTTTGTTTGCCGACAGAACTGAAAAGGAAGTTGTTGAAAGAGTAACAGGGAAAATGGCAACTAGGCCAGGAAGGTCAACCTTTGAAGGAATGAAGTGATTACCAGCTGCGTACAGTAATGACAGACGTAGTAAAGGACTGCGAGTTGAGATGGGAGAGGTTGACCTCTCTAATATCAGAGATCATGGAAAGTCAAGGCTGCGATGAATAGGATTAAGCAACCCCCAACCCCCAACATCCCCCATGATGGGGATGACGAGTAAAGGCACATACTCTCGCCGTGTTGTCTCATCACACCTAGATCGTTTCAGCCTGGCCCCCGAGGCACGGGTGTAGGCAACGCCGACCTCTAAACCCTGTGTAGATCCTCTCTGATGGAATATATGGAGAACACATGGTATATGAGCTGGGTAAAGGCTGTCACCTACTTCACCTTGTCTATCGGAGCGTCTGTGTTGCCGCTTTTAAGGCTTGGGGACGGATATATCAGTTAGTCAACAAGTAGACAGGACAGTTGAAAAGCATCCCCTGAAATGCAATATACGAAGCCATACTCCTTCTTCCCGAGGATTTGGTTGACAGCCGGGAGTCGGAACGAAATCTGTGGTTAGAATACAAGTACTAGTCCACAAACCCAACTCGAATAATTTTTAAGTAGAACGATGGGATAATTCAATGGAAATAGATGCCTATAATTCAACTTATCATTCAATGAGTGTAGCAACTGCCTGCATGTAGACTTGATGTTGCAGCGTTGAGCCCATGCCACATGGACACTCCTGAAACCGTCCCCGAGGCATGATGGGGCTACTCATACAGTAAGTACTAAGTAGCTACCGTAGATAGGATTGGGGATTGTCAGAGCGTCTGTGTGCCGATGACGCACGGCACGCGAGATTGTCCGGATGTGTTACGGAAAGTGAGATGAAGAATATCTCTGATATTTCTCTCTTTTCGTCTTATTCCTTCTCCTGTGAGAGATTCTGGCAACGCGTTTGCCGATAAAGTATGCATACAGTAAAATATAGCGACTATTTGTACTGTATGCAGACATATCTGTGGAGCATTGCAGGTGACAGGTGTGCATGCAACGTGCGAATACTGAATGAAACAGTAAAATTATACCCTGTTAGGGGGATTGTGTCCAGCCGGAGTGCCGGAGCTATCAGCCCTAACTGCAGGTGTTTGTATTTGACCAGTCACCAGTATTACCTGTACGAGTATGTAACCTTTACTACTTACCTACCTACCCATGAACAACGATTGTTCACAAAGACATGCAGTCGAGTATCGAAAGATTTCTAATAGCATATAACGATGATGGAATACCCAAAGTATGGTTTAACACATAAGTAATAACATGCCATCTGCTCAACACACCCTTCATTCTTCTTGCCATAGCTTGGACATGATTGAGAACAAGGTGCATCAAATTAAAGACGCAAAGAGATTTTGAAAACAGCAATGGCCAACCAATTCTTACCAAGCACCTACTTTCTACGTAATCCGATTACTAACTTATCCTGCAACAATAGGTGGACGCCAATAGCATTCCACCAGAATGGATACAACACCCATGTACAAGTAGGTATTCTGGCTGCGGGGTTAACTTTTGAAGGCAAGAGGCAGCGAGCAAAGCGCGCGAGCAACGGGGATGGGGCGACCGCTGCGGCCCGTGGCACGCGGGGTATATACGCGGGATTTGCCGCAACCCCCGTAAGTTAGCTAGTGCTATTCTGGTTGAGCACTACAAATACTGGCGCCAGTATATACGAGTATGGGGGAAAGAAAGGACGCCGCGCCGCTGCTGACGGGACGATTGAGGGTTTTGTGGGGACGACTATCTTGCCAGCTACGATACGAGTACCTACCTAATAAAGGTTAGTCCAGTCCCTCAGGAACAAAGTAGGTACACGTCTTGGCTTTTCAACTGGGTTTGATTTGTGAGGCACGGCCCATGTCCGGAAGGGAAAATGATATGCCTCTGTATCAGCTTCTATGCGTAGTCCTTCCTTGCGCCCATCTCCTTGTCCGAGTCCCGAACTGCCGAGACTTTTGTCCCACCCCGCTTCCGGTTTTGCTGACAAGGATTACTGATTACACATCCTATGCCACTGGAATATTTAGGTCGACCATGTAAGTGATACCCTCAACGTGTGGTACTGGGTATCCCACTCATGTCCGGAAAAAATTCACATCGGCCTTATTTGATACAATGCCCTTGGAACACGATAAAGTGTTGCTGCCATCTTTGGTCGACTACATAGCCGAGTCAGACCCTGGCCGCATCTTGTACTCGGTCACAAAAAACAAGGACCCTGCCGATGGCTTCGACGATATCTCGGCACAGGCTTTTGCCCGGGCCGTGGATAGATGTTCTTGGTTCATCCACCGCAATCTCGGTCCTGGCAAGGGATTTCCCACCCTCGTCTATCTCGGCCCCCAAGATCTCAGCTATCCGATACTGGTGCTCGCATCTATCAAGGCCGGCTACAAGCTGTTGTTGGTCTCCCCACGTAACACGCTCGAAGCTCAGCTGTACCTCTTGGATAAAACGGAATGCAACACTTTCCTTGTGCCTTCCAAATCTCCCTTGCCGGCTATAAAGCAGGTCTTGGCTGCGCGGCCGATGAATCAACTCGAGATTCCCGAGTTTCGTCACTTCCTTGACGACGATGGCGGGATATGGGAGTATTATCCCTATACCAAGACGTTCTCGGACGCCAAGGCAGAGCCTTTTGCAGTCTTGCATACTTCAGGTTCGACTGGGCTGCCGAAACCCATCATACAAACCCACGGGACGGTGTCGGCGCTTAGAGCGTTCCTGGATGTAATTGACCCCAAGACGACATTTCCAGCCGTGAGCAGAGGCAAAAGAGTTTACGTGATATTTCCCTTGTTTCATTGTGCCGGAATCAATATTAGTGTAGCCGCTTGTATCTACGCCGGCTTTACCTCGGTCCTGACGCCCTCTCCGCCATCCCCGGATATCGTCAATAGTGTCCATGTACATGGCAACGTGCAGCAGGAATGCACAGTGCCCACTATACTGGAAGAGTTAGTCAAGGTACCCGAATACGTCGAGAATCTCGGTCGACTTGAACAGGTCAACTATGGAGGAGGTCCGCTTCCGAAGACAGTGGGCGACCTCATCAGCACCAAAACTAGAATCCTCTGTTGCCTCGGCACGACGGAATGTGGCGTCTTTCCGTCAAAGATGGGCGACGATCCGCGTGACTGGCCATACCTGCGCATGGATCCAGTCCTCGGATATGAATATCGTCAAGTCGCCGAAGGCCTATACGAGCAAGTCATCGTTCGGGACGAGAACCGCCTCCAGTACCAGGGCATCTTCTCCACCTTTCCCGACGAGGTCGAATGGCCGATGAAGGATCTCTACACAAAGCACCCGGATCCTGAAAAGGGGGACTACTGGTTATATAGGGGTCGAGCTGACGACATTATTGTTTTTTCTACTGGCGAGAAGCTCAACCCTAATGACATGGAGGCGATCATTAATGCGAACCCAGTCGTCAAAGCGGCTCTGATTGCCGGACTGGGCCGCTTCCAGTCCAGTCTGCTTGTAGAAGCTTTGGATCCTCCAACGAATGAGGAGGAAAAGGTCCGTCTTCTGGATACTATATGGCCATCAATAGAGGCTGCGAACAGAGAAAGCCCTTCCCACGGCCGTATTCACCGAAACATGATCACCTTTACATCAATTGACAAGCCCCTGCCGAGGGCGGGCAAGGGCACGGTGCAGAGAAGATTGGCGCTCGAGTTGTACTCGTCTGAGATTGACTCTTTATACAAGTCGGTGGAGGAGCCAACAGAGATTTCCAACCATCAGGGTGGTGATTGGAGGCATAGGAGCATCGGAGATGCTGTCAAGGGTATTATCGCTTCTAGTTCGGAAATAGAAGTGGACAGTATCTCCTCCACCACCGACCTTTTTGAACTCGGACTCGACTCCTTACAAGTGAACACAATAGCCAGAAAGCTTAACGAACTCCTTTCGGCCCATGGGAAGCCACAATCACTAACAGGTAGAACTGTCTACTCGAATCCAACCATTGCGGCTCTTACAGAAGCCGTGTCTGTGATGATCGATGGGCAAGGATCAAGCGGCGGAAGCCCACAGGAAACGCTTGAGGAACTTTTACGGCTTCATACATCGGAGCTGCCCATAACCGGAAGATATGCCCAGGAGAAGACCAATGCCCCTACCGTCGTCCTCCTTACTGGGTCTACCGGCTCACTAGGATCGTACATTCTTGAGTCCCTACAAAGCGACTACGATGTAGCCAAGATTTACTGCTTATGCCGCGGACCGGACAGTCTCCATCGGCAAAAGGCGGCACAAGCGTTTAAGGGGCTCCCACCTCTCTCAAACAAGGTGGAATGTCTAGACGTGGATTTGGCAAGACCATACTTTGGCCTGTCTACGGAATCTTACAAAAGGCTGCTCGGAAATGTCACTCATGTCATTCACAACGCGTGGCAGGTCGACTTCAACCTCTCCATCCAGTCATTTACAAAGCACATTGGCACAGTGCGTAGACTGATAGATTTCTCGGCACATTCCCGGTTCGGGGCCGAACTGTTCTTCATATCCAGCATCAGCGCCGTCATGGGTCTCCAGGGTGAGATCCGGGAGGAAGTATACGAGGGTTGGTCTACAGCGGAGCCGACCGGCTACGGTCAATCCAAGTTACTCTCCGAGCGTCTGTTGCAAGCGGCATCACTAGAAGCCAATATTCCGTCGGCCATCTGCCGTCTGGGGCAAGTGGCAGGGCCGACTGCGACAATTGGCATGTGGCCGAAGAAAGAATGGTTGCCGAGCCTTATTGCGAGCTCCAAGTATCTCGGAAAGATTCCGGATTCCTTGGGCCGTCTCGGCTCTGTCGATTGGATCCCGGTAGACAAGACGGCCGAAGCAGTAGTAGAACTAGCGATCCATCATCGTCATCAACAACAACAACAACAACCAGTCACCAACGCAGCGGTCTATCACGTAGTTAACCCGCATCGCGCTACTTGGTCAGAGTTGGTCCCTACAGTAGTGAAACATCTGAACCAGGACAGAGAAGATAAAGGCATCGAGGTGGTCCCGCTGGAGACCTGGGTCAACTCATTACGTGAAAGCGCGTCGAAATCATCAGAGGATATAGCGCTTAATCCGGCTACTAAACTTCTAGATACTTATGAAAGCTTGCTCGGGGGTGGAGAAGGGACATTTTTGGCTACGGAACTCGCGCGGGAGACTTCGCCGACTTTATCAAGTATTGGACCTGTTCGAGATGAGTGGATGGATAATTGGATGAGACAATGGGCTTTTTGAGTATCAGCACTTGACTTGTTATGCAATGTCGTCTTTATTCGTTATTAGCTGCCCCAGTCGAGGTAGATTCGAGCTCTTACTTGATTGATACCCTACCTGTCTGTCGTCATGTCAAGGGTTTCTATTTCTAACCCATGCAAAGTCCGTGTCAACATATTGAAGCTAAAGGCTCTTTGGTATTACTCACTGACCATACAAGTAGATATTCCTCACATGATTAAGCTGCATGTTCGTACGAAGCTCGGGGCAGAAACCAACAAATAGACGGAAAAGAAAATTAATATTTTTAGTTCTTAACATTCTTAATATATCTTCCTTTTAACAGTCTGGTCCACGTGATAGGGCCGATTGTTCAACAACAAAGTTAAGCATTTGGAAACAAAGGGAACAAAATCTCAAAGAATCCTAAACTCCAACTTCATAACAAGAGACATCCACGCTATAAAAGGACGAAGAGATCCATTCAAACACATGAAACCTTTCAGAAAAAAACACTAAAATCACACAACACTTGTTACATTCAGTTGAATTCAATTCGTCAGGCTACGAAACTTTACTACTTTTCGCTCTGGAAGCATATACATTAAAAAAACAACCAAAAAAGAACAAAACAAAAAATGCATACCCTCAACATCCTCTCAGCCTCAACAACCCTCCTCCTCCTCCTCCCTCTCACCGTCCTCTCCGCCCCAGCCCCAGCCCCAACCCCAGCCCCAGCCCAAACGCACACCTTCTACGACGTAAACTTCAAATCCACCAACCTCTGCGCGGACTCCACCTTTACCGACCTCACAACCCCCGTCTCCGCCCTAGTATCCGACTGTAAGAAGCTACATCACACATTGAAAACCGTCGACGTCGAGCACGGATACCGATTAGTTGGCTGGAATAACGAAAACAAAAACGACGACCACAAACATCTCGGTCTCGTGAGCGAGGGATCTTGCGTGTTTGGTGTGAGAGTCAAGGATTTGGGATATAATGGATTACCTGTCATCACTCGGGGTGATGTCGCGGATATTTTGAGAGATGCCATCTTTCAGTTTGAGAAGGGGGGAAGGGTTGCGGCAAAGGGGGATGTTAAGTGTATGGAGAATTGGGTTTATGATGATTGGAAGGTTATTGAGTGGGAGGTTTTTAGTTGGGGGGAGGAGAGGTTGTAGATATCAGATACCTCTAGAAGGGGGGGGAATGGATAGATGGAGGGAGGGAGGGAGGGAGGGAGGGAGGGGGAAGGGATGATAATGTCTTTCTTTGCTTTGGGTTTTGGGTTATATTGATTTTGTTTAATTCCGGTTGATCTGGAATTGATAGTTAGATGTCTGTTATTTATGTAATGTGTATGAATTGAAAATCTTAATGTACAAAACTAGATATTATACCTCGTCTCGTCTCATGTCATCTCGTCTGAACTGGGGGGGGGGGGGGGGGGGGGGGGGGGGGGGGGGGGGGGGGGGGGGGAGGGGGGGGGGGGCGG
>MU401459.1:213295-441093 GCA_022579005.1 Poronia punctata
TTTATTTATGTCAGTGTGTTGATGTCAAATACATAATGTTCCAACCAATATCTTTTCCCCCCTGGCCCCCCCCCCCCCCCCCCCCGCTCCACCCCCCCCCCCCCCCCCCCCTCCTCATCATTATTATTTCCATTCCCCTATCCCGCCTATCAACCACCCTTCTCCCCATTTTTTCAATCATTTCGGCATGACCATCTCCTCATTAGTCGAATACCCAACCTGATCCCCCTTTCCCTTTCCCTTCCCCATCCCCTCCCAATACGCAGCCTCCTTCTCCTGCTGCGCCAAATCGCAACAACCACAACAACAAGCCGTAGCAATATCCACCAGACAATTTCCCTGCAAATCATACTTCTCTCTCAAATCCTGCCTCTGCAGGGCCGTCATCAACCCATAAAGGCCAAAGCAAGATGAGCCGCAGAACAACATGCACTACCACATCATTAGTAAAAGTAGTCCCCACCACCATTCAATTCAATTCAATTCAATTCAATTCGATGCCAAGTAAGTAGTAAGAATATATGTGAGAGAGAAAAGGAAAAGGAAAAAAAAAAGACATACAGAAGTATTAATAGGTTCCCAACCCTTCAAATCCCCATCTTTCCTTAACCGATGATGCGTCTTTCCAAAAGTCACGCAGGGCAGGAACCACGTGACGAGACAGGTATCGATGGGGTTGAAACAGTCGAAGAATCCGTTATGCCATGATCGTGCCGTTTCGGGAGAGGAGGAGTTCAGATAGTCGGCTGGTTGGGCGAGGACTTGGTTGAACCGGTCTTTCCAGTCTTCGACGTCGTTGGGGTTGATGGTGTGGTTGTTGTTGTTTGACATTTTTATGTAGGTTACTTATGTATTTAGTGTTAGGAATGTGAGTGAATGAGTAGGTAGGTAAGGTAGATAGGTAAAAGAGTGACTTTTTCTTCTTCTTCTTCTTCTGCAAAACGAGTGATGAAGATATAGAGACAGAGACAGAGAGAGAGAGAGAGAGAGAGAGACGGATGGTTCAATACTCGTAAATTCTTGTCAATGCCTGGCTTTATGTAGTTTTCTTTTCTTCCCTTTCTCTCTCTCTTTCTCTACAGTTTGTTTACATTGTCCATATGGTCTAAAAAAAGTTCCTGCATGTACCATTCCCAAGGGCGTTCGAGTAGGTAGCTAAGGTACATAGAACTAACACAAACTCGAACATGTGCATAAGAGTTCTAAAGCGATTGGTCCCCCCCCTCTGATCTGATCTCAAAAAAAAAAAAACCAAAAAAAAAACCGCAGAGCAGATGCCGGACGGGGCTGAATACGAGTACCTAAACGAAGGAACGCTATAAAATTCCGGAAAAGTCCTGGCGATCGTAATGGTTCAGGGTAAGGCACATTAGGTACCTACTTAGTCTAGGTTACATCCTTACCAGATTATTCTTATTCTTTACGGGCACATTGATGTGGGAGTTTTGTCCTTGCTGTGCTATATAAGTAGGTAAGGTAGGTATACCCGTATCTGTTTAAGATCGAGTCAAAATCTAACCATTCCAAATCCTCTTATGTATAAGAAACATACAGGGCTCAACATTATATAAGTGTGGTTAAAGACGAACGTACCAAACTCCCCAAACAAACTTCTACCTACCTACCTTAGTAAACAAGATTGAAATGTTTAAAAAAAAAAAAAAAAAAAAAAAAAACCCCTTCCCGCACTCGCCGTCTTCCAAAGTTTATCTAACCAAGTTAAACTGCATAGGATCAACCAACCCCAGCCCAATCCAGCCCTAAATCTTTCAGCCTCAGCCCTGAGTATGGGTCGAGTCCAAGGCAGCCGAGATTAGGTGAACCGTATACGGTTACCCCCACCTACCGCGAGTAAAATACCATTTGTACTCGTAAAGGCGCAAAGGCACTCTCGTAATGAAACTGCAGTGGTCATTGAGTGAAGTTAAAATTGAAAGTCGGGAAGTGGGTAGCTTACGCCCAAGAGCCGGAAAACAGCCAATCACCATCACCAAACCCCCGGTCTCGAAACCGGTATTCTGGGAAACTTGAACCGGATCTGGAGATCAAATAGTATAATACGACATATACGGTAGATTGGCAGATCTGCTTTAAAAGAGGCTAACTACTTAGGTACCTATAAGGAGACAGGCCAAGCAGACTATACGTGTATTACAAGTTTTCAGCTCTGACTTGGCACCTTGGGCAAAGAGGTACCGCGTCTCTTTGATTATAGCCTATTAGTGGATCTAGGTCTCTTGGCCGTTGATGATGACTTCTTTCTATGTATGCATGTATAGTTTGGAGATTGGTCAATTGGCGTTGGATAGATACATAAACGCCCGAATCATGGGGTAGGGGGAAAAACCTTTACCTTCCTTCCACCTCTTCCCTTCGCCAGTCAAGAGAAAGAGAAAAAACAAAGTCTAAAACACCATGTATATGCGATGGGTTGTGAATGTTGAGGGTATGTGTGGTATTATGCAAAGGTACATGCGTCTGTCTGTATGCCCAAACAGACTATAATGTGATACCTTTGACGGCTCGCTTGTTTACTTCTAGGAGGCTTAGAGCTCATCCTCGACGATGATGACAATGATATATGTGATGGTGATACAAGGCCGGAACGTTCTTCGATTCCAGTCATGGTTCTTGTTGGGTTGACTACCATTTCTTATCCGATCCCCTTTAGTCATCCTTTATAATCTCCTCGTCGGAGCCTTTACTCTCTTTGTTAGAATCTTTACTCTCTTTATCAGAGTCATTTGTCTTCTTCGGCCCGCAGATCTTGCACGTGTTCGCCTTTTCTCTATCGATGGTGGGGAAAGCCAATGGGAAGATGTCCTTGTACCATGTTGCCGGCCGACCCTCGAGGCCCTCTTTGATATTCTGTAGATGAAACACGAACGTTAGTATTACCCGACTCTACAGAAAGAAAATACGACATTTTCATCGACAAGGAAGAAAACGTACCTCGGGAAGTTCGAGCCAGTCAGACAGGTTGGCGTATGGGAAAATGATCGTCTTGCAGCCAGCACGACGCGCGGCCACTGCCTTTTCCCTGAGACCACCTATTCTGAGTACCTTACCCGTCAAGGTCAACTCGCCTGTCATGGCGATATTGGGGTCCACCGGGGTATCCAGAGCCAGCGATAGAAGGGACGTGGCCATGGTGACACCGGCCGACGGGCCATCCTTGGGTATACCACCCTCGGGCACGTGCACGTGAATCCGGGCCTTTTCCAAGAAATGGTTATCCGGAAACTCGTTGACCATGAACGACTTGGCAAAGGAGTAGGCGATGGTAGATGATTCCTTCATCACCTTCATGAGGTTGCCCGTGATCTCTAGGTCGGCTTGGCTGCTCGGCCGCAGCGCCGACTGGAGGATGGACTCGATGTACAAGGCAGAGCCACCCAGATTGGTCCAGGCGAGACCCATGGCGACGCCGGGCGGCGTGACGGCGTAGAGACGATCGGTCCTGAACACGGGCTGGCCCACGTAATCTTTCAGGTTATCCTTGTCGATCACAACGTGAACCGACTCGGGCACCTTCAACGCAACTCGGGGCTTCTCTGTCGTCTCCTCCGCAGAAGCTTCCGTACTCGCAGCCTTTTCTCCTTCTTCCTCTTTGCCCTTCTCCGACTCTTCCAACGCTGCCTTTCCTTCTTCCGTTAATGCTTTCGCCTCGGGCAGGGCTTCCTCGCCAAGGTCTTGCACAATCTTCAAGGCTGCTTTGCGGTAGACCTTCTCGATCTGCTTCTTCAAGTTTCGCACGCCGGATTCACGGCAGTAGTACTTGATTAGCTCCTCAATCGCCTCATCCGAAAGGCTCACGTCCACGTCCTTGAGGCCGGCGATTTCCTTGGCAGCCGGCGCCAAATATCGATCCGCGATTGCCTTCTTCTCGTCAGATATGTAGCCAGATAGCCGAATAACCTCCATACGGTCAAGTAAAGGTCTCGGGATCGTGTCTATCACGTTGGCTGTGCAGACAAAGAGGACCTTGGAGAGGTCTACGGGAACGTCCATGTAGTGATCTAGGAAGGAGCTGTTCTGTTCCGGGTCTAGCAGCTCGAGGAGCGCCGACGAAGGATCTCCCTGGTAGCCGCGCCCGAGCTTGTCGATTTCGTCAACAAGAATGAGAGGATTTTCAGTTTGACACTTCTTGAGCGCTTGAATGGCCCGTCCCGGAAGAGCGCCGACGTATGTGCGTCGGTGCCCCTTGATCTCTGCTACATCCGAGAGACCTCCGACGCTGAAGCGGTAATATTGTCGGTTCAGCGCTCTAGCAATCGACTTGCCAATACTTGTCTTGCCCACACCGGGAGGTCCCACGAAGCAGAGGATCTTGCCCTCCACCGTACCCCGTAGCTTGCCCACCGCGATGAATTCTAGGATCCGGTCTTTCACGTCTTTGAGCCCGTAGTGATCTTCGTCCAGGACCTTTATGGCGTTCTGGATGTCAAAGTTCTCCGCACTCCGTTGGCCCCAGGGTATCTGGGTTAGCCAGTCCAGGTAGTTTCGCGTCACGTTGAATTCGGATGCCGCGGGTTCTAGATGAGCGAGCTTGTTTATCTCTTCATCGAACACCTTGCGAACCGCCTCCGGCATTGCAAGTTTATCCGCCTTTTCCTTGAATCTCTCGACCAATTTGTCCTTTCCATCCGACTCGATGCCGAGTTCGCGACGGATCCCCTTCATCTGTTCCATCAGCCAGTACTCTCGTTGACGCTTCGTAATCTTCTGCTCCACGTCTTTCGTGATTCTTGATTGCAACTGTGCGTTCATGAGTTCCTTCTTCAGTACCGCGAGCGCTTTCTGCATCCGGTCCTCCACATTCAGACTGGCGAGAACTTCCTGCAGCTCTGCTGGTTCTCCCGCTGATACCGCTGCGGCGAAATCGGCGAGCTTGGCCGGTTCTGCCGTGACATTTCCTGTTGACTGACTCATGGAGAAAGTAGATATCTGGTCTCGGAACAGACTGTTCATGCTAGCCACCTCTTTAAATACGTTGACGATTTCGTTTGTTACCGCTCGTATTACCGGGCTCTTGGGGTCGAATGGCTCTTCGGCAAGGTTTTCGACATTTACCAAGCTAACAGGGTATTTGCGCAAGAAAGATGTTGGCTCGTACTTTTCCACGGTGCCGTCAGCCTTGCTATCCGCCGGTGCGTTTTCCTCAAAGCTCGCCACCACGTCGCCCTTCTTCTCCTGTGGAGGAGCATCTTCCTCTGGCTTCGGAGGTATCGGGTCGGGCACATCCTCGGGCTCGGCCTCGGCCTTCTTCTGTTCCGGTGCGGGCGGCGGGATCAAGGTCGACAGTTTGATTCTGCGATGAGGATAAAGTACGGCGGTGAGACTGGTCTGCTCGCCATGTCCGCCAAAGGCACTGGTAATCTGGGCAAAGACTCCGGTATCGTAAACCTCGGATGGGTCTCGTATCACGTCTCCGTCCGCGTTTTCATCTTTGAACAAGAAAGCGCCGACATAAGGCTGTCCTCTCTTAATCATCTCCTCGATGGCGGCGGCCACATTCGGGTCCTTGATGGTGATGGCTTTGTAGAATCCCGGGAACAGAGGTCGCTTTGCTATCGGAATTGCCATGACCTGGGGGTAGACCTCGGGGATTTCGGGCTTTTGCAGTGCTTTGTTAGACTTTGAGCCAGGTTTCCGACCGCCGTCACCGGGGGCGTCGCTACCGGATCCTGATGAGGCGCCTGCAGCTGCACTTCCAGATTTGCTGTCTCGGGAATCACTCTCATTTTGATTGGATTTAGGTGAATTCGAATTGGATTCTGCGCTAGAGCTCTTGGACTCGCTCACGTCTTTCGCCGACTCGTCCGACTTCTTTTCCACATCTTTGCCACTCTCTTCTTCGCCTAGAGCATTACCGGGCGAGTCATCCTTCTTTTCTTTCTGCCGCGTTATCGTGGTTGAAAATTGGGACCTCGGGATGAGTCCATTGTGTGTCGCTGTGGAAGGCCGGAGATGCGCAACATGACCTACGCTTGGCCTATCGCGAGCGTTTATGGAGTATAACCGGGCCGGGCTTAGCCGGGATGTGAAGGTAGGGCGGTACAGTGTCCGTACGGCAAGTTGCCGTGACACGTTTTGACGGCACAGCATGGTCGGGATAGGCGTTCGAGAGGGAAAAAGTCGGGGGAGCGGCGAAATGGCGGAAATATGACAAAGCGCGAGGCTATTACTGGGTGGGTGTTGCTTAGAGAGCACCGACCCAATCGAGAGGGATTAAGCAGCGGGAGGGGTTGACGGTAAATAATACAGGAGAGTTATAATAACATGGAAGCAGAAGAGACACGGGAATGTGCCATGCCCTCGATCGACTGAGTGGCCAAACGTCGGTTGAAAACCTAACTGATCTGGAGCTTCGGGCGAGATTATCTAATAAATTTATCTGAATACATCATCATCAAAGAGATTCCATGTAGATATGCGTTCTTTACCGCCGCAGTTAGTGGATAAATACTCAATTGCCTGCATAAGTGCTTTAAAGCAATAGCTCACCATTCCTATTTCAGCACTTTATCCACTTCTACTATGATCTCCGAACTTCCGTAGGCATTACCAATTTACCTTGGCTTATTAATAGTTATCTAGTGCTTGACGCGTACGAGTACAACAAGTGCCTACTCGTACACGTGCATTCCTGGTGTAGTGTACGGGTAACAAGTTCACAATCATCTCAATTGCTTCAATTTGCGTGTCTCCCAAGGTAGCTTGTTTTATACGTGCAATGTTATCTAGCTACTGTAACCTCGTAGACGATTGATGATTCTCTCATAAACTCCATCTTCTACACAAACAGCTTCGACCACATCTTCTGCCACTCTGTTCATGCAATCATATGATAGCAGACCTGGGTAAGGTTCGAGGAGAAGGCAAGAAAAGTCGAGTCACTCTTCAACAATGTTATCAAGCAAAACATGCTACCCTATAACAACCATCTTTCTCCCGACTTGCAACATATTCCCTAGACGAAGTGTCCAGGAACCGAACACATGTGCCAAATAGCACAATGTGTACAACCTTTAACCGAAATGATTAGTCACTGTCCTCCGACTTGGTGGGAGGCTCCTCTGTTGCCGCACTACGAGTAGCAACCGGAAATGACGAAGGCGTTCCGCTCTGAGGCAAGGGGTGAAGCGGGGGCATTTCATGTGCTTCGATCTTCTGTATCGCAGTCTTGAACTTGTCCCGTGCTCTCTTGAGCTCGTTTCGCTTCTGTGTAATACTTTCTTCCTCGTCCATCAACCTGTCATAATTCTCGGGTGCTTTTGAGTCTGTCAGTTTCAAGGTTTCACCATACTATAGAACAGGCTCACTTACTTGGAGATGGGTCCAGGCCGAGCTTTTTGTCAAGGTAATTTTCCAACGCGCCTTCGCGGAGGAGGCGGAGAAGATGGGCATTGATGTCCATATAGACGGCATCGACAAACCGGGTTGCGGCAAAGGAATAATAACTCATTACTGCTGCAGCAACGTCGATCTCTTTCGTAAACCCATCTTGTTGTAGATGTGCCCACTTACTCGTAGACTTCCACTTTTCTTCCGCTGCTTTCTCCTCGGGCGACAACTGGTCATATGCCTTGACCTCGTACTCCTCGTCGATGAGACCCGCGGCCTTGGCTCTAATAAAAAGTCGAGACCGGACAAGACTTTGCTTCTCCTTTTCCTTCAAGGCCTTCAAGGCTGACTCGTTTATAGTGCCAGCCCTATACTTCTCATTCTTATAAATATGAATAATTCGGAGAGTTTGATTGGCTTTTTTCGCGTCTAAGAATGTTGCCAGATATTCTTTAGACTCCTTGAAGATAACCCGGCTGGAAAATTTTCCAAGGGATTCCCCAAGCACTTCAGTCACCGTTTGGGCCGTGTACGTGCTGACGGATTCTAGAAACGCTTGAAGCGGGTTCTCCCATGAAGCTATTGCTTGAAGGCAGAGTGTCTCGTAAACTTCGAATGGCACAACATCGCCAAACCCGCCCCTGGTCGTCCGCTTGATCATGTCACGAATCTGCAAAATACTGATTTTAGGACGTGGTGCAGGCTGCGAAGGCTGCGAAGGTATAGTCTTTGCAGGCGATGGGTGAAACCGAAAGACGGGCGATTCCGACTTCACCGGTGTTGAGACTGGCACGTTAAGCCTCTGCCTCTTTGGTGTTGCGGGAGCTGGCAAGTCCCTCGGTGCTGGCCGTTTAGCACCTCTTGGTTCATCGTCAGAGCTATCCGATAGCTCGATGACGACTTTGGGGACTGGTGTGGTATCTAAGTCGCAAGAAGGTTTTCGCTGGACAAGCCACGTATACAACTGATCGATATGGTTCTTGGTCTTCTGGTCAAATTCAAGACTGCCGACGGCAGCCTTTACAGAAGCGCTGAAGTGTTTCAGACCCATGCGGACCTCATGCTCAACGTTTGTGGGCAATTCGGGCAACTTGCTTAGCTGGGTTTCCAAGTCTTGCAGACGGACGCCCAGCTCCTCTTTCGTCTCAGGGAGACTATCAAACGTGTTAGATGCAAAAACAATAGCTGATGTTTTCTTTTCCGACATATCTGTTCTAAACATACCTGGAAGAGAAGGCTTCAGCTAGCTTCTCCCTCACGTAGAAACGTAATTTGACTACGCCAAATTGATGCATGAACTGATCAAATTCTCGGGGCCACCTCACTCGAAAGAACTCCTTCTCAAATTCCGTGGGGTTTGGTTCGTTAGGAGGCAGGGACGTAGTAAAAAACCCGTGGCCTACAGTCTGCTTGGCACCTTTGAGCACTGCAAGCCAGTTTGCAACATTCTTTTCTTGCGAAGTAAAATCCACCCTGTCTGCTTTAGTCAGAACACCGATGGTGCGATCATCGGCATTGGCATCTCGAACGATCCGGAGCGCTCGCGAGTTGTCAATGTCCTGGTCCATCGGCACAGCGAGCATGATGATGGCTTTCTTGCGAAGGACATATTCTCGCGTTAAGTTTTCTACCACGTCGACGAGGTAGTCGTCTGTCTTCCGCTCGGCTGTGGCAAATATACCCGGCAAGTCGTAAAAGGAAAGGGATGGGAAATCCAGCCCTTTCATTTCGAAAAAGACCACATTCGGGCTGAATTTGGCCTCGGTCGTTGCAGTCTCCAGATCAGTCGCTGTAGCATACTTTCCTTCGCCGGGAACGTACTGCTGAGGGTCTTGGCTTGGGTTAAGAGTTGCGATTTGTGCCCATCTGAGGACCGCTTCAATACTGAGAGGGTCATTCTCGTAAATGGTCTTGAAGAATTTGGTGTCCACCCCTTGCTTCCGAACCCAAGGTGCGAATGGGTTCTTCTTGGTCACGTCAGACCCATTGGGGGCACGGTTCGGATTGGGACGGTATTCATATTCCTCCTGTAGAGACACAGTACACTATAAGGTTAATGATTAATCCCAAGGTCAGTACCTGTAACAGTCACGACCATATAAAGATGATTGATGTCATTTACTTACAGACCAGCGATTATCCTTGCTAGGCTTCATATGGATATGAAACGGGCACCGTGTACAGATACCGCTAGAAGTAGGAAGATCCAACCGTGCCAATGCAGACATCAGACTGGATTTACCCGAGGACTGATCACCAACAAGAACCAACTCAGGCAAAGGGACATCGTGCGAGACACCGAGAAGTTGTAGGTCACCCAATGTGTCGTTTACCTCTTTCATCATGAGCCCGATATCGGTAAATTCGGGATGTGGGCTGATATTTGTCGTGCCTGATCCCACGGCAGCACTCGATGGCGGCGGAGGAGATTCTAGATTAGGTACACAAGTCAGCAAAAGGGATGCAAAACGTAAAAGTAAGAGTGACCACTCACCATTTTCAGAATCCGACGAAAGTGTGTTGGTGAAGCTACTAGTGTCTTCTTGAGAGATGGTAGGCATAGGCATATGAGGCATGGAAGTCGACGATGGTGCTTCACTACCACTTCCGGCCGCCTTTCCTTTTCCGTGACGTCTCGTCATGGTGTTCTTTTATTAAAACAATTGACAGGTATATATGATGACAGGATGAATTGCACGCGATTTCAGTACAATATGTAAAGGGTAGGTAAGGTCCAGGTCAAACAGGCGTAAGTGAAGTAGGGAAGAAAACAGAGAATGAAGATGGGGAGTGCTAGAGATGCACAGCGGCAAGGCAGGTCCGATTCTGATATTGAACAGAGAGAGAGGACTTTCTTGAAATGCTACAACCAAGGTACTGTTACCAAAGTACGTATACCGTATGTCTGCTTTTTGGTGCAGCCTTTGGTGTGTGTAGATGTATGTTGATGGAAGGAAGTATTACCACTGCCGAAAAAAGGATCAGGAAAGAAATGAATATGAAGTGATGGTTGGAAGCAGTATCCCTGCCAAAACGCGTATCAAGAAAAAAATGAGTATGAAGGAATAGACGAGAGAGTAGCGTGCTTGAGAGAGGGAAATGGAATGCTACATGTGGATGAGACAGGACAGGATATGATAGAGTATGGTGTTGGTGTTGTGTTGGTTGATAGATGTAAGCATCTATCACTCCAAAGAATCAGAATAGAATGTATGTGCATGAGAGAAAGAGAGAGAGTGTGTGTAGGAGAGGGAGAAAGTGGCGGAGTAAGGAAATGGAAAAAGTTTATATGGTTACATGTAATGTAGGTGAGGTAGGTGGGATGTTGGGAATGAGGGCAGTTGCCAGTACCTGAATACATACATACATGTACATATCTAGGCCACAAAGAAGCCAATGTTCCTTTTCAAGTACCTAAGTACATGTATGTATACCATAGAGACTCAATGGTATAGATACATGGAGTTCTTGTCACCATGAGGTTGAGGCTCTGTATACCTGCGAAGCGGGAAGTGTGCGAGTGTGTGTGTGTGTGTGTGTGTGTGTATACCTATATGAAGGTGGGTAGGTGACAGCGTGCCTGCTTCACCTGTTGAACTAGGTACCTACTTACTTTACTTACCTACAGGATATATCTAGGACCACATGACTGACGCACTAAGCATCATGTTCGGTGTACCTACACATGTACTGAAGTAAACAATATATACCAACTTGGAATCAATAAGGTACGTATCCCCGGGATGTGGTCCACGTACATACATACATACATGTAGGTATCTAACATACGAGTACATTCCGGTCCCGTCCTATAGATAATGCCAGTACCTGCTTCCATAGCAAGCGCGTAGGAGTGAGTGAGTACCTAGCATACATTGTACCGTGGGAATGATACGTGCCACCCAACATGCATGAAGCATCTAGTCCATCAAGTGCATCGTCAACAGGACAGACGGCAGGTAGTTGACTGATCAAAGATCTGCTAGTACGACTAGCACATCTCTCTATAAGCTCGTTTCGGAAGTATCACTCGATTAGGCTGCGTGGCTGCCTGGACTAAATATTTACTTTCATGGGGTTGTATCGTGTGTGCTGTTGACACTCCTTGGGGAAATACCCAGGGGTAGTAAACAAACACCCTGTACGTGTAAAATCATGTGATTGATGTATTATACATACAGAAGTACGGACATAAGCGATTGCCCGTCTTTCGTTCCGGGTTTTTACAACCTAACAACCTAGCTGTATAAAAGGCGGGAGAGTGCCTGTGGGATTAAGGTCAGTCACACACAGCTCGCCTCTTCAGATTACAGTATAATACAAACCCCCACCCCAGTCTAGGTCAAAGAATTTACCAAGGCCCATCCACCATGGCAAAAACAACCCCTTAGGCCCTGCCCTTGCCTTTAACATCAACGTCCTCATACACAATCTCCTGCCTCTGGTACCGCATCGGAGGCTGAGGGGGACGGACATCCTCGGCATAATCCAATTCCAAACCTCGCAAGGGATGATAATTAACATTGACCCGATCGACTTTCGTAGCAGCAGGGGGGTCAGAAATCCGCAATCCTCGGTAAGCGGTAGTATTGTTGCTGTTGTTGCTGCTGCTGTTCTTAGTCTTGTTGTTACTGCGCTTCAAGATCTCCATCTTATCATTCTCGGCGACAATCTTCATCGCCTGGTTGATTTGTTCCATCACCTCGTTGAACGCTGTTGCTGGATCGCTCATTTCCCTCCGTGGTTCGTCTTTGCATAGTTTACAATTCTTCTCGGCTTTGGAGGCGGTTCGTCCCTTGCGGCATTTCCATAGCCCGCCGTGTCTTCTTTGGTATTCGCGGGGCCAGCCAGGGTTTGGGGGGTGGATGTTCTTATCCCAGTTGTGGTCTCTTAGAACCCCTTCTGCGCACAGTGTTAGCAGTAGAAGTGGGATTTAAGACGTGGTCGTTTGAAAATAGATGGAGTTGGTGACGGCAAGTAGAGAAGACTGAGCACTCACCTTCCTCGGGGTGTTTTTTGTGGTATTCATGCTGTTCCTTGGCCCTTTCCAGATCGTAAATGTAGTTACAAAGGCTCTTGTACCGGTCTTGGACGGTAGCACCGATGATTTGAAAACTTCCGCGAGCCTCGGCAACGGGAAACCAATCGGGTACAAGAATCGCATAAGGCTCGGGCGCTTTTGTAAAGGTATTTGCCATGGCAGTAAGAGATGGGGGGTTTTCAGCCCCCTTTGTGGAGGCGTCTTCAGGTGCGGCAGAACTCGGCTTTGTGGCATCTGCAGGCACAGGCGGTTGACGACCCCAGTGAAAAACGGTAGGGCTAGAACCATCGGAGCCCAAGAGACTCTCGACCCTGGACAGTGACTGCTTGGGTTCCGATCTTGGTATGGGCGACATGTGGCGCTGTCTAGAGGCTTCCTGCTCGTGGCTGCGAAGGCTGCGAAGGCTGCCGGACGAGACGACTTCATTTTCCATGTCTTGGAAATGTTGTCGTTCTTCTGCAAATGTCTGCTCACGTATCCGCGCCATCTCCGCCTTGATCTTGGACATTGTTTGTTCTGCTTTGGCCTGAATTGGAGGCGAGGTCCCTTGTGTGGCAAGACGCTCATACTCTTGGATGGCTTGAAACAGTTCTTCGTAAGCTGGTCCTCGACCAAGGTGGGTTAATTCGGCCTTTTTACACTCCAGCCACTGCTGGAAGGCTACCGACTGCCGCAGAAATGTAGCTGTGGAATCAGCTGGCCCATTGTCGTCGACAGGAGTGCATGATTTAGGCTCCTCAAACTTCTTAGGGTGTATGGGGGGATACGAATGCCACGTGGGGTAATGCGGCTCGAAAAGGCCAGGAACCGAGACCCGCGATATCTCGATGGGTTTCGAGGCAGGAGGCCCGCAGTTTTTTGAGCGCAATTGCGGGAAGGTAGAACCGTGTGCATCCTGCTTCCCGGTATTTGCAAGATCGGAGCTCGCATTATCTGCTGTATGCTTTCCCTCTCTACCGCTTTGTACCACAGAGGTCGACCGTTGTGTATTAGAGGGCGCCAGTGGAGGCTCTGGCCATAGTGAAGGCGAAGGACCGGAAACCGTCGACACGTAATCCTCGATCGCTTCTTCGTGCTTTCTTTGTGGATTTAAAAATTCAGAAGTCGCCGCCTTCAAGAAGGAGACAACCATAATGGGCAAATCCTGTTAAAAGGGTAACATGTGGACGTGAAAGATTGAACAGGGTTGTGGAATTTTGAATACTTTGGGAAATGGGCATAACCGTCAGAAGAAGATTATACATTAAAAATTAAAGGCGAGGGAAATATGTGTGCATGTTGCAAGTGCAGTGAAACGGCATGGAATGGTTATGAATGGCAATGTTGTGTCAATGTGTCAGTGTCAATGACTGGGGACTCAATGGGGATTTCAACTCAAAATGCATTCAAACAATGGGACGACGCAAGCAAGGCAGATCAGATCAAACACAAACTCCGACTCTACGCAAGTTGGGCCCCTGCCCGTATAACCGGGTGCGCAATTACAGTCGGTGAATGGCTGACTGATTAGGCCGGTAGGGTCAAGCAGGTAGGTACTTACTACCTATCTATACCCAAGGTAGATATAGGTAATGAATGGGTGTTTGTTTGCTACATTGGCTTCATTTATCCCATCAATGGCCCGACTAAAACCTGTTCTCGTTGTCGCAAGGCTTCCGCCTGTTGTTCCAACGAGGCCCGTCTCTCCGTCCTTCGCCTACTTGCTTCGTGTGTAGCGAACTGACCTCGAGCGCCGTGTTTGAGTTTGGTGAGCATATCGGCCGCCCTGCCTTTGGTGATGTCGGTTGGTTCAAGCGGTTTCTGCCCTGTACGTAACTGGTTCAACATCTTCAGCTGACCGTCTGTCGGCGGTTCCTTCCGCCAGCTTGAATTGTGGGAAATCAGGACGCGGGGATATTTCTCGGCCGCGTAGCTATCAGCCCCATGTACGGCATCGACTAGGCTAATGGCATCGAGGAGTTTTCGGGGCGCCGCAAAAGGGGACTTTGACACCTTTGACACCTTTGACACCCACTTGGGTACATGTAGCTTAGGTAGGGCCCGGATTTCCCAAGCGATGAACTCGGGTTCGCCTTCCGCCGCTTCCTCGGATTTCTCAAGTCTGATAAAAGTTCCATTCGGGCCTGAGAGGATGTATCGATGCGGCGCCACTTGGACCCACGAGTTTCTGCTGATTGATCGGATATGTCTCTCGCCTGACGTATCTGATACCAAATCAAACACCGAGTCATACTCCACAAAAGTGACTCTATGGCTGGCACTGGCGCTTGCTTGGGGTGTATTCACGGGTGCTAAAGCATCCTGTATACCCTTCTCTACTGCTTTCTGATCCTTCAAGCCTTTCATGCCGTCCACCGATGCTTCCTCGACCAGCTGGTCGGGATCCAGACCGAACAGCGTCGGCGTCGTCATGATACCGGACGCCAAACTGGACACCATGTCGATAATATGACAATTTTTCTTGCCGGGGTGCAAACGCATGCCTCGTCCGATCATCTGGACCAACAGATTACGGGACCGTGTCGGCCTGGCGAGAATCACGCAGTCTATGTTGGGAATGTCGGTGCCCTCGGTGAAAACGCCGCAGTTCACGAGCACGGGAAACTCCCCCTTCTTGAAGGCATCTAGTAGATCACCCCTTTCCTTCGTTGGTGTTTCCCCTGTAACAAATCTGGCGTCGATGCCGTGTTGTCGAAAGGCACGAGTCAACCCCGACACATGAGCGAGGTCGACACAGAAGACAAGGGTAGATTTCCTCCCAGACGCCTTTGCCAGCCAGCTGCGAACCGTGATTTCGTTGATTTCCTCTGTATTAATAACCCTGGATAGTTCACCAGACTGAAAATCACCGCCGGCACCACTCCTGACTCTTGATATATCGGCTTTAGTCTCGACCGTGGTGAATATGACGTCCGACAGCCACTTCTCGCCAATCATATCGACATAATCCTTATGATAGACGATCTCATCGATAGCAGTGCCGAGCCGGAGTCCATCGAAGCGGGAAAACGTTGCGGAGACGCCAACGAGAGTGGGCGACTCGTCTTCCTTGTGACGAAGATTGAAGTGTTCCAGAACGCTCAGGTATCCCGGAGCTACAATATGATGTGCCTCGTCTACAAGGACGAGTTTGAATCGTCGAGGGTCAAACTTGCTCATCCGATCGCCAGATGTGATGCTCTGGACACTGGCAACAGTGATATCCGCTGTCCCGGACGCATGCATATTGCCCATCTCGATCTCTACCGTCTTGTTTGGGTATGCATTGGCGCAATGCCGGGCTGCCTGTTCGACAAGTTCCCGTCTGTGAGCCAAGATGAGCGTCTGGGTGCCGTGCTCAGACCGCGACTTGACCCGGTCGATTAACTGGGTGAAAACAACTGTTTTCCCGGCCCCCGTGGCTAGAGATATTCCAAGCCGTTTCTTCCCATGTTGTATTGATAACAGGACGGACTGGATGCATTCTTCTTGATATTCACGGAGTAGTATAGGTTGAAAAGCCTGAGACCGCGATTCTGGGGGTGTCACAAGTTTCGACGCGTGTCTTGCCTGTGTCAACCCAGATCTGAATGAAGGAATGTACCGACATGGCTTCGACACCAAAAACCGTCTCGACAAAAGACGGGACATGGCATACCTCCAAAGTCTGGATAATGAGTTTGTAGACTGAGTGATGGAGTTATTGCCACTCCGCCAGAGATTGATATTTGTACGAGTACGTTGATCAATGCAGTGATATCGATGATATATTCTAGTAACGAAAGGCCCTATGACGAAAACGGTAATGGGATGCCAGGACGGGATAATGCTATGGTTCTTGGGAACAAATCTTCTGACGCAGGCTATCATATAACCAGGAAGACAATAAAAACCAAACAGAAATGAGAACACTGCAAGGACTTGTATTTAGAGAAGCAAACAAGAATTTATGATGGTGTTCTCATCTTGGTCTCTCGGGGTTGTACTCAGAGGTAGCATCACATTTAATACTAACCCTTTAGGTAGATAAGCTTGCACAACCTGAAATGCACCATTATGCATTAATACAGCTTTAAGCGGAGCCCCAGTGAAGACGGGACTCGAGGTTCACACCTCACCTCATGTTTTTCTTAATACATCTACTCTAACATAACTTAAACTCTTCATTCACTTGGCTTGCCAGGCATTTGACGACACTCTAAAGACACTCATTCTCACAAATTATAAAAACTGTATCATCTACCCAAGTCCTAATCACTACCCGTCTCAGAGGCTCAAAGGAACAGAAAATATCAAAAAACCATTTCCGCCTTTCCGCTCTGTTAGTTTCCTTTTCACAATAGATATCGGATAGCTGCATATTCCTCCGTCTTTATGCATATCTAGGAGGTCTGGTTCTTGACTCCTTGCCATGGAATCAGACTCGGACGAATATCGCCCCTCTGATAGTGAGGACGGCGACGACGACAACAACAACAGACCGGAGGATATAAACACAAGGAGACGACCCATTCATAACCCCCCAAGCGTCTCGCCAGTACGAAAAAATGTATCCAGACAAAACTCACCATTTATATCTCCCATACGAAGAAGTGTACCTTTTCCTACCAATCCACCAAGTATTTCTTCATGGAGGAGAAGTGAACCCAAGCGATCAAATCCAAGCCTCTCTCCCATAAGAAAAAATGCTCCTATCCCTTTACAAATACCTACCTCCATCTCCGCACCTATCCCCATCCGGAGAAAGCGACGAGGTGAAAGCTTTACAGCCCTAGGCTCAGCATCAGCAGGTCCTCCTCCACTCAAGCGCACAAAAGGCGAGTTCAACATATCATATCTGAACCTCTTAAACCAAGATATCCAAGATGCATCTTCAGGACTCTTACACTCCGACATCGAGTCGGAGTCAGAGTCTCACACACAACAACAACAACAACAACAAGTCGGCATGGTCCTCTGGAACCAACGTGAAAAAAACATCTTCTTCTCCGCCCTGTCTCGTCTAGGCCAGGAAGACATATCCGGCATCGCGGCGCGAATCGGTACAAAGAGCGAGGCAGAAGTGAAACAATATATAATGCTTCTGCTAAATCATGGTAAACCATCTCTGTCCCTCGTCGACATCCCGGCCGCCTCGGAGATTAGCCCGGCATGCTGTGTGGCGCTAGAACAGGCTGCCGACGCATTATCTTTGCGTCAGGAGGGTTACGAGGAAGAGATTGAGAAGGAGAGATGGGGTACGAGATGGTTGATTACGTCCGAGTTGGCGAGGATACTTGAAGATAAGATATCTTCATATACTTCATCGTCATCATTGTCATTACAGAAACATGTTCGGGGACGGGGAAGGACGCCGGACGAGCGCTCGGCTAGATCTCATTCCCGACATCGTGGCGAAAGTAAAAGCCGTGCAGGAGTAAGAGAAGAAGACGGAGAAGAAGAAGAAGAAGGAGAAGAAAGACTGGACAAAGATATGGCGTTTCTGCAATTATTCGCCGTCGAGAACTGGCTCGAGCTCTCGAATCGCGTATTCATGAACTCGACCGTTTCGGACGGGAATTGGCGTGCTGTCGTAGATCAAGGAGGAGGAGGAGGAGAAGAAGAGCAGCCTGCTATCCGTGCCACGGCTTTTGCAGACTTTCACAGCTTGGTCGTTAGTATCACCAGACGGTTGGTAGCGGCTGTGATTTACATCGCCGAGTCTCGCAAGTCCGGATCCGGATCCGGACAACAACAGAGGCGCACGAGACGGAAGGTCCGGAGGGAAGATGTTCTCGCGGCAGTTTCTTCGCTAGGTATGAAGGGGGAAAAGGAGGATTTTTGGACAAAGTGTGCGAGGAGGTTGCAGTTGGATGTTGTTGATGATGATAGGGAGGAGGAGGAAGAAGAAGAAGACGAAAGAGACGAGAGCAAGAGCAAGAGCACCACAGACGAAGATGAAAGTGATGATTACGATATCATGAGTTACGCAGAAGTCGAATCGGCACTGGGAATTCCTTCATCAACAACAATTACTACTACTAGTACTACTACCGAGAAAACCATACCCGACAGTTCCGATTTCACCGTCTCAAGTACCTCCTCCGAGTCATCATCCGACAACAACACGGACGAAGAAGAACAAGAACAAGATGGTCCGGATATCAAAATGGAAGACCGCAGCCCTGGTCCCGGTGCCGACACGGACGACGATCTGGACTCAGTCGCCATTGAACAAGACTTGGAAGAAGCCCTGACGTATTCTACCGGCGGTGCAGTAAACGCGTCATTTACTCGGCGACAGATCCGCACCGAATACAAGCTAGAGCGGGACGCGGAGAAACTGGATTTGCAACTTGGCGCCGATGCCGAAGCGAGACTCTGGGACATACTTCGCAACGATCCCGACGCGAAGGGCAAAGCTGTTAAGGGCAAAGAAGGGGAAAGACGAGGTAGGCTGAAGCGTACGGGCGAGTCCGGTGAAGCCGAAGAGTCTGAATATTAGGTTTACACGGACATATTGGCGGGATGACGTCCGATTTGCCCGGCGAAATCGAGGGGCTGTATTAGGTAATGGACCGGAAAAAGGTACATGTGTGCGTCATGAGGAATTGTTAAAAAGTCTGCAAGTTTCCCTGTGACGGGGATAATCAGATTCTACTATGAAAGGGAATTAACCATGACCCCCACCAAACCAAGGGGGTCGAGCTGTCATTTTAGATATGAAGACTTTGTTCCCTGCAAACTTGACGGAATAAACCAAACTTTAATAGCCCACAGTCGAGTATACCCCTCTCAACGAGACCCACAGTCGGGGTACATAGAAGTGGTAGTACATTTTATTGGGAAAGGCCGTCTTTGAACATACGGCGCAGAAAAAGATACTGTATTGTGCCTGCCGCCCCCACCTCACAAAAACGCCGGGGAAAACAGAAGCAGCCTTGAAAAAGAAATCAACCCTGGCCCATCCATTACAATAATTCCATCATCGACCGCTCATACCGTGTATCTTCCGAGGCATTTAGGCTTCATAGCTCTTAATATTTCCACCGTTGCTAAGGGGCTGGACAACACCGGCGGCTGGAACTGACATAAATGTCAAGCCGTTGCCGTTAGCTTCGGCCGCTTTCAAATCCCCTCCAGATTTCAGGCTTTGCTGGGCCTCACGGACCCGTTTCTTGAATGCTAAGCGGTCGAGGAATAGTTGCTGTCTGCCACGCTCGAGTTCGCGCCGCTCAGCCTGGAGGATGCTCTCCATTTCGTCAAAGTACTTGAGCTTCAACTCCATCTTCTGGAGAGTAACATTGACAGCGGCCGAAAGAAGACGAGACATCTCTCGTTCTTCGTGTGATGCCAGGGCACCAGCTCGGGCTCCCACAGTTGCCAGCGGTATGCTTGTGATCGTATTGGTGGTCGTAGTTGTCGTTGTAGTTGTGGTAGTCTCGATCTCCATAGACTCACCCTCTTTCTCTTTCCCTTTGCCGTTCAATTTTCCTACGGCACCGCCTTCGATTCGGTTGCGTAAGCCCTGTTGAAGTTCTTCAACGGACCTGTTTGCAGCTGCCGCAGTGGTCTTCGGGTCGGCTAGACTAGCAAGGAAGCCAATGACCGACATGACAGGGTTGTCCGCTTGACTGAAAGGGAGAAAGCCACCGTGGGAACCTAGCATAGGAAGACCTGTTGGGGCTTGTACGGGTGCCTCTGATTCGAGGTATTTGTCCTCAATGTCAAGCTGGAGGAACTGCAGTACGCATTCTTCCCTGCTGCGGGTTCCAACGTGCTCGGCGATCTCACCCCAGTCGTCGTCCCACCTCTCTAAACCTTCGAGAAGTCGGAGCAGCTCAGCGTCGCTCCAGGGGGCGTCCCTATCGAGGACCGTAGAATAGGCCTTGTTTTCTGTGCGGATGAATTGCGTGTTGGTCTGGTTGTTGGGTATGCGACCCTCCAAGTAGCATGTCGGGCAAACATCGTGCTTGCTCTTGTCCGTAGACTTTGCCTCTGGAAGGTGATAGTAGACCCGGGTGCAGTCGATACCACAGTTCTGACAGAATACCTTGGCGACAGGTCCTTTTAGGCTCTCATCCGGACCAACAGATCCGTTAGTTGCGGAATCCCCGTTAGATTTGCCCTCCGTCTTCGTGAGCTTCGTACCCTTCGCGCTAGCCTCGTAAATGTTTCGCCCGATTTCGAGATTCCGTTCGCCGGCCGCAGTAGCCGCGGCACTGGCCTTTTGGTCTGTGTCCGGGTTTTTCTGCCCTTCAAGTATTATCGGATCCGCGGCGGGCTGCCAGGGTTGAAGACCACGCGGCGTATCGCAAATAATCTTGAAATGCCCAGTGAAGGGAGGTCCGACTTGGGAAGGCCGTTGGTCGGCATCAACCTAGAGGATGTCAGTATTCCAGCGCGGATTAATTAGAGCAGCAAACAGTACCTGGTAGTTGATCAAGCCCCATTGCTCTAAGAAGGCATGAACGCGCATTATGGCGCATACATCGCCGGCAAGGTTCCGTCGGCATGCAGTGACGGTGAGATATTCGACCGGGTTCAATCGATAGGTGTTGATCATGAAATCACGATAATCTTTGTAGACATGTGGCGTTTTGCTCCGATTGCGACTGTTGAAGAACTCGGGCAAGGCCTTCCGCTCGATATTATGAATGTCGTTCATGTCGAACCATGTGCTATAGCTAGGAAGCACAATCGCGTGTGTTTGTGAGATTAGATGTTCGCGTGCGGCATTCTCGATGCTCTCCTTGGATTTAGCATCCTGAGTTGCACCATCAGCAGTAACAGCGCCATCTTCTGCGTCCTTGTCCGTCCCTTCCTTTTCCTTGGGCTCCGCCTGGGCGTCGCCCATTTCTTCGTCTTCTTTGGCTAGAGTGGATTCGGCGGGCGGTGCTGGAGGCGCGTCAAGAGGGTTATCCGATGTTGCCGCAGGTGCAGGAGTACTGCTATCTTGCTTGATGGCTGGCTCGGTTGATGGAACCTCGGACATTTGGACATCTAACGGCCGCATAAATAAGTGGCTCCAAACGGGTCGCTTTGATGCTAAGACATCGAAGACTTACCATCAGACAGTCTAGGCGTAGTATTGGTCTGTAGAGGTTGCGTAGAAGCCCCATTGGCGGGAGACTCGAAGCTTGTGTGATCGTCCATCTTTACTAACGATGATGGCGATGATGGGGGGTGGTTAGGAAGGGTGGAGAGCAAAATCAGCCGTGTTGGATTTATTATATAATCGCGCAATGTCGCGTCTCTCAGATTTCTATCGTTTAAGCGTCATCAAGAATTTGTAAGGCTGTGTAGCTGATCGCAGCCCGCTTATACGATGATGAATTGACGGTTTGTTAGACTAGTAATGCGATGAGGCTGGATCTATCGCGTGTTTGGTTGGAGAAATTAAATTCGGCGCGATTGGGACCCGTACCATCCCCTAGTCCCATTGGAAGAACGGTTACCTAATCAAAAATTACGTACCTGTCCGTGTCTGGGGAGAGGTGCGAAAGCTTGGGCCACATTCACTGCTGAGCCACAGTTGGCGGTTCCACCCCACCTCTTCAGCTGCCTGAAGTTGGGTACGTACACAACCTCGGCGGACCTTGGGGAAAGCGGCCGAACGCGGGCCGTGGACAGCCGCAACTTCGGGTTTCTGAAACTGGACCAATGATCCATCTCCTGTGACGTCCTTTGATCTCGAGAACGCACTGTAGACTTACAGCGAAATAATCGAAGTCATACTCCAGACAAGGCGCGAGTACAATGTTTTCGGCTGCCAGGAGAACTGCCCTTCGCGGCATTACTTCGCTACCACGACCTACTGTTTTCTCGAGCGCTTTGAACCAGTCCGCACTACAAAGATTATTGTCGTCATTAGCGATCCTCGAACAGCGCGATGGTAAACTGAACCACGGGTCGCTCAGCGCCATTGGCGCGGCGCAGAAACTTGGAGGGTCCATCCACGCATTTGTCGCAGGGAGCAATATCAAGGCTGTTGCCGAGGAGGCTGCCAAGACAGAAGGAGTCGAGAAGATCATTGCTGTAGACAACGCGGCTTACGATAAGGTATGGGTTTCCGCTCCTGATCGCTAGCTATCCATCCCACGTCTACTCTGCCGGGTTCGAGAAGCTCACACGTCAACTCTCTTCCAGGGTCTTCCGGAGAATTATGCGACTCTGGTAGTAGAAAACATCAAGAAAGGAGGCTATACACACGTCATCGCTGGGCACACTGCGTTCGGCAAGAACCTGATGCCCCGGGTGGCCGCGCTATTAGATTCGCAACAAATCTCCGACATCACCGCCATCGAGAACGAGAATACATTTGTACGACCGATCTATGCTGGGAATGCCATCGCCACTGTCGAGTCCTCCGACCCTGTGAAAATCATAACCATCCGCGGGACTGCTTTCCCCGCCGTCGAAGCCCAAGGTGGCTCGGCCGCTATCGAGGACGGCGTCGACCCTAAATCGGAGAGCCCGTCCGAGTGGGTTTCGGAGGACCTGGCCAAATCCGACCGCCCGGATCTAGCAACGGCTGGCAAAGTCGTCTCTGGTGGACGTGGACTCAAGTCCAAGGAGGAGTTCGACAAGGTTATGCAGCCGCTTGCGGATTCGATGGGTGCTGCCATCGGTGCGTCTCGCGCGGCCGTAGACAGTGGATATGCGGACAACAGCTTGCAAGTCGGCCAGACTGGCAAGGTCGTCGCGCCTCAACTATACATGGCCGTGGGCATTTCGGGAGCAATTCAACATCTTGCAGGCATGAAAGACAGCAAGGTGATTGCTGCGATTAACAAGGACCCCGATGCGCCCATATTCCAGGTTGCCGACGTGGGTTTGGTTGGCGATCTGTTCGAAAAGGTTCCAGAGTTGACAGAGAAGTTGAAGAGCTCATAGATAATACAGTATCTAAAAGTATGTACATATATGCAACATCGATGAAGATACATACAACAGACTTGGGTTCTAGCTACTAGCAGCCAGCATTTCGTCTGTGCTTGTGAACTTTTCTCGCTCCTTTCCTAGCAAAAGTCCGCGTTCCCTTTCTGCCTTGTCGATTTTCTGCCATTCGGCCCATTGGATGACTCGACATTTGTCCTTGTCGACCTCGGTCCGTAATCCCTCCCAGCCATGCGTCTTTTCCGCATTCAGAAAAGCGGCTTCCGAGGTCCAGTCCGCAGCAATAGCGTCACCCGTCATGAAGGCATCCTCCATGGTCGACGCAATGACACCTGTAGGCCCCCTCTTCACCCACCCGGCACAGTAGACTCCAGGAAGAGTTGTTGCACTCTCTACATCGTTTGGTGCCGACTGCAAGGCACGGCCATAGCCGTCGTTTTGAATCACGCCCTTCCTATCATCAAAGAGTATCCCGGCCTCGGGGAATCCGGGCAAGGCTACTGACTTGTATCCAATGGAGCGAAATACGACCGAGGATGGAATCTCCACCTGCTCGTCTAGACTCTGTACACCCGAGACAGGATCGAAGGGCGAGGATAGTGAAGTCCGGTGGAACGTCGTGCTCTTCACGTTTCCTTCTGCCGTGCCGTTGAACTCGGTAGGCGATAGACAGAAATCAAGCGACCATGATTTGCTAGCGTGGTCTAGTCGGGTTGCTGAGCCCCTGACGAGGATGTCCATCAACCGGCGTCTGGCACGCGGAAGTTTGGAGATCTCGTCCGGCAAAAGGCTCATATCGATGGGATGAAAACCAACGCCATGTAGTTTGGTTAGTTCCCGTATCTCTTTGATTGTGAAGGCGGCCTGTCGTAAATGTTTAGTTTATATATGTCAAGATGTACGAGGCCAGATATAATTAGAAAGATGTTTGTGTGTGTGTGTGTGTGATATGAACGCACCTGCATCGGCCCTCTACGCCCAACGATATGCACTCGCTTGACCCGGCTCTTCGACAAGGTTTCTATCGCAGCTTCCGTGATGTCGGATTTCCGCAGCACATCCACGTTTTCCAACATCATCCTCGCGACGTCCAGTGCCACGTTTCCTTGGCCGATGATGACGGCCTCGTCACCCCGCGTCAGATCCGGCGCCATGTTGGCGTACTCGGGCAAGCCGTTGTACCAGCCGACGAATTCGCGCGCCGAGTAGATTCCCCGTAGCTTCGACTCGTTGGGAATCCCCAGCGTCTTGTCCTTGGATGCGCCATAGGCAAACACCACTGCGTCGTAGTGCCGCATCATGGAGTCCAGAGGGATGGTACATCCTCTGAAATGGCCATCCTGGTTCCCGACGGCAACGTTGCCGATAAAGGTGAAGTTTGGCGAACTTGCGACTTCTTCAAACTTTTCCTGGCAGTTCTAGTATGCATTGGGTAAGCTAGATATTTCCGTCGGCATTAAAAGTATATTGGAATTGGTGTTGTTTTAGAATGCGCATAGCTTTATGAGACGACGAGCCTCACAACGGGAATTGCGTCATACCTTGACTTCGGGGTGATCGGGTGCGACACCAAATCTCACCAGACCGAAAGGGACCGGAAGTGCCTCAAACATGTCCACCTTGGCTTGCTGTATTTTTGACATGACCCTGTAAGCCGTATAGAAACCGGCCGGGCCGGAGCCGACGACGGCCATGCGGAATGGCTGGACATTTCGTCCGGTGGCATACGATCGTCGGGATATGATAGAGGCCGGCTCTGAAAATATCGGCCGTCTACCCGCCGCTTTGCGTAAGCACGAGTTGCAAAGCCATGATTTTGCGATCGATGTCATTATCAATTACCCGAGTATGGTAAATGTGATTTACCTACGAGGTTTTCATTTATAAGTGCCGAATTTAGAATTTTACATGCATTCACCAAGAAACTCAAAATCTCCCCTACCTACGTGGACAGTACCTAGTCTGTAGGTGGTCATTAATTCCGAGCAAGCCCCACATTGCCATATTTCACCAACATGACGGTCTAATTCAACGTCGCGTATCACACTCAATAAAATAGCAGAAAACATTCCAAATATAAGTGTTGTGTCTTTTGAAGGTGGGATTCATGCGGTATAGCCTAGCACTTGGTATACCAACGGCGCTCAACGAGGGCCGCGATGCGGCGAGGATGGAATCAATGAACGGTATCCTCACCAACCTGCCTATCTCCGACAGCGCCGAACCTCTCGGAGTTTTCGGCTAAAACCAATGTAACCAAGCCACGGCCCCTCCGTCCTTGCAACCACAAGAGGCCTCAGGCAGTGTGTTGGTTTTTAGACTCTTTGTGCACCCAACTGCTTTGCAATTGCATACGGGTTATATAGGCGGCGTAGCCGACCAATGCATGAATACATAAAGTGATGTCACACTTTGTACATCTCATGTATTGTATCGATCAATATCACGTCGGAGACACCCAAAAGCCTACAGGAATTGGTTCTCTACCCAATAAATAGTACCAACAGTCTGGTCTTTTCTATAATTAGTTTAGTTGACACACTCTACTAGTCTACATTGCATTCTGGAGTAAAGTATTCCTGTACGCAAGTCGCACGTAAGTATCTCCAGGGTAGGTACTCCGGCAATGTCCTTGCATCATCCAACGCTGACTGAGATTGGAAGTTGCCATGGAAACGAGTATGTAACCCAATTGGGATAATAATCAATACGTAAAGATAGAAAAATACCAGAGAACCTTGCGACAGCCAAGGGCGCAGGTTCACCTACCCCACGTCATTGGTGCCGTAGTGCGACGAGTTCCTTACTTCCCTCTTTTACCTACCTTGTCAGGCATTTGGACGTTTCAAAAGTTTCTTTACGTGTAATACCTCGTTCGCATAACAAACACAAAACACCACATTCCAACCTTACCACCTTTCTGCATAGAGCGATCCGGCCCGGCTGGAGTAGGCAGGCATTCGCAGATATGGGGGCTCAACCACCATATATGTATAACTCGGGCCTCCGGCGTGATTCGCAACTGCCAGAAAAGGATTTCGACCCCAAGGCTATCACGAGAGCGAGCTGGGAGGTGAAGGCCAAGAAGCCAAAGAAGAATGGCCCTCTATTGTCTTTCAATCGACATCCCGAGTAAGTTCTTCCCGTACCTTACCTCTTGTCCTCCAGCTTCTTGAGTAGCTATTTAGCTAATATTGGGATCCATAGCTCATACCAACCGCCAACTGGCCGCAACTACAATTTCCGACCAATGAGTGGAACGAATAAATGGTGGATAAAATGCACGAGATACATACAGCTCGTGTTACGTGTTTTGGAACTGATCGCAGCCGCTGGTCTGCTTACTCTCATGATCTTGATATCACAAGTCGCGCCACTTGCTGCCTGGATTTTGCGCATCGCGGTATGATGACCTTTCTTCCCCCATTGTTCACACAAATACGCAGCCATCTCTAACGCAGTGTGTGTGTCTGTGTGTCTAGCCCGGTGTTATAATTCTTTGCAGCGCATATGCCATCCTACACCTCTCTAGACCTGCTCGAGCAAGACCGCCAGGATCTTCAGCCGCGTACCAGTTCTTCGCCGGCCTGACCGACTTGGTCATCCTGCCATTCTACGCGTTTGGAGCCGTAACAGTCGTCAACCAAGGCGAACAATGGGGAACCATCCTGGATAACAAAATGTTGACCCCGGCTTTCGTCCAGTCCGAGTTCTATGCTCTCGTCTCTGCAGCGGGTATGCATGCCGTGTCTTTGGGAATATCCCTGTATCTTGCCTTGATGTTCCGGCGCATTGCCAACATGCCGCCTGACATGAATCCGCTCGAGAGCAATTTGACGTCGCGCGTGCCGAAACACAAGCGCAACAAGTCGTCCATGGCCAGCGGGTATACTACGTCGTCGGAGAATATCAAGCGGCTCTCGACACCTCTAGAGGATCATCGACGGTCTGGAGCGCCTTACGAGACTTTATCCAGACCGCCGAGTATCCCTTTTATGGACACGCGAGCCGGAGCGAGAAGCTCGATGGACTTGTCGAAACGCGATTCAAGGGTGGACCTACCTAGTCGCCAATACCAGATCACACCGGGTAACTCGCCTCGGAACAGCGCCATGGCCGGCTCCACCCCGGATCAAAAGCGTGTATCGAACGCTAGGCTAGCCCAACGGGGTAGCTATATGGAGGTTCCACTGCACGATGCAGGATCGCCATCGTCGTCACGACCCAACAGCGCAGCTGTAAACGCCCAACAACCTACCAACAACAACAACAACAACAACAACAACAACAACAACAACAACAGCAATGCCTCGCCGATGCGCGTGGCCAAGTTCACGGAAGCATGGTACGCGTCAGAATCGCTCGTCAATCGCACGCAGCAGCGGCAACAACAACAACAACAACAACAACATCGCGTCATGAATAATTCCAATCCCAACGAGCGCACGATCGCCGAGAGAGCCAAGGCCTACGAGGCGTTAAGTATGCGATACGGAGATGATGATGATGACGACGACGAGGAGGAATCGGACTCCGACCGGGAGAACGCGATGCGACCAGGCCAAGGATCAGATTTCGAAGACGACGACGATGATTTCGATGAACCAATCAATGTCTCAGCCCACCTACATCCGAACCCTCTACGCCTCAATCCCCTTGCCGCGACGCCCCCGCGACAAAAGACCCCTTTCATCATCATCAAGCCGTCGCGTGACTCTCAGCCACAACAACAGCAGCAGAAGATAGCAGTGCTCACGGAGATGAGTAGCAATCGGCGTAGCGTGAGCGGTAGCCAAGACATTGCAGACGCGGTCTCTGCCTCTGTCCCAGCTCCAGCTCGTCGACCGACTATCCTCGGGGCGCTGGAACGTCTCAAGGGTGGGAACAGGACTTCGTCCATACAACAAGATAAAGACTTTTACTCGAAACCGTATGGCGAACTCAAGAGCGCTACCCCGCCCATCCCATACGGCGGCGAGACTAATAAGAGGAAAGAGGAGCAGCAGCAGCAGCAGCCTAGGGCCCGCCAGATCTCGTCGGGACATGACTATGATTTGGGTGGTAGTAGTAGCAGCAATGCAAATCTGGGGTACCGCCGGAAAGCGAGTGGGCGGGCGGCTGAAGAGGGCATGGCCGGACCAGCGGGGAGTAGTAGGTACTCGCGCTATAGCGTCCTGGACGAATGAGAAAAAAAAATATGAAATTTGGGTGGTACCTACCTATCCATTCCCCCTCTCACCCTCACTCTCACCCGAAAGCGGTTACTGCTGCCCTATGGTTACTCAAAGGGGGGGGGAAAACATGTGGGAAAGTTAAAGGTACTTGCGATGGAGTTCCAAAGGGTTGCTTTTTTCGGGAATATTTACGTACGGTTTTGGGGATTGGCGTTTTACGAGTTGTTATGGGTTTTTTTTCCCCCTGTTTAAGGAATCGGTTGAGGGAAATCTCGGAAGGAAATTGTGGGGAGCTTTTTATGTATGTATGTACCAACCTGCCAGCCAGCTCAGGTACATTGATTTAACCTGGAAATGTATGTCGAACGTACAGGGGGGGGGCCCTAATGTACGTGTATGGATACCTAACGCATGTAAAGGTTGAATTGGAAATGGAGGGGTCAGAAAGAATCGAACAAATCACGATGGCCATTTCACCACGGAGTTTCCCTGATCCGGACGAACGCATGTGTGACGTCGAAAGAGACGAATAGGAATGAAAGTACTGGACTTCCGACGTACCAAGATCTGAACATAAAGTCTCATTCGGCGATAAGCATATCATAAAGTAGGTAATTACCTATCAAGTCAGTCAAGTCGGTAACATGTGACTCTATTCTATATATTTTTTGCTTCTATTAATGATGGGTTTTTAGCTGACTTCTGACCGTATGTAATAATCCTCTCTTAATCCTCTATCTATCTTTAGTCATCTTCGCGACGCCTGCTCGTATGTAAAAGGTATGTCCCTATGTATGTGGTAATAAGCTTATGTGCATGTTGAAAAGTACCTTCCTGGTTCGTATGTATCTCGCGACTAGTCGTAGTAGTCGTCGTGCCGCACCAGCGCTAGTCCTACTGCCGGTAACCATGTAAAGGGGGGAAAGAAAGAAAGAACAAAAAAATGCCGCGTAGGGCTTTTATGGGCCAAGCGAGTCTAGAATTGACGGATAAAATCCATCAATCATGCAATCATGCCTTTGGATCCTTGGCGCAGAAGAACCAGAAGACGGTAATGCCTAGCTTGATAGCAGCCACGAGCCACAGACTGTTCTGCACGGCCTGGGTAGCCTTGGAGATGAAGCCACCGGCAATGGCGCCGACGAGGGTGAGGGTGAAGGCGATGGCGCGCTTGTTGCGCTTGGGGTTCTGGCGGAAGGGGGCGAAGATGTTGGGGTCGCTGACGAGATCGCACAGCAACGTGGTGATGACGACGGTCGGCACCTCGGCCACGCCCAGACCGCGGCTGTTGACGATCTGTCCGGCCGCCTGGAAGGATAGGAGCGCGATGGGAGCCAGCTCAGCAAAGTCGACGTCCGAAGGGTTCCGCCGCGACGGATACCGTCCGTCGATCAGTCCGCCCTGGATGATGCCCGCCGCTAGGGCGACGAAGACGGTCTGGGTCAGGAATGAGACGAATACGGTGCGACGCTGGCGTCCCTTTCCGATGAGCGCGTGGAAGCGCGAGAAAGAGACGCAGCCTATTATGAAGAAACCAATACTCGTCACTAAAAAAGAGGTTTCCCCGCGTTAGTAAAAAGATGCGCTAATAATCTGCCAAAAGTCTCTAGTGACGACAGAACGGATGGACCCGCGCGGCGGGAAGCGGGTAAGGGGAAAAAAACTTTTCGTCTATTTTCCCACATGGTAAATCCCAGCAAAACTTACAAGAACGAGCCCACCCATAGGGCCTATTATTTTGACCTGACGTGCCTAGCGCGACGAAAACCGTGTTTCCTAGAACGAATAACGTTAATTTGAAGCTCCATCGTCATAGGGAGTGAGTGAGCGATTCAGACTTACCAGTTTGCATAGACACGAAAGTTCCATAGGCTAGATAGGGCGAAAAAAAGCAAAAAAAGTCAGCTCATATTATGCATGCAAATGCATACACCCGTTTGGGTGCAAGGGGTGCAATGTCGCATTTACCGTTGTAAAGTGTCCCATCAGTGAGACCGGTGGCTAGACAGCAGACAAGGAGCGGCAGGTAGACCAAACGAGGGTCGAGGTCTTCTGAGAATCGCTTCGAGCTGAGAAGACCGGATTTGGATTCTGGTTTGCTCAGCTGCTCATTGGAATTATTGGAGTTCTTGCCGTCTGCTGATGACGGCGGCAGCGCCTTTTCCTCGTCTAGTAGCATTGCGCGCTGCAGACGGCGGCAATTGCAGCAATGATTTGTTGGGTTTGTTGGTAATGTGACGTTTTTGTGGGTGATGATCAATCAATAGTCGAGCGACGTTTGGCAGTGATTGAGCTTAGTCGACCGTGGAAATAGGGTGATGATATGTAAGTCAGGAGCTAATTGGGAATTTGGTTGGTACGATGTAAAAATACGGAATGCGCCGAGCCAATACGAGTCAATCTGATCATGTACGTGTGAGGGTATAAGTAGGTATGTAGGTAGGTATGTTGGTAGATAATAGGTAGGTATGAGATGTTTGACAGAAAAAGTTGCGTGATCGACGCGCAGGTCCGGGACAATTTAAGAGACAAGAGTGTTTTTTTCTCTCCTTCTCTCTCTCTATCTCCTTCCTATGCCGAGACTATCGATCAATTTTACTTTACGTGGACGCGTTGCGTTGTTGCACAATGGAGCACTGGAGACGAGAGGTGCCTTTCTTCCGTATCCTCAAATCCCTCACCATAATCCAACCAGGTTCTCGATTGTGGGCTACGAGGATCCTGATGCAGACTCAGCTTGGTGTGCAGGGTGTGAGATGCGGCTGCATAAAGAGCGTAGAGAGCATCGAGGCAAACTTTTTCCCATTTTTTCTTTCTTTCCATGAAAAGTGGTCCATGTCACTTTTAAAAAGAGTACGTGCGTACAAAAACCTACGATAAGGGGCGACTAAGGAATGCAGCCAAGGCTGGATGTCAGAAAATGATATCAGATTCAATCACAGCCTAACGGTTATCGCCAATGACTCAGCAACCGAGCTTTCTATTAATCATGTGCTTATTAGCTTTCCCGAGATAAGATTAATAAGAATACGGGAAGCGAAATAGAAGCCCACTGCCCAGACAATTAAAGTGGACTATGGAAAAAGAGGGCCTCTATCCACTTTCCAAGCCGTGACAGTTACCTAGTGCGAGACTACCTACCGTAGCTAGTAGTAGGCTATTACGCCCCTAGTCTACTTAGCCATCTCCACGTCTTGTTGGTTTCAAGAAGGGCCACCTTCAAGCAACCCAGAAAATCTCGCGGGCGCTTCGAAATCTTTAGGGCCCTTCCTTTTCAACGCTCCGAGTCCTGAACGGCCCCTTTTACCCACTTCGTACTGTCAACAGCCCTATGCTCCGGCCGAGAGCTTTAAGTACAGGAACCCCCCCTTTCTATCACGAAAGCCGTGTCTGGTAGCGGTCCGTTGGCCCGATCCCGATCCGGCGCGCCGAGAGCATGCCGAGAATATGGGAATGCGAACTCGTCCTTGGCTGCAGCAGGTCGTTCTCTTTTCTAGCCCACCATAAGCAGCGGGACAACCTCGGGAGGTCCCTTGAGCGGTACAATGCAGCCTTGGCCCTATGCGACCTTGTCACTCGTCGGCCCAGCCTGTTTGTGAAAAAGCTTGAACGAGGGGAGCGCCCGTGGAAGCGCCCGTGCAAGGTCAAGAGTGCCGAGGTGGACGCCACCACTCCTGCTTACGACTTCTTTCCACTTTCCATCGCCTTCGCACACGATGATCGGTGCATGCCCAGCCTGTCCTCAAGAGGGCAAACACACAGGGGTATCGATTAGAAGTCCTAGCTCATATGGGCAGGCCGGAAAAGGGCCGCTCATGACAAGAAAGTTGTCCGGGTTGTTATACATGTACGACATGCAATTGGCGGATGACGCGATGGCACGCCGTGACTCTGGGCGGCGAGATAAAAAAAAAACACTTACTCACACGTATGTAAAGAGAAAGAGAGAGAGAGAGAGAGGGGGGGGAAGAGAGAGATCGAGAGAGAGAGATATGCACACTGACCAGTAGGTACGTTACAACGGACTCGACGACCAGTATAACCCTTATTTTCAAGGTTCTTTTTGGGGCTCTCCGATATATCGTCTTCCTTATCGGGGATGCAAGGACGACATAACAAATGAATGAAAAATACGAGTATTGTTGGAGGTTTTGGTTTCGAGGTCAGCTTGTTATATTATAGCTTTGCTTTTTTGTTTATTTGTTGGTTTCATGTTTTGCATTTTGGGGGTGCGTGTTGGGTGTTGGGTGTTGGGTTTTCCTCAGCTCTCAGCTTGCTTTACTTGCTTGCTTTTCTTCTTCTATTTGTGGCTATTTTTGAAGGTCATTCTCCAGATTATACGATTATACCACCTATAAAGAGGATCCCTTACATTTGGTAGGCTCAAGGCGGGCCAAGTCGCACACTCTATCGACAAATAACCTATTTTGGAGCCAAGACTTTGGTCCAATCATGCCGTGCATAAAATGGCCTTTGCAGAAATGTATAACTAAAGACAGGAAGGAACGACCGTTTTATTGGGTGCGCCCAACATTGTCCGACGCCAGCCACATGACCCTTACATCAACCAAACTATCGCCAAACTATATGGCTGGCACTGCTGGGAATGCCGGTACTTGTTCTAATACACGGCAGTACACCTGGACTGCCAGACTGCCAAGGGAGCCAAGTCGGGACAATCGTTCTGCACTCGAGTAAGCTTAAACAAGTAAACCTTGCTTTAATTACGACCAAGGTTGCAGACGAGCACGAGAACATCCATGATCATCCGATTTACGAAATGTCCGCCCTGCAGGGAAATCCATTTTTTTGCCCTTTTTTTTTTTTTTTTGCGGCACGGACAGATAGGGAGGCGACATAATTGGCAAACGGCTGTTCACATTTAACATTTGCTTGGCCGGCTGTTAGCACGATCCTAACCTATCCAGCTGACATCCTGGTTGGCTTGGGCATTGGCATTTCCATCCTGGACTTTGCTTTGGTCTCGTCCCGGCCAGATTTGTGTCGTGCGTGTGCAAGTACCAAAATGTGATATTATTGTCTACCAAGTACGAGTAGAGTATTTGTCTCAATGTCTACCCATGCTGACTACCTACATGACTACATAGCTAGGTATTCCATGCACAGTCCACATGAGCCAAGAGGCTAGCGATCGTCAGACGCGGTGCATTTAAACAACAAACAAAGTCTTGGAACAAGCCTTGGTACGGGGCCGGGGCAACATGTGGAATCCAAAGTGGAAAGGGGTCGCCCGCCCTTGGCCTCAGGGGCGCCCAGAACGTTCCGTTTCGACCTAGTTTGTCTTCCTTTTCCTCCTCCTGCTTTCTAAATCAAAAAGAGGAAATAAAAAGAAGAAGAAATAACAACAACGAACATGGGCCCGGCGATAGGGCAACAGGGAAACAAGCCGACGCAGATGGCGTTATTGGCCGGTGGTCTCGACCCCAGAGTCCACGAGGGCGGTCAGCCTCATACCTAACCACAGTTGGGTCTATTCAAATGGTATGCATGTCGACGCCCGCATAGAGCAATAAGGACGCAGTATCATACCCTCTTCAGCACTGAACGTGCCACCCTTTTCACCCCTCACTAAACGTCGATAGAACCGGTCACGGTCCACAGGGGTGTCCCGGACGGGCTCGAGGGCTCGAGGGCCCCTACTGCGTCGTCACGGCCCCTCCCAGGGCCTATAAAATTCATCCGTCTTGGCCCAATGTGGCGACCATGTTGCATGTCTATTCGTAGGTTGATTCGTCGGTGCTCTGTGGGTGTTTTGTGGACTAAGGTTAGAAAGCCTTGGGTTCGGCACTAAGGATGCAGTCCCCCTCGGCCTAGTAATATCTCTATTACGAGTTGTAGACTAGCAGAACTAGATAGACGGTCCCATGCGATCCCCATGCTATTGTTACACCAATCTGGTAGTTTAAAGTTAGACTTAAAGTTAGACTAGAGAAGGGTATACCTACTCGTACTCGTAGATAACGGTCGAGGTAACAATAAGATAAGACAACAGAAACAACCCAATCAAACGATGTAAGCACGTCTGCTGAGATGGTGCCAACCCGGCGTACACAATCTCGACTTCGACCTAGAACGATCCATCCCGGTCGTCAGTCGAAACAAAGGAGTGGCCTTTTTTTCCCCCAACGGCATTGTGACTTGTGTGTGTGAAAGACAAATGTCCGGATAGATCCGCAGCGATGCAACCTTGAGAGACTTCAGCCCATGAACGGCTCTTCTTTGGTTCGACCTAGGCTGAACAGGGGACACGGGGTATCCAGGTACTTTTTCTTTGGTTCGGGGCTAATATTTCTGGGCAAGCCGCCCTGAGAGAAGGGGGGAGGGGTGCCACTCATTCGTTAGTTCCCCAGAGTATCTACGTGACTACATACGTTGACTTTGCACCATACCATTGGCACGAGATGAACGCCGATTCTTTATTATGAAGTCACATCTGATAGATTTGGGCTTTGGGCTGTAGTAACACATGGCATTATTGACGATCCCATGCCCTGTCTGTAAGTCGGAAAACTCATTATTGCTTGTGATGATGATACGTATTACGTTCAAAGGGGGAGAAACTCCTAGCCAACTATACCCTACTCTCCCTCCCTCCCTCCCTGGCGGAGGGAAGGCTGTCTACCTAGTCTAGGTAGATACTCTGTTCTGGGTCAACTCAGCTCAGGCCAGAGATGATATCGGTTACGCATCTATGTCACATACAAGTCCTTGTGTGTGGGGCAACCGACATGTATACCATTATTGGCCTCTTGTTTGAGAATATCGAAAGGGATGTTTGAACGCTCAGGCTCCCGTCGTCTAAGCTTGGCGCACGATATCGGCCGTCGGGGTTACCACTCGTTGCAGATCCAGGACGATATGCGCCAAGTCGACTGGTTCATCTTCGTCCGACGATTACGGTAAAAGGTAAGAAGGAGGGTGTTGAGTAGGATCGAGACATGGACATCGATCGAGGTTTGGTTTACGAGGAGGGGGGTGTGTGGTTACCGGTACCATGTGATGTTTGCTGATGCTTAAAGTGTTACCTCGCTCGAGATGGTTCAGAGAGGGAACCACCCAGATTCGAATATAAATACAAGGTCGGCGGATCGACATTTTCCCCGGATTCTTGAGCAACATCGATCAGAAGCGCTTGAACTCGATTAAGCACAACTCCACGAGTCTATATTTACCAGTGCCACGTTCTGCCATATATCAAATTTTCCCGAGTTTCTGTTTCTGCTTCTGTTGTGCCATCTTAAACAAACTAAAATAAAATAAACAATGGCTCCCTCTGCTTTCTCTTCGGACCCCGTGTCCCAGCTAGAGGCCCAGTCTGCTCTGGTCCTCGATGCCGCTACCACAGATGTGACGGCTAACCCTCATGTCGAGGTTACCAAGCCCATCTTCTCATCCGTCACGACCGAGGTTCCCTCTTCCCCCTCAAGCGAGACCCTCGCTGTTCAAGCACCCACGACCCAAATCCAGGCCGATGGCTTCCTAGACGATGCCCCTGCCCCGGCCGTCGTCAAGAAGGAGGCGGAAGCGGAAGCCTCAGTTGTCACTCCGTCACCGGCGCCTACAACGACTACAACCAAGCCGGTCCCCCAAAACAAATTCCTCCCCCTGAACGCCATCATCCCCGCCGTCACAGAACCCAACTCGGGTGCCAAGAAGTTGAGGAAGATGATTTTCGAGTCCAACGAGCTCATCATCTGCCCCGGTGTCTACGATGGTCTGTCTGCACGCACAGCTATCGAAGTTGGCTTTAATGCCATGTACATGGTGAGTAGATGGATATTCTTCTTTTTTTTTGTTTTTGTTTTTGTTTGACTAATTAGATTTTATACAGACCGGTGCAGGTACCACTGCTTCCCGCCTTGGTCAGCCCGATTTGGCTATTGCCCAGCTACACGAGATGCGTGAAAACGCCGAAATGATTGCCAACCTCGACCCCTTCGGACCTCCCCTAATCGCCGACATGGACACTGGTTATGGCGGTAAGATAACTTTCCCCTATTACTTGCACAATAATACAGACAGCCACACCAATCCTAAAAACAAATCTTGCAACCATGACTGATAACTCATTTTTTTTTTTAATCTCTTAGGCCCCATCATGGCAGCCCGCACAGTAGAGCAATACATCCGCTCCGGCGTCGCAGGCGCCCATCTCGAGGACCAAGTTCTGATGAAGCGATGCGGCCACCTGGGCGGAAAGCGCGTGGTAGCAGCCGACGAGTACATTGCGCGAATCCGCGCCGCGCACGCCGCCCGCGTCCGTCTCCAATCCGACTTTGTCCTGATCGCTCGCACAGACGCGCTACAATCTCTAGGATACGACGAGTGCATCAGCCGACTGAAGATGGCGCGTGACGAGGGCGCCGACGTCGGTCTACTAGAAGGCTTCACATCCAAGGAGCAGGCGGCGCAGGCGGTGCAGGATCTCGCTCCCTGGCCGTTGCTTCTCAACTCGGTGGAGAACGGCAAGTCGCCTCTGATCACGGTCGACGAGGCGCGCAAGATGGGCTTCCGCATCATGATCTTCAGCTTTGCTTCCATTGCGCCCGCGTACATCGCCATCCGCGACACGCTGACGAGGCTGAGGGACCATGGCGTCGTCGGTACCCCGCCTGATATCACGCCCGTCAAGCTATTCGAGGTCTGCGGTCTCAAGCATAGTATGGCTGTGGATATGAATGCTGGCGGAGCTTCTTTCGCTTCCGAGTTATAGGGAGGATTGGTCATGGGGTGATGTAAAAAGGATTTTGATTTTTAAAGGGTTTGGCTTTTTCATGGTTTCAATGGGATATTTACATGGGTTATTTTTCTTACATGATATATTTACCTTTTTTTCCTTTGTTTCTAGTTTTTCCCCTTCTACCGAGCATCATATTTCCCTTTTATGAGAAAGCATTATAGATGCGGATGGATTTTACCTTTTGCAGCTTTCTTTTTTTTGGTCCTTTTGAAAAGCAACAGTTTGGCTGACTGGACCGGGCCATTTAACTTGTCACGATGCTGTATATGAGAAGAGATGTTTATATTTATCACCATCATCTTTCCCTATCTTTCTAGCATTATATAGGAAATTCATATGAATTAGATCAAAATTCTGTGTCTTGAAGATGCCTTTGCTATTTTATTCCCATGAATTATTTCTCCTGCTAGTGAAAAACATACTATCGTCTTTATCTACAATACATATGTCAAAACAGTTCTTGCAGGTTACAACCCCTAATTCCACTATAGTTGTGACTATTTACTTGTCCCTCGCTTTGTAACCTATGTTGCTTGCCCCTCGAGTAAACTTGAAGGAATATCCCAAGCAAATCGTAGGAATCATCTACATTCAGCAGGATTCCCCTAATCGCCACCACATATATCATCAAACATACTCGTCCTTATCATGGCATGTATGTGGCAGCAGCGGCAGCAGCGAAGAACACTAGAATTAGCGGAAACACTCCCTCCGCCCACCGGCCAAGAATCTTTTATAGATTTGCCGTCATCCAATTACTCAAAAACACCAAGAGAAATCCAAGAATGGCGCCATCACCAACCACCGGAAAGATGACAAGGCTACAAGAAATATTCCTCTTTTATTCTTTTTTTTCTTTTGCCGAAATAGAAACAAAAGCTCAACAGTGGATGTATGTCCACTTTGTATCTCTTTTTTAACCGAGATTCAAAAAACCAAAAGTACGAGAGGGAAGTTGGAAGAATCCACACCCAAGTCTTTGCCAAGTTGAACGTTATTTCAGCCCTGGATTTTTAGTCCACGAGTAGGTTAACCTAGATAGATGCCTAGATACTGTGTGTCCAGCCACCAGAAAGACCAAGATCCGTAACAGGAAGTAAATACGGTATATCCTCCTCGTAGATAGTTACGTTACCAAGACGCGTGTTCGTATCAAGATCAAGAGTTCTCGTTTTCTTCTCCTCCCCATGTGCCTGCATCACACACATACTCGTACCTATAGGCTATGAGATGTCATGTCAGTTAGTTAGTCCCATTTTTCCCGCCCCTGAACATAAAAAGAATGCCAAGATTTCAACATCCCCCCCCTGTTTCCACTTTCCACCTTCCACCCCCTGACCGGTCCCCGGCCCACAATAACAAAAACAGCCAGCCCCCTGCTCTCCGGTGAAGAAGGAAAAAAAAACACACACAAGGCCAAACTACCTACCTAATCCGGATGGAGGCTCTGCGGTAACTGGGGGGGAGCTGGACTAGATACTGTTAGATGACTTTACCTTAAAGGGGAAATTTTCTAAATATCTAGGTTTAGTCTAGTCTTTAAAAGGGAGTGAGAGTTTGAGTGGATCGGTCGCTGCTTACGTGTGTGAGGTATATCCCCTTATTCACTACGAGTACATATGCACGTTATAAGATATTTCCGTAATGACCGACATATACATGTACGTGTACATACAGTAAACAAAAACCATGCTTTGCAAACTTTGGATTCAACTCTATATTCCCAGACTCATCATGTACGAGTACACGTAAATCATTGTTTAGATATTGGGATTGGTATTGATCATCCTGGAATTACAACAGAAAGCCATATTCCAAAAAAGTAAGGGTATCTACACGTGGCGTAGATGAGATATATTCCAACGGTTTTATTCTACCTAGTACCTACCTACTTATCCCCCCATCTGGTGCCACGCGGTTGTGTGCCAGCTCCACGGCTATCGGTCCTCGAACCGAAGATAAAGAAAGGAAAAGAAAAGAAAAGAGGCCGTTTTTCCCAAGACACTGGGTATCTCCCACAAAAGTTTGATCTAACCTGTTTTCTTCCCCGGAGACCCTTCTTACATGAAAACCAATCAGGCAAATACCCTATCTTGTTGTTACCCAGGTGTAGGTTTTAAGGTTCCGACTTAACTTCCTATTCGAGCAGTGAGGAGAATAAGTAAGGTCTAGAAGGTGAATGACCCGGAAACTGATATAGGTACACACATGCATCTACGACTATCTAACCTAACCTAGTCTAAAAGTCCACTTTGTCTTTTTCCCCCGTTTTACCTACTTGTACGAGTACCTCTTCAAAGGGGCTACCAAGGCTTGACAGTCGTGATTACATGCATGTACGGGTAAACCCCTCGTTAAAATTTACAAGTACGAGTACAAGACTTTACTCAGCCCACACCTCCTGACAACGTCCCCCCTCTCCCCCCCCCCCTGCTCACCTTGCTTGGCGCCTAGACGCAGCCGAGCCGGCCATTTATCGTTGAGATGCATAACCTTATGCGAGCAAGACAGATAGATACGGCTGGGCTGGTTAGGTATCTCTTCTTGTTTATGGTCCGAAACCTCCTTTTTATCTTACTCGTACCTACCCTACCGACTCAATCACTCGTCCCTTTACCTACATACCTTAGTCTACATAGCCAAACCTACATGACTGATGTTTTTTTTTCCGACATGGCTTCCCTTTAACCTCCCCCCCCCCCCCCCCTTTTTTTTATTCTCCTTTCTTTAGCTTTTTCAGAGTAGGTATCTAAAGAATACTTACAGGGCCAACTACCTACCTACCTCCTATCTAACCCCAACCCCCCCCCCCCAAAAAAAAAGAAGAAAAAAAACCGAGTGACGATGCCCAGACGCCAACCAAGTCTCTGGGCAAATATTCCTTTATCTTTTTTTGTTTTCGAGGAATGCAAAGTTTACGTAAAACAAACTTGTCAAAAAAAAGGTCTTCTTTACCTAGACTAGATAGACTACCGGCTGGTTGCCGTTTTCTAAAAACTGCCGAGAAAACTTAGTAGGTATCTTGCGGATACACCCGCCCGCTGCTTAGACTAGTCTGATGTTTATTTTGTTTATTTTACATAAATATTTGTAACAAGAAACAAGAGATGAAAAAAAGTTGACAGGTCGGTTTTTCTTGGGGGGGGGGGGCGAGTAGGTACGTAAGCGGAATAATATATTTTTTGGGGTTTGCCTATCTATCTACTCGTATGTACTTTGCTTGCTTGCTATCTGTGGGGGGGGGGGGGGGGGGATATAAACATGTGGTTTTTTTACGAGTACGTGTAATATGATATCCCCCTTGAAGGCTGGAGCAAGCAGGCATTCAGGCACCTAATTTCAAATGAGGAGTTTCACCTCCCTCCTCTCTCTCAGAAATCACACACACACACACCCTGTGTAATGGATTAAATTGGGTAGGTAGAGCTTGTCCACCCGGGCAAAAGAGGTTCTCTGAGCAGTAGGTAAATGGTCGAATCAAGAGGATAACTACCTAGGTTACGAGTAGGCGATTAGGGGTAAGCAGTTGTCGAATATGTTTTTTTAGTAAGCCTCCTAACCAATATATATATATATATATATCTGTACATCTCTTTACACATGTTCTGATTATATCCATATCTACTAAGTATGGTATCTATTCATAGTGACTGACTGACGTAGGTATATTTCTCGCTCCCATCATCAGAGTCAACCCCGCTCACCCAGGTCGGTCGACCCAACCAACCGTCAGTATTGTTCTAGTACGAGTAATTGCAGAGTCCCTATCAACGGAAACAACCTTTTTTCGTTGCGGCGATTATATACAATGAAGGGTTACTTCCCTAGATGTGAAGAAAAAAAAAGGTCTGTAGTGACACCGGGGGTGGTCTCATTCTCCATGCTGAAGTTGCCGATGAACCCAAAATAAGTCCCCTCACTCACAAGTCTACCGGATGATTCGTCTATCCGACCTAGACAAGACGAGACAAACAGTAGGACAAATAGACGTTATGACTGGGACACCGCGTGCCCACCGTATCCAACCTCAACATATAAAACACGGTGGTTGGCGGCTGCTGCTGCTGCTGCTGCTCCCCATTTACCAGTAATCAACTGCACGTTGCAAGTTCAACGGTAATGCATACTTTACCGAGCTTGTTGGTAACATGGCATGCGCTGTCTTGCCAATCTTACATTACTGGAGGCTGTGCACACCTGCTGTACTACCTACCTGGTTTGAGATTGGGTAAGTACCTACTCGTGAACAGGGTGTCTTATCAGGGTTTTATATGATGAAGGGTCCTGTAGTAGGGTTAGCGAGTTCTTCAAATTCTGGCTGCCTTTTTACCCCCGATCTCGTTGTACCGTTCTACGATAAATAGCAAATGGTATATGGACACTGTCTGTCCATGTCTGATAGGTAGGTGAAGTTGATTTCTATCTATCTATGCATGATACCTACTTTGTATGTTGTAAATCAGGATTTGTTTATTGCCAATTATTCGTACACGTAGAGAGAGAGCTTGGATAATATAGAAGTTTTGAAAACATGAAAATGTATTCCAGACCGAGAGAAGCAAAGGATTAGATTTAAGAATGATGATAAAAAAGACAAAAAAAGACATACAACACCAGGGATTCGCTGGTCGTCACCGACCCAACTACTGATCTGGCGGTATCCGGCTTAGCTATGGGGGAGCGGACGGGACCCCGCGTTCTCCAGATCCTATGGTCGTATGTGATTGTCTTGTTGTATCAATCGTCATTATATAGTATATCCCAATAATAACAACAGTTTACGAGTACTTAGATCATGGGTTGTTTCACTGTTTGTGGCGCTTGTATCAAAATTAGACTTCCGAGTCACTACCTACCTTAATCATTGTTGTGTCTGTAAAACCCCATCGGAGGACTTTGAATACGACATAGCCGGTCGGTCGGTCGGTCGGTCGGTCGGTCGTGACTGATTCAGAAGACATTAGCAGTGTAACTACCCTTAGATTATTATGTCCCTACTCGGGGAAACTCGTCCGTTGTTTTCCAAATTCTCCTTTTGTCCGTGACGACTGACAAGGTTGTATGAGATTTAAATAGATAGATAGATAGATAGGTATCACTAGACACTAGACCGCTACCACCTAGGGTACTTTACATTTACCTACTCGTACTTAATTGGCTGGTCCCGTGATACATGTCCTCCTCCTCGGAACTCCCCAAGTGAAATCAGATACCTATCTCAGCCATGGTTCACTTACGCTTAAGTGCTTGACTTTGGAAAACATCCCCGCGGACATTAATCTAAGACAAACAATCGGGACAAAGGGAAAAAGTCATAGCTTAGTAGATATTTTACGTCGTGTACCTTACCATGTGGTCCAGCTAGAAACAAAGGGAAGATTATTGTGAGGGTTAGGTAGGTAATCCCAAGCCCGAAATCCATGCTGAGCGACAACTTTAAGTTTTTACTATCACGAGGACTGGAATAAGAGCTCGTGACAACACATTTTTAGAGCTTACCTGTAGGTACAGCGCACCTTTAAAAAGTTATATTCCGTCATGCCGGCATACGCTCGTGAGACTACAGCCTATTTAACACATAGTATAACGGACGTCAGTCATCTACAATGGCATACACAAAACGTTTGGGGAAGTACCCGGTAAGGAGTTGGCAACCGGGACCGGAGCACGGAGCCGGGATGGGGGGCGTGCCGCGTGCGTGCATCATCTATCTATATCCAAAAAGCGGGAGAGGGGTCGGCGTCTATTCCCCGGGCGGCGCGGGGTTTATTGAAGTCGGAACATCACGGGCGTCGTTTGTTTAGACTTATCTAGCAAGGTTAGGGTATATAGGTAGGTAAAAATGCCAAGATAGGTTAGGCGTCGGGGTCGATGACAACATCCTGTTGGGGGCAAGAGAAGTTACAGGGGGGGTATGATTGCGTGATGAGGCTCTTCTTTTGTGGCTTAATAATCCAAGGTTGGGACAGTTGTAGAGAAAGAAAGGAAAGGAAAAGAAACACGGAAATGGATATGGCGATGGCTAACTACCTACCTAGGTAGGTATCTAAAGGTTCAAAGCTCTAACATTCTGTAGGTAGTTTATCATCTCGCAATTGTAGACTGTGTATGCGTATTACCTACCCCGTCGGAGTCATTGAAGTTTTAAATAAACCTTGGGTATGGTTCTATAGAAGGGAAGGAAAAAAGAGAATAGGAGCGACTTGGAATAGGAGTAGCATCTAAACATCTAGTCCGACTTCTTCTGTACCTTTGTGGTTTCTGAACCACTCGTCCTACGCCATGAAAAACCCCCCAAGCCCAAACATATAACTGTTCCTTTTCCTCAAGCACTCAATATTGATCTGGGAAAAGAAGTTTCTAGTGTCGATGTGTAGATTTTCATATAGCTCGGAACTCAAGCGCTAGGTAAGCCACAAAACTACTGTCTGTGCACCAAGTAGTCTGGCCTAGTCTACGGGGTATTAACGTCAACCAGGGCGCCTTGTCTTCGTATGGGGCTCATATACAGGATTTGTGACACGAAGATGATCTAGAGATATCTACGATACGATAGAAAGGTCGTATACCTCGACTATCCGATGAGTGAGACTGCTGGAACGCATCTAGAAGGGTATACAAACCTATGAGCAGGAGGGAAGAAAGGGAGTCAAGGATCTATTAGATACCTAAGACAGACAAGCCAAAGTGTAAAAGTTAGCCAGATAATATGGTAAAAAGTCATATACGTCAAATCAATCAATCAAAAAAACGTGGGTCGACTTCTTTCTATTCTAGTATTAATACCTATAAACCAAGGAAAACACACGAGTAGTGTTTAGATAAAATATACCCAGACACTACCCGTCTGACAAGAGTTGAGTAATAAGAACAACAACACCCCCTCTAACAAATGAACTTGACATGTGAACACCAACCCCCCCAAGAATATCTCTTCTTCAACCTATTCATCACAACCAATCCCCTATTCCCCCACTCTAGAGAGTGAAGAAGAAGAGAGCAGCGGCAGCAGCGACACCACCAAGCAACACACCACCAACCTTTCCAGACGAAGCACCACCAACCTGGACGGTAGGAGGAGCAGCAACAGCAGTAGGGGAAGGCATCTTGGTCGTAGGCATCATGGCAGCAGATGAACTAGGAGAAGCAGCAGCAGGAGGAGGGGGAGAAGGCATCTGCGGCGCTGTGGCCTCGGGTGTGTACAAGGCAGAAGACATCATTGTTGGGACGGTCTAGTTTGCTTATTGTTAGCAACGTGTTCCGCGGGCGAGTAGTCACCTTCCAATAAAGGGAGGGATGCATATGACGGCAAGAAGGAAAAATGATATAAAAAGGAAAATAAAAAGAAAACCCAGACTAGGGAGGGGGAAAAATAATCAGGTGATGGTTTGTCGTTCAAGGGATGGATGAATACAGCAACAAATCCAATTCCAAACCTAGGGAGAAAAAAGCCACATCCATCCATCCCTTTCCACAACCCCTAGAGATAGCACAGAACAGACGAAAGGAACGGAAAGTAATCTTACCGTAGTAACCGTGCAAGGACAATTAGTAACGACGACGACCTCGCCCGCCGTGGCAGGATACTCGCATCCGTTAAAAGTAAGCGTCGTAGCCTCTTTACACAACGTCGTCAGAGTGTCGACCACAACTACGGTCGTGACAGTCGTGTTGAAAAATGTATAAACCGGCAAAGCGGTGGCTGTGGCATTGTTGTTGATCATCATGGAAGATGAAGAAGAAGCGGACATCATGCTGCTGGTGCTGGTGGTGGTGTTTGCTGCCGCCATCATGGTGGATGAGGATGAAGAAGAAGATTGCGCCATTGTTCCTACGGCGAGAAAGCTCATGATTGCCAGAGTGTTCATTATGGTTTTTTTTTTGGGTATGATAGAGTGTCTGATCTGAAGGTGAAAAATGAAAAAGAGCAGAACTATCAGTTTGTGAGATCCAGTTGACTCGGAGGTAGGGGTGGTTTAAGAAGACCGCAACTGGCCCAAGGCTGGTGGCGACTTGACTTGCACCGTCGAGTCGCCGGGAATCTGTAATAAGACAAATCAACACGGCTGAGCACCAATGATGTATTCCGAATGACCAAAACAAACCACCGTCTTAGATGAGCCCCCGCCTACTGTCTTGGAATGGACACGGCGCCATGGCCGACTGTCTTCGTTCGTCTCATCCAATCCCATTATCGCACACCCGATGGCCGTCTTGTCTCAGTTGACATATCCACTCTTACTGGCAGCGGTTGCCCTCTCCTTTTTATGTGCAGAAATGATTCAAATTTTGCTACTTTATTAGCTCTGACGCCCCGATGAATGACCGGGTCCTTTCCAAAGCTTGAATCATATGTACATGTAGTCGCTGGATGCAAAGCGCGCGCGCATCCAACCCCCCCTTCTATCCATTCTATCCCTCCATTTCCCAACTCTTCCCACCCCCCCAAAAAGGCTGTCCAGACAAGAGTACGGTCAACCCTCTAATCTCCCCACCCCTAGTCCGTCCTGCCGTACCAAAACGGTCGCCTTGGGACAGTGCCGCACTTCTTCTCCAGTGTCTTTCTCGCTTTGACCACGGCTGCTCTTTTGTAACCGTCTTCCTTCCCTCTTCGAAACTAATCCCAAATCATTTTGTGTGGCCTGGTATCGTTTGGATCGTGGGACGACTCTTGTCGTCCAGCCAATAATCCGTATACAGTCCAATGACCTCCTTGGTGACTACTGCACTGCGGTTTGTGGTAGGACTGACCACTGTTTAAGCAAATATGCCGACCAAACTCATGACTCTTGCCGTTCGGAACGCCGATCGAGGGTGATCTCTATGCTGGTTTATCCTTCAACGCCGATAGATCCGGGTAAGCAACGTATTTTTTTTATGGAATTCAATATTCGGTAAGATGAGGGGAAATTAGTTAAGTAGTCAGCAGTATTGCCTGCCTTCCACTGGCAAAGTGTCGTCGTCATGGGCGCGTTAAGCTGGTGAATCCAAACAAAGTCCCGTTCCATGCAGGCCTGCTATCACTCCAACATATTAATGTTTGAGCTCGAGGGCCGTAACAGTAAAGATCTTGGTGTTTGCCAGGTATTGTCTAATGTGCTATTTGCGGTTGGATCGGCTCTGGCTCCGTTCCGGGCCCCGATTGGAACCAACCACGATCGAGTCGAAATCGTAGTTCTTCAACGTGTGCTCGTACTTGGCGTTTCGTAAGAATTTGGGTACCGAGTCCTGCAAAATCATGTTAGTCAGAAAACATTCCACAAAGCCGAAACAGCAACTCTTGCAGCTAAACTTACGCTCGCCATTAGTTTGAACACCGCATTCTGAGCGTCTTCAAATAGTGCCATGACCTCATGTAATGTGTCGATCATGGCGACATCTTGCCCGACTGCCTTAGTCATCCGGGTAGCGAGATTATTCCGCAGTTGATGGTCGATATTCAGCTCGCACGGTGAGCCGGGTGCCAGGAACGCATTGTAGATCCCGTACGCTTGAGCCATGATCTCTTTGATGCCGTCCATCGAGGTCGAGTTCGGGTTCTTTTGCGCCGATTTGATCGCCGCGCGACAACTGCGTACAAACTCATCTACGTCCAAGTAGAACGAGAGATTCTCCTCACAGTGGGTTTCCCGCAAGTTCTCCCTAAACAGCAGCCTGAGTGCCGCATCGTTCAAGATTTTATCTAAACGCTGGGTATTCGAATCTCTGGGAACACCGGGACGTCCTGACGCACCCAGCCCTTCACTCTCCGAAGTCCGGCCCCGTCCAGTTCCGCTCAGTATATCCTTACCGTGCGGTGTCAGTTGATAGATTGCGTTCTTCGTAGGCTGGAATATGGCCGCAGACGGAGATGTCGCCATGTACGCCCGATCCGGCTGAATGCATGCCATCAAACCATACTCGACGAATAGAGAAGACATTTCGTACGTCTCGCGCCGATCGACTGTCGTGCAGCAGTCCATGAGCCAATCCGAGCACGATTTCCCGGTAAATGTGTCCCTGTAGACTTTGCCCGAGATTTTGCGTTCACTGGCCATTTTGACGCCCGTAAGACCGTCCCGATAATCACTCAACGAGTCCGAATCGGCTGCGCTAGTACTGGATTTAAGGTTCAACCCTCCATTCGCGCCGCACAATCTCCTGAAAACCACCTCCATCGTGCCACGATCCATGACAAGTTTGTCTGTTGAGGGATCTCGCTCTAGTATGCACAAATGGCTCGATCCTTGCGCGATCAGATCACCTATTTGCCTTTGTTGGATGCCGTTGCGCGAGCAGAAGCGGTCCAGCACACATACACCCTTTGGTGTTAGTTGCCATACCGACCCTTTCATCGTGTAAACCGGTTGCAATTTCCCGTCTGCTGACTCGATGAATCGGGCGTCGAGGAAACGTTGGCAGATGGATCTGGCCATATCTTTAGCCATCGAGAAGGTTGTCGTCGTAGTTGTTGTTACGATGCGAGAGGGATCTTTGGGATCGGGCATCCGGTTGGATTGCGAGAATTTGAGGGAGCCAAGGTTGTTGATGGCATCTTCCGATAGGAACGTATGCTCTACCCTTGTTAATCGTACTCGATGTGGCGATAACGGCAGTAGGCTAACTATCAACGTAGAAAAGAGGTCTTTAAAATCCTGGAAAAACAGCGCGTTAGAATCTTTTTTTTTGGATTTCCACCATTCGAGCACCAAAGGGATGGTGTAGCCGACGACGGCCGTGCGGCTCGCGCCAGTTATTGGCGGAGTGGCATTGTAACCACCGAATGATCACTTCCATCACCATCAAGAATTGGGTGACATACCCGAGTGAATGGACGGTCGTCATCCGTCATACGGAGTAATCTCGATGATGTTTGATGCATCTTGTTCTTGTTAGACAATAGAACAGGCGCTGGGTGGGTTGGATCTGTTTCGGAGTAGGGTCTCGAGATGGGATCCTGCAGTGACGCCTGGCTAGACCGTCGCGTGGCGGTGAGAGGGCTCAGGACGGACGCCGAAGAGACAGGGGTGCCTCCCGTCTGCGTGTGTCCTGTTGAAAACCTCTCCGAACTCGAGGATTCACTACTTCTCCGGGAATCCGGCAACACTGGAGGTCGATATTGGGATAACGAGGACTGACGATGGCGGGCAGGCGGCTCAGGGCGACCCGAAATCGTCTTATCAACAGCAGCTGCGGCGTTTCCAAGCCAGCCGACGTGTTTCTCTAGGCGATGACTAGGCGCACATGTCAATTACAGACTCGGGCAAGGGTAGGCTTGCTTTTGCCAGAGCAAATACAGCGGCCGCGACAGGTAAGGATGGGCAGTAATCAGGCAGTGCGTATAGAGCGGGTGCGACACGTACCTGGAATATTTGTTATTATTAACAGTAGAAGAAATATTCGAACGCGCTATAGTAGCAGGAGGGGGAAGGGAAGCAGAGTGAGGGACAGAAGCCGTTGTGGGAGGAGTTGAAGCGGATTTTGGCACTACAGCGGAATTCGCAGTGTTTGCGTGGGACGGTTGATTGTGGAGTACTAGCGAATCTGCCCGAGAGGTTGGTGATGGAGGATAGATGACAGCCATCTACCAAGAATCGAACGGGACAGAGAGGGTCAAGGCTCGTTAAGTTTCAGGACTTGGCCGTGGGTATTTTGAACACAGGTCTGGTCTATGCTGGCGAAAACATTGGGGATTCGACCTAATTCAAGCCAACCAAGCCGAACCAGCAGATCGTCGTGGGTACCGGACAATGCTATTATCAAATACCTACTTTTTGTACTTTGTGCTGAGAATAGTCCTGTCCGGACTTTTTAGGGTAGACACCGAAGTGAGTGGGCGGACTAGGTGAACTAGGTGACTAGAAAGGTACTGTTTTTGCAAAACAGCAAAAGAGAGAGCGGGAAAAAGAGAGGGGCCCAAGGACCTAAAAGAGACTACTTTTCGCTAGGGCTGGGGCCGAGATGGCGAGCAAGAAGGAAGAGGATGGAAAAAGTAGGTGTGGAGTTTAGGAAGTCTACGATGAAGACTTGGATACCGACGAAAAATTAAAAATATAGAAACAAATCAATAGAGAGTAAACGACCGCCAGGTAGATTCCTCTAACAAAAGCGGTGACACGATATCTAATATCTAGCGGAATTGCCCTATCTTGTTCATTGTGTCTTTCTTGATTTCGAGCCTTTGCAAGTTGCTGATGAGGATTGACCCTGTTTGGACGTGTTGAGGTCTAGCTGAGTGGAATTGAACTGTGTCGGCAGGTAGTCTAGTGCCGGGCCAAGTCCAGTACTCAATGCCCCGTTTCAAGGAATCATCCAAGGGCCACATGGTGGAGTTCCACACTACACGTATGTACCTGAACGATGACCCCCCATGTAAATCACTTTCTATTCTAAGCATAGTGCATATTAGCTTAGCTGACTTAGCAGCATTAACTTCCTCGTGCCTACAGGGGTGTGGTCACAAGTTACAACAAACCATGCTTAGCCTTCGGGGTTACGGAGAAGTAGGCAGTACATGATAGTAGCATCTCCTAACACCCATCGCACCGTGCGTCATCATCCATCTTGCGTTGACATAAGGTATCTCCTTGGGCTTTTATTCATGCTTTGACTACCTAGCTTTACTGTGTGACAACCGGACTAGGTATCTTGGACCGCAACAGAATATTGGACCACTATGCCTGGCTTCTGTGTGCTATACGAGTACAGAAAGATGTACTGCGAACTATAGCCCTTTAGGATAGGGTTGACGCAACACTGGACTAAATACTTTTTAGATCTGTGTAGGTATTATACCGACTGTAAATACATAACCGACAAGGCCGGTCTAGCGTTCTACATCTGTGTGTCATTTTGGGATACTTTGTAAGGTTACGGCGTAATCCAGAGTTTCAATTGTATATTTTCAATTAAGGTACTAGCAAATAGCCTCCGAATTTATCTTTTAAATAGGTTAACAACCAGCCGCTACATATACTTACAAGTATACACGCGTACTTAATAACCTTTGCTTCAATTTTTGCTCGTGCCAAGATAGAAACAATACATGTACTATCTTAAATTTAAAAAGCCACTTTATCCTAGCAAGTCCATGTGGATAAGTACAGATTTTAAGAGCGGGGCTTCTACTTCCAGTCAAAATTTGTGGGCTGGTTGGTATAAGGTAATGTATATTGTGGTCACATGTACATACCTGTCAATTATTTCAGGCGTACCTATTAGTTTGTGTGGTTTTGGTTTCTCTAATTGCGCAAGGATTAACCAAGTACACATCTCAACCTAAGTGGATCAACTGGAAAACACATATGTACCTGTGCCTTTATTAGGCAGCGTGGGTATCCAGGGGTCTGTGTTAGCCACCAGATGCCAGGCAATTTAATGCAAGACAGAGAAAACACTTCTTGTTATTTAGTATATAACTACAAGTAGGTACATGCCTCCAGGCTATCCTAATATAAAACTTGAGATAGCATATACTATAAACATGTTTAGTAGATAGGATAGATAAGATTTACTATGGTGTGATATACGAGTACACTCCTGCAATATTATTGCATCGTCACCAGCAATGGTTAAATAAATGCGCATAATAGTATATACTTTGCCGTTGTATAAGTGTCTAGGTCACTAATACGATCGATGTCACCTGACCAGCGCAACCCACCCCTCTAACGCCTCCTCGCAAGGTGTATCTCTTTTGATTGTCAAATCAGGCCACTCTTACACTCGAAATCACAAGCTGTACTCTCGAGGGGCGACAATGGCAACAACATTTTATGCTCAGCTTCATAATCCCCTAATAAAGAGAAATCAATAACCAACAATAACCACATTGTAAGACATTCTATTGTACAACACTTTGGCACTACTACTATCTCTAGAATTAATAGAGTCGCTTGTTGCCAAAGTGGATTTAAGACCAGCACCCCGAATTAAATTGATTAGATATAGAATACCCATCGCAGGATGCCTAGAATTACGTGTACACCATTGCTTGAGTAACCCTGTTGATTGCACCCGACACTACGGATCCAACTTCAGCCTCACACCATACTCTTAGGTTAGGTTAGTTACTTTCAAGAAGTTGACACAAATAACTATCGGTCAACTCGGTCCAGAAGCTACGCGGCAGATGCGGCTGGAGAGAATAGCTAGGTTAGTCCGTTTTACCCTTGTTTTGAGACGCGCTACGTCCACGCCACTTGATCTAGAACTCACTATGAGACGTTCTACAGAGTGGGAGTGCTTGGGATTTTGGTAATTAATCCACATTCAGAATTACACGACGGAAATATTTTATCATAAGCCATTGTTCTAGAGTGTTTCTAGAATCGAATAAAAAGGCTTCTAGGTTAGACGAGTTGGCCTATTGGTTACCGTTAGATAGAGCCGGATCTTATTAGTTTGCCTAAGCTGCCTTTGCAACATCCTAGCGTTGTTGCTGTATACAAACTAACAGGTCACAATGGCTGTTTTTCGTATCTTATTCCCGCGCTGTTGTTAAAAGTACATATGTATACCCACGCAAGTTACGAGTAGCTTAAAAGCGACACGTTTCACTCCAATGCCTAGCAAGTGCATCGTGGTTTCATATCTGGTAGGTTTAGGGAGTGACGTAACAATACCAATACGTAGCGGGTCGGCGTTAAAAGATACGCCGGTAGTCGGACACTCACCGCTCAAGTTGCTAAATTCGTGTACACCGTTACTGGTTCATACACATAAGGGGCCAAACCCAACCCTACCTCATGGGCTCATTTCCGTAGCATTACGGTATGATTATTATGGATTTTGAACAGCCTGTTATAACTTGCGCACGTGTTTTGTCAGCCACGCGTCGGCCACGTGTGGAGTATAAGCCAATACAAGCATTAAATGATGCCCAGGGGCCAAGGTCATCAAATGGTTAAAATCCCCACCTCTCACTTACCAATTTGGGCATTCTAGTAACGCCAGTTGTACGCGTACACAGTTCTCAGGCCACTAGTAGAGATCAATCTACCTAGGTCAACCTAAAGTACCAGGATCCATGCCCACCACCTTAATAAGCATACAGTGGTAAGACGGCACAGTAACAGATGCATCTTGTTCTTGCACTTTGTTGGGTTAAACCGATCTCTTCTACACAGTAGATATCTGGTTAAAAAGACCTGACTCCGTAGGTAATGTACGAGTATACAGTATAAGGAGATCTATGTTTATTATTATCACTTCCCACCCCTGATAATCTCCGATTGAATATCGGTGCTTTTATTGTGTACCTAGGTAAAAGGGGATAATAACCCGTCATCAGGAGGCACTAGCCTCTTTGAGATACTATTAGCCCACATAGGCAGTTCTGCCGTGTTGGAGAGAAAAAGGATGCTCCTACCATCTGTTTTACTAGGTATTCAGGACAAAATACATGCGGGTACATGTACGTACCCAAATACCAGAGTAGGTACATTGCAAGTAGAAATGACAATTAATTGAAAGTTGGCGACACATCTCCTGCGTGGCATTGCCGCAGTAAGAGCATTTCAATTTGATTTATATTGACGAAGCAATTGGAAGAAGAAAATGCTTAGGACCATTTTGCATGTGAGATTCAAATCTTCCCGCTATCTTGGCATTTGGGTTCCGTGCACCCTCCACTAGGACATCTCGCTGTTTACTCGCTTGATTTTCGGATCCTGATGTCACACCCATCAAACCAACAAGACAAACCGTTTCTTTTTTCAGGCAATTTCTAGCGGGCATTCTCTCCTGAGGCACCGCTCGCCACGTGGAATGACGAGCGACTGCCAGGACCAGGGGTGAGACAGACTTGCGGGTCGTGTTTCGCAAAGATCCTTGATTGACCTTATCCACACATATGCGGTCGGTCGAGAAGGAAGAGTGATGAGTAGGTACTGTAGGTACTGGCAATACATCTTCAATTCTGGGTTAGGCTTTCAGGGGGTAACCTATGTGGCCTATCAGATATCTTCAGTCAGATTCTTCACTTACACATACCAAGGATAGGTATATTTTTCGAATATTGGGCGCCTTCAGACGCGAAACATGCAGTGACTTTTACCGCCATTGCCATTCTTCCAGGCGGACAACTTTTTGATGAACACGCAGCTTGGCGGACCGGACGGGAATATGCAATGTAGATGCGAAAGCAAAACCCGGTACGGTACGCCTAACCTGACACATGCGGAACAAGGGCGAAATACATGCTTACCTACCTACCCAGCCGTGCCAGTCCCCAGTAGGATCTTACCCTAGACTCAAAGGTCATAAAAAGATCGTTGGCATCATGCCGGTGCAGGGGGGGAGGGGAGACATCGTTTATTTACAACACATACGTATAATACCTAAGTAGAAGGTCAACTAACTGTGTCCTCACGTAGCTAACGGGAGTACAATATGCTCAACCTGGCATTGTCTCGAAGAACTCGCTTGAAGCCAAACAACCCCCCTTGCCTTTTCGAACCACAAACCACATGGCATTTGCATAACCGAAGTTACACGATCCGCAAAGTCCCGTTTAAAAGTCGTTTGACAAAGATTGCCCAGCCCAGGTTTCGCCAGGGCTGCCTCTAGTAGGTGTAGTAGGTATCCATCTATGTGCGGTACCTGCCGCTCGTAACGCGTAAGTACGTGTAATTACATGTGGTCAAGCCCACCCGGTCTGGACATCGTAGGCGTAAAGATGGGCTGAAACAGGAGATACCTACGAGTAGATTAGAGGCCCAAATAAGTACCTATGCTGGACCCCGTTGGACCCGTCCTCTTGGTAAACGGTGAAGATCCATCCAGGTTAGCGTGGTTAGATATCATCCGCGATGCTACCTACGGTGTACGGAACAGAGTTACGGAATATGCCACGAGGCATGCCTGCTAGCCTAGGATAAAAGCGTTCCATTCTCTCGTTCAGTGCACCGGTTGAGCAACATCTACCTATGGGTGTACATTGGTAATTACATGGTCGCAGTTAGTGTCCGCGCTTGGGCTTATGGGAGGGCTGACAAGCGACCAGGCGTGCCAGGTAAGGTTAGCTGAGGCGAACGGGAAGTGGGCGAGGTCACGGTTTACGGTCACGCACGTTCCAAGTTCACACCGCCCACATGTTCGACAGATAGAAGTCGCCACTCTATTTTCGGCAGAAAGCCCAAGCAATGGTCTTTTCACAATACAGCCTGATCTCACTACTCGTACAAGTAGATTGGACTACGCGTAGGTCAGGCCGGCCGGCTGATCCAAGCGGGTACGTAAAGTTACACGATTCACGTAAACAGGAAGGAAACAACGGCATAATCAACAAAGATTTACTCCTGACGATCCAGTTAGATTGACATAAATCGCAAAGCTAGCTGTCAAAGGAAGATGATGAAAATATGGTATTGTTTTTGCTAATTCAGGGGTCCGGCCCGTTAAGTGTTTGATCCTTGACCAGGATCTCATCCCGTATTTCTATTTCTGTTTTTCACCTCTTCTTCTAGAAGCTGGGGAAACTTGTCAAGAAGGATCGATGGGATTGATGTTGCCGGCAATTTTTCTCTCTCTCTCCGTCATTTCACGTGGCAAGGCGGCTAATTTGTATGACGAGACAATACGTAAAAAATAAAAATAAATTTGACCTAACTCCTACGCTACCAACTCCGAAATCCGATACCTTACCCGGGACTAGTCTAAGAGAAAAGAAGACGTCAGCTGAAGTTGTCTTGGTCCTTTACAAGGAAGGCACGTGTAACCTTTCCAGGAAGTACGATAGTTGTCAAACCCTGCTCTGCTCCCTCAAGATCCGTCGAGTTGACATGTAATACAGTCTCTGTTTCCCTATTATTTCAAGTTGCTATGCATCATACAAGTCCATTCCACCCAACAAGCCCGACGGCAGCCTGCGGGTTTAGGGCACGTTTTGAAGGAGTTAATCTAGTCCCGAACAAGAATGATTACCAAGGCGGCAACTCCGACGGATTTAACGGATGACGACTATTACGATCTCACAAGCAAACATTACTACGATAGTAACGGAAGCACTCTCGGATTAGAACAAAGGAAGCGCGCAGAAGCGTTGAAAGGACAAACATCTCGGTCAGGTGTAGCCGCGAAGATTCCGTGGTTGGTTTCTTTGGGTTTCTTTCTTTACAAAAGTCCGTATGTGCTTGCGTAATAGTAAATACACAGGTCATAGGCTAACTAGGAATACCCAGGTTAGGTAAGGTATGTACGAGTACGGTCTGCTCTCCTACACACATGTAAATGTTAATTGACCAAAATACACTTCTTGCGCCAAATTTGATCCTCTATCTAATTACATATTATCCTCATCATTATCACAATCCCGATGGTTATATATAAGCTGTGGACCTCCAAGTCCACGGCTATTACGCGGACAGAGAGAGAGCAGATAAGCCGGGAATCATTTCTTTTCTTTTTCTATTTTTTTCTCTGTCCCCTCATTGCCGGGTTTCCCCCCTCCCCAGCGCCAAAGCCGATTGATTGAATTGTCCTTTCTCTGTGGTTACATGGCAGACATACAACATGCATTACCTAGTCTAGGCTCTTACTATACTTCAGAATCAGACCCGGGGGCCAAGGAGGGGGGGGTTGGATTGGACCCTATCGGACTTTGTTCGGGACTCACCTCACCTTGTGCAAGGTATGCGAGCGCCCCGTGGCATATCTAGTTCAGTGTAACCCAACCTAATATCTGAGGCAGGCCATCGCATGTGTGCGTTTGTGTACGCAGTGACAAGAACACGTTATATATATGCAGTGAGATTCCACATCCATGATGGGACTTCGGGTGGATGCCTCCAGATGCACCTTTGGTTGGGCTGGTTTGGACTAGGTGTGGATTAGAATGCCACGGTGCTACGCATCATCTCATGCATGGAGTATAGGTAGGTTGGTGGGCAGTAGGTATCGTATACTCACATTGCACATTACATATACAGTATCATATTTTCTTCTTTTCTTTTTCTGGGGGTTTTTTTTTTTTTTAAATCGAGGTCTTCTCCGCGATACACGGTAAATGCACGCAGGCGGACCCCCTCCGGCTACGGCACTCAGTCATGCACGAGTAGCCATCACTCGTCTGGGTGGCTTTTTTTTCGTGGCTTTTGATGCCGCCCCCTATCCTACGGTCTGCATGTAACATACATTAGGCCCACGAGCATGCGATAGAACATCGTCTCTCCTTTTTCATTTGTCCTGTGTCTTTTTTGCTTCTTTTTCTTCGCCTAAATTGCAATACCGTTCCGGACCCAACTGGTCACTCTTGGCCCATGCCCACGTTTCTTTTTCGGACCTGAGACAGCAGGGCAGGCTAGAAACTTGGAACTGTAAGCACTCGGAATAATTTAGGGTTTATTGTTTTCTTGTGGTAGATTCGGCATATTTGTTTGATTCACATCCTCATAACTCGACCAGTTTTTCTTCCTCTTCTTTATGATTGATCGCCCTATTTTGTTTAATCCCATCGTGATGCTACACCGCCATATGGGTTGTGAGCAAGGCCCTGTTGTTTCGTGCAGCAATAGTCGGCTCCGGTCCGGCGCGAAAAGGGCTAGAGCTGACCATCACGACGGCCCAATGTAACCCTGGCATATAGTCATACATACATATAGGTATGTGTGTGTGTGCTTGGGATCGATCATCGGATGTGCTACCGTAGATACTGTACGAGCCGGTATACCGATTTTATGCGCCCTGCGTTTAACACGGGAATAAATAAATAAAAACTCGACGCCGAGATGCCAAGATCAAACCCTAAAAAAGCTCTTTCTTCCACATCGAGTGCACGGTCGCCGCAAATTCTTCGGAAGCCATCGTGAACAGACCGAATTTGTTCGGCCCAATTTGCTTCGGACATAGGCGTTAGATTGTCCACCACGTGGCTGAGGCGATAAAAGTAACGCCCCAGTTATACGGTGGTAGGTATAGAGGCAACATATTCTACCTCCTCAGTGGCTCTGCATTGCCCGTAAGGTGTCTTGTGGGAGCAACAGCCACTCAACATCAGGCAATTAGCTATAACCATATGCCGCGATCGTGCTTAACTCCTACCGTAAGTCACTTTTGATGAACGTTATATCATATATGTCCGAGTACGTAAAGACAGAAACTTACTGTAAATAGTAGCTCGGTGTTGTAGTTACAGCGTTACTTTTCTTGGTACGACAGTACCTACCTACATCATATATCGGATCCGGTCTAGATAGGAGTAAAACGTGGCTGTCATCGGAGGCGCATCGGAGGTGCAACGGGGGGTTGTTCTTTCCCGTTGAGGAGGCGTGACGACTAGGTTAGGCACATGTGCTACGTACCTGTAGAGATATCTCGAAAGTGTGAAAGAACCTTCGATGCGGATTCCGGAGCACATGGCCCTACTTTCCTCCTCTTTCTTGCCACTCGTTTGCTCCCCTCGATTGATTGACAGGCAGGTTAGGTAACATGTATAAGGTAGGTATGATGAGCACGTTCTTGATTGTGCTTCAATTGGCCTGTTCATGCAGGTGTTGTGTCAGGTCCTCTTTGCATTTTTCATGATTATGGGCGCATAGGACAACATTAGCATGGCGTTTCTCCATCAACCGCCATCTAGATCGAATCGAATCGTATCAAGACGAGCATATCAAAACGAGGACGGTGTTAGATTGGCAGCATGGGGTAAATGAGCATATCATCGAAGTTACGCCACATAATTTGCGTACGTCTCCTTAGACCACCAAGGCTATTCTTGTCTACCAATGTAGGCGCTTACCTACTTCCCATTTCTATGTTGCCTCGCAATTCTCTGTATTGACATGGGTAAATAATTTAGTCCCAAGTACCGTCTTGCCCCTTTTGCCCATCAGCCGCCGTCTCTCAGCGTACGATGGGGGCAAGAAGCCTTGACGCTACACCGGTGACTAAAGGTAGGTAGGTAGTCCACATCTTCCGGCTCTGCTAGACTGTGATGAAGCCATGGCAGCCACGTGGTTGGCATCTCCGCTCGCCGATATAATTATAATTATAACCCCGCGGGTCTTCTAGTTCCGGATGAGTTCGGAATTCTTGTCTTCTGGAAATGAAGAATCAATGCGCTAGAACCGGCCGGACAGTTTAGGTGTCACACCAGGCACTCCGTCAACTTTTCTCACTACCTCCTTGCGCCGGCGCAGGCTAGACGAGAGACGCTATCACGACCTAGCACGGACTATGAGGATCAATAATAACACTACCACTAGGGGCTTTAGGTCTATTTTCCTGTTTTTCTCCGTGCCCCAGATAATAACAAGACCGTCCGGTGCTGGACTATATTCCGCCCTATATTAGGGTGTCCCGACGTTCTTGGTCCCTTCTAGCGCGTTCGCTCGTCAAGGCCGTCGAAGAACCCGCACAATTCAGGAGAATTGGATTCTCTCGGGAGCTGACGCGTTTAGGTCGAGCTCGGTAGGTAGAACAACAGCTAGAATGTATTTTTCGGAACAGGGTCTAGACGGCAAACTCGGCCTTTCCACGTGCTATTGCCAAGTTCACGTTACACGCCACCTTGTTGCCCAGACCACATCACACCCTTCAAAGTCCAGACAACTTGTGCGTTTGGCTTGATCAAATAACATTTACGAATCTATTTTAGGTGCACTTGCTTATTTCCGATAAAAGAGTACCTATACATGCACGTGCCAGAAAGTCAATGTGCCACGTGGTTGTCCTGGTTTACTTCGGCCCTGATTCCGTGCGAATATATGCCCAAGAGCAGACTTATTGGGCTATAATATTTCATGCCAGCATGGACGACGTTTCACATTGTCATTCGTTGCATGTTTAGAGCTCAGCTTAGTCTGAACCGCATTACTATTCCATATTGGATATTGGGCGTCTTACGTTGTTTCACCATTGTATTGCTACATGTTAGTGCTCATCCAACGTGTCGGTGACTGGGGGGCGTAGCTCCAAAATGAGGTGAACGGCGGGAGAAGAAGAAAAAAAAAACGTCCTGATCTCGGTGTCCAATTCCTCGGGGACCTCGATCGCTCGCCGCCTTTTACACTAACCTTAGGGCCTAGGTAGGTAATCTCTAGAAGCTGGCTGATCTCTCAAGGTCATTATTATTATTTATATTATAAGGACTCACCGCTCCGCCCAAAGTAAACCCCCCCGCCGCGGAGATATCTCCCCCTCAAAGTACCCCCACATTTGCTCGCCGGGCTTCCGAGCGGTTGTGACGATAGTTTCACTGTGGCGGATCCCGTGAATTTTTTAGTGCGGTCCGTGAAGCACCGGACTGTCTCGTCTCATGGGGCCAGCGTAGCACTACCTTAGGTACCCACGGCCCCAATAACCTGTTTTTATTAACAATGGAATGCCGGTGCCGATGAGACGGCACGTGATTTCCGACTTGCGCGTGATGAGATAAGGTAGGACTTCTGTTGATACCTTTTACAGCATTGGATGTAAGAAGGGGTGACATAAGCGTGCTTACATGTTGGAGTCTATCTACCGCGTCTGGGAAGTCCACATGATTCTTACTATTCTGTGCGGATCTTACATGAGGTACCCAGATAGCACATATTCTGCTCTACATATATAGGCCTATTATACCGTATTACAATCTCCTGACCGAAATAAACCAGGATTACATACCCCCATAATCTTCCAGCGTGCCATGTCGAAGTACAGCTGCTCAATAGGTAGATGCGCAGAGTTGATAGCATCCCCTGAAAAAAAAATACTTTACAAACGGGTAGACTGAGAGTTGTAGTATGATGTTTTGTCGGGTACGTATGTAGATTGTAAGGAATATCAAGTGAGAGCTTATCTTCCTATACCAACTACCCCCCTTGCCCCCCCTTTTTTGATGTGTACACGCACCTTTAAGGTTGGGAATTGCGAACGAGATCTCTCTCTCTCTCTCTCTTTTTTTTTTAACTGACTCACATTGAGTTTTATTTATTCTTTTCTTCCCCTTATTCAATTTTATTTCCTACTTGTGTTACAAACAAATAACATAACTCATAAAAGTATCTTCTTCTACATAATTTACGTACGCTACCTACGGACATTAAACACGTGGTGGAGAGTTACCTAGGTTAGTCTAAAGGCAGAATTGAGGCTTAGAGGACAGACTGACCTGATGTATTGTTTTGTGAAAATAAACCCGCCTGTGTCGTCGTACGAGTAGAGAAGATAGAGATATAGGACTTAGGCTTACCTCACACACTCGGGAGTAAGTGCCGCGGCAACTCCCGCACTTCTTTTTCTATCCGTCAATCAGTCAGGAATCGGATCGGATAGGCTGGGATGAGAATTGATACAATCGCAATGGTTGGAAAGGGAGAAAACAATCGTCCGCCAATCGGCCTTTGCGGTTTATGAAAATCCAAACCGTAAGAGTACAAGTACGTAAGATTATGTCTTTCCTGTCAGATTTACTCGGACGAGGGACGGTAGGACAGCGTTTTGCGCTTGGAAAAAAAAACTTTATTTTCTCCCCTAGGTAAGCAGAGGGGGAACGGACGGCTATCTCCGTTCAAGAGCCCATTTCTGTTTTGTTTGGTCCTAGATAAAGGGTACTGCCAATCCATTCCTATGCGGAAGTGGCATGAACAGAACAAAAAAAAAAGAACCCCGACGCCGTGCCCAAGGGCCAATATTTCCCCTCCAGTAAAAACGCCGCTGTGCTTTCCCCTTTACGTAGATAATTATAATACAGATTTGCTCGCATGTACACCCGCTTGTCTGTTTGCCACGAGGTACAGCTTTTGCTCGGCATATCTTACCCATGTCTGGAATGTCGTCATCACAAGCGCCATGAGGTAGTCATCATGTGCCGCCGTATATCCGTGGAACCGCTGGGGTGGTTCGACGAAATGCTGATGACTTGCTGTGCTTCTGCTGAGGCTGCTATTATTGGCATAGTAGTTCATATCGACGAGGGCGCATGGTCACGCTTCCAACCCTTGGTCCGCATATTACTCTCAATGGTTTTCCAGATGCTTTCCACAACTTCACGATCTCTCCAGCGGCTGGTATCCACTGTAGATGCGTCAGGGTTCTTCCATCTGTCCACAGCGACGTTCAACACCCTGTGGCCCCACGCACGCACACTCTCGGGTGGTTGCTCGCCGCGCCAGCCCACGTAGATGCCCGGTATGTGCCGGAAAAGCTCATTGGGGTTGCTCCACTTGTAGTTCTTGAACTGCCACGTCTGTCCCGTGGTGAAGACGGCTACGACCCGATTCCAGTATTCCGGTTTGAACTGTTCCGAGCCTTCCACAAGGATGAATCGCATAGGACGGTTCGGATCGATGTCTTTCACGAGGCGATTAATGTGCAACATGTTTGCTGACGTGCTCGAACCAGCAGACAAGGAATTGGGTGGTAGATATTGGGCATTCTCGAGGAAAGACTTGATATTCGTCATCCGGAGAAGAGAGGAGGCCGATGGCGAGAGTAGTATAATCGGATCGGGCCGCTTTTGTTTTTGATGGGACGGTATCGAAGCGTTGCTCGAGATGTTGGACGACGGGTGAAGAGGCTTCTTAGTCATGAACACGGCGGCAAGCTTACGGACGTGTGAGAAGTCCTATCAATGACCTATTAGTTAGCCTGCACTGGCACGACGCGTGTCCGCGCTCATGCGCACCGCCGCAAAGTAGTATTCTTATTTCTTACCGACGGCTTTATCCCACGCAGTACGCTGTTACGATCCCCCATCTTCCGCTCACTGCTATATATGCTTGCGAGCCGGGGATCCAGTGTTCCCTTCCCCGATCTTCCAAGTGTCGAGCCGATTGCCGGCGCTGCGGCACCCTTCGAGGCAAGAGCGGCAGCCGCGGTTGATGCTGAGCCATCCTTATCACCGGCAAGTGGCTTGATGCATTCACTTTCTTCGCTAGCCCCCTCTAACCATGTGATGAGGTCCAACTTTTCGATATAGGCAAACTTGTGCACCTGGCCTTTCCCGCCCAGGTCTTGGTTGAGCTGCGAGGCAAATGCATTGTATTCCGGGATAGCCACCTCACGATTGAGCCAGGCAAAGTATATACTGCGCAAATCGACGGGCGTGTCATTGGACACGAAACGCGTCGGCGTGTTGATAGGAAGCGATATCCGGCTCGGCGACGTGAATGTGAGGTGTGTCGCCTGCGACAGACTAACTTCGGGTGCGGAAGCTTCAGAAGAGGCGGTTGGCACGATTGCGCTGCCAGACGCGATTGATTGCCGCAGCAGCAGTAGGGGATCTTGATCCGTCGATGCCATGGCTGCAGAGACGCGCCTGGTCTTGCGGAGAATCGATACTAGTTTGTATGTAAGGTAGGGATGTTGTAGAAATACCTATTGTTTCGCTTGCTGGAGATGTGTATTAAAAAAAGAGAAACCGAGGAATTAGTACTATACGAGAAACTTGAATCCAGTGTTACACTTCCTGGGGTACCTAATGAACTTATCCAGGCTTCAGCCTTGAGGTTGGAACAATTTCCAGCTGCTCAACTTCAGTGGGTTGAGCTGCGAGGCTGCGAGGTATGTGGGGCCATTGCCCAATGCTACAAATTTCATTGGTCCCTGTGGCCTGCCTTCACCTTCCGGTATTTGCCAAGACCCATTAGCTTGTACCCAGTAGGTACATGTATGTAGGTACTTTCCCCGGTGTAACTACATGTACTTTGCTCACATGTACCTCCTTATACGAGTAGGTATATGGACCCAACGTGCTCTAAGCTCTTGAAAGCACAGACGACGATTTGGCTGCCCTGCATTCACAGTTGAAACTTCTCGGTTGCAATGTCTGTATTCCCGATACAACCGGGGCGTAAGAAGTAAACAAGACAGTAAACAGCGGATAGATTGGGCATGTATGCCTCTCGGTTTATGAATATTGTTAATTTTTTATTGGCCCCTTTAGCCAACCTTAACCTCTATTCAGCGTGTTTCCACTTCCGCGCGGATTGGATTCCTTGAATTCGTCCCATTCCCTAGCTTTCATCGTTTCCTGATCAGCTTTTTCGATATTGTCCTCATCCGGTTCGGGCTGCCTTCCACTCGCTTCGCCGCCTCCCTCTATGATCCCGCCTCGCCTCTTTTCCTCCTCTAGGTATTCGTCGATTGACATTGTGGGTAGATTGTGGCCTGGCCGGAACACACCGCGTTGTAGCTCTTGCCGATTACCTACCAAAGTAAATGGACGTAAAGGCTTGCCTTCTTTGCTGAGCAACGGGCCCTTGAACCCTGACTGTAACCGGAAGGGCGCGTCCAACTTTTCCGAATAGTCATCGTTTGCTATTGACTCCTTGCGTCTCCGTTCGTCCTCCTCCACAGTGGTAATTTGCGGGAATAATGGGATAGGTGCTTGTGCTATAACCTCCATTTCTCGGTTGATTCCTTCTAGACTTTGAAACGTCTGATGTATGCACAAGGCAACATTCGCGAGATACAGTTCCCGAACCGCCTCATCATCCCCTCCATCCTCGGTATAACGAGGCGAATGCCGCATATAATCAAGTTTCTGTTTTAACTCCTTTTCGGCCTTGAAGTTGGCGATCTTGGCGTTTCGGCGCGCATTGGGGTCTTTAGTTGAGATGGTCGAGAAGCTGGTTGGGTCTTCATTATAGTCCTCAAAAAGCTTGCGGTCCTGGGGTGAGAGGATGGAGTAACTGTCCAGAAGGTGGAGAAACTTCTCATAGGCCTCTCGTGTTGAGTTGAGAATCCGTTTTCGCTCTAGAGGGGAGCTGGTTGAGACTTTCTGAAGTAACTCGGCCATGTGATAAAGGACCAATAGGTAAGGCAAATCCGAGGTCGCGAGGTCCTCGAGAGATTCATTCCTACTGAACATGGAAATCCTGTCCATTATCTTCATACATTCCTCGTAACCCTGTAAGGCTGCTGCGACGTCTTCTTGATAGGTGGGCGAGGTCATCTCGTAAGACCCCTCGACTGCCAAGCGCTTCGCTTCCGCAGATTTAAATATAGACTTGAGGGACCTTGGGTCTTCCATTTTTGCAAAGTTGGCGATCAGCGTAGAATAATGAAAGATTCTTATAGGCGGTCCACGTTCGATGTGTTGCTCCTAAATAGAAGTGTTCGCAATGAGTATGATGCAAGGAAGAGGAGCATCTACTCAACAAGTATTACGACAGAAGGCTTCCAAGGTCACGGTGCTGTAGGTGGTGGGGCAACCTACATGAGCCTTAGGTAACGGATTAGGTAGGTACATAACAGCTGATTCTGATAAATGCATACTTGCAAACTCGTTTCCAAGTCTCCCCCGGGTACAGAATATTGCACTTGCTTTGGCCAACACAAGTTTGGTGACAAACAAAACAAGTGGCATTGTGACATACCAACATGTGTTACTTGCATTCTAAAGTTAACAGGTGTTTCCCTGCCATAAATAGGTACTCAACCTAGGTAGTGTTGGTAATTTTGAAGCAGAGACCTACGTACGAGTACATATATGCCTACTACCAGGTAATTAAGGGACGTATGGTGGGTTTATACTTGCCTCCGGTGTTCTGAGATTATGGCCATGGCCCGGATTGAGGGAGATGCCTAGATCTTAGAAAGCCTTACTGAACTGATACTATAAAGCCACCATAGAGGTGAGCGACTGTTAGGTCCTTGTGTGTCATTACAGCACATGGGCACTAGAGGTATGACCAGAGTATCACAAAGAGGTACGTAAGGTAAGGGCGGAAGCAGGTACTTTCTCATTCTAGGGATACGGTAGGTGCCATCTTGTGGCAATGGTACCTGCCTTCAATGGTGTGTATATTGACCAAGACCATCAACCTTCACATGTTAGGTAATACCTAAAGTGTTGGAATCCGTTGGCTACCTCACTGGGTCCTTGCGTAAGCCGGTATCTCACTTCCTGGATGGCAACTATGGTGTTGTTCTATCACTCCCTGACCTAGCCATCTTCTATCACCACCCAAACTGTTTGCTGAAAGCGCGTTGAATGGAAACATCTTGATACACTACCTACGGTAGGTACCTACTTAGCCTGCTCGATCTTTCATTTCTTGCTTCCTGCTCGAAATCAGACATTCCTCTAGGTTAGCAGACTTTCAAACCGTTCACTGACACGGAAATTGGAAACCGCATACGCCGCCCCAAAAGACAATAAAAATGAAAATGGACGACGAGATTGAGTTCGATGACGATGATCCGATACCTCCTGCGATTCCGCATGTCATTCCGCCCGAGCGGGTTGCTAATGCCCGCCTCGCGCAGGACAAAACCAGTTTTGACAGCTGGCTTCGGCATCAAAGAGAACAAGTATATAAAGCACCCGAGGGCCACGCCGCCGGTAACTATTCTAGCAAGCCGTCTAGTGATAGTCCCAACTGGCGAGACCAGGTTGATGCGTCCATTATCAGTAGCCCTCGAGAGTACCAGACCGAACTCTTCGAGAAAGCAAAACGGAAAAACATAATAGCCGTACTAGACACAGGTTGCGCCCTTTTACTATCTGTGGTCGTTCATGTCGCGCGAGACTTGCTGACTTTGAGCATGTAGGAACCGGAAAGACTCTCATAGCTGCTCTCCTAATCAGATACATCGTAGAGAAAGAACTGGACGCCAGAAAAGCCGGAAATGCCCACAAACTAGCGTTCTTTCTAGTCAGTTCACATCCCGATCGCTGTTTTGTCGTTGATACTGACCAGTCTTAGGTCGACAAGGTTGCTCTGGTACACCAACAATACAGAGTCCTTCAAGCCAACCTCGACTTTCCCATGGACTCGTTCAGCGGTGATAACAGTTGGGGTATACTCGCGCCAGATGTATGGAATAAGCTACTAGCAGAAAAGACGATTATTGTATGCACAGCAGAAATCCTGCATCAATGTCTACGCCACGCCCTCATACGCATGGACCAGATTAACCTTCTCATCTTCGACGAAGCCCACCACGCAAAGAGGAACCATCCGTACGCTAGGATCATCAAAGATTTCTTCGCGTCGGCCGAGGAGAAACACCAGGAGCGGCCTCGCATTCTGGGCATGACAGCTTCGCCTGTTGACGCAAAGACCAACATGGCCGAAGCAGCCGCTAAGCTGGAAGGTCTCCTACACAGCGAGATAACCACAATCTCTGACGCGAAAATGTTCTCAAGAGTGGATATAAACAGGCCAACGGAAGGTTTTATTGAATACCGGAACACGGACGCGCCATTTGAGACAGCCCTATGGAAGACGCTGCACCCCTTAGTCGGTGGAAATCGGGCATTCAACAGACTATTCGACTATTCAAAGAAGTGTACTACGGAGTTAGGCCGTTGGGCTTCTGACCGAGCCTGGCAGCTGTGGTTAAGCAAAGAAGAGGCTGAGCTGATCGAAGCCAAGACGGAACGTGACTTCAATGCTGTCAAGTCATACCGACCCGTTGCTGTCCTCGACGCCCAGCGAGAGGCAGTTCAGAAAGCATACGCGGTGGTAGTAGGCTATCCGTTCGCAAAGCTCGAGCTTGATCGATTCTGCCTATCGGACAAGGTCATTAAGCTGATCGAGCATCTGCGGAAACATTTCGACCCTGAAAAGGACAAATGCATCATATTTGCCGAGCAACGACTCACAGTGACGTTGCTCGCGGACCTCTTCAAGCAGCCGATTCTAACACTACAGGGCTATAAGTCAGGAAAGCTGGTAAGTCTACATCCATGTTTGCCGACGCTTTGCTGACCAAAGGAAGATGGGCGCTAGCAACAATGGTTCGGGCGACCTGGGTATGACCTTGACGGAACAGAACGAGACGATTCGAGAGTTCAGAAAAGGTAAACTAAATTGTCTTTTCGCCACCAGCGCGGGAGAAGAAGGTATAGACATCCCGGATTGCAACATCGTCATCCGCTTTGATCTTTACAAAACCGTCATTCAATACATTCAATCGAGAGGCCGCGCACGCCGTGCCCAGTCCAAATTCTACCAAATGGTTGAAAACGGTAATTACGGGCATAGACTGATTGCCGACGAGGTGAAAGACCACGAGGCCATATTGCGCGATTACTATTCTATGCTGCCTGAAGACCGCCTGCTCAGGGGCTGTGATTACAACATCGATTACCATCTAGCCCAGGAGAGGACGCAGGTATACCGAGTTCCTTCTACCGGCGCGTTATTGACCTACAAGAGTAGCATCTCTATACTCGGCCACTTTGTAACAACGTTGCCGCATCCACACGGTGTCTATCTGACTGCAGATTACATCATTCACAATGTCGGCGGACAATTCGAGAGTCAAGTGTTGCTTCCAGACAGCTCTCCCATCCGAAGTGCAATCGGAAAGAGGGCCAAATCGAAACAGGTGGCTAAATGCTCAGCAGCGTTCGAGATGTGCAGAAAGCTGAGAGAGCAAGGGCACCTAGACGAAAACCTCAGGTCTACGTTTGCCAAACGCCTACCAAGAATGCGCAATGCCCGTCTAGCGATAAGTTCTAAAAAGCAGACCATGTATAGTATGAAACTGAAACCAGACGCCTGGTCGATCCTTGGATTACCGGAGAAACTCTTCGTAACGGCGATTAAGCTTTCTACGCCGGAAGCAGTTGGGCGACCTTCGAAACCCCTGGCTATGCTAACGAGGGTGCCACTGCCCCCGGTGGCCGGGTTTTCGATATATTTTGGCAAAGAGAGATCATCGGAAGTGGACTGCCGAGCGTTGCCTGGGAGCATTGATTGCCACCCGGCCGACATTGACGCGTTGAATGAATTCACCCTCAGAATTTTCAGGGACGTCTTCAGCAAAGAGTATGCGTCGGAGCCGGAGAAGATGCCGTATTTCCTCGCCCCTTTGACCTGCACGCATGACAGCGAGCAGGCCCATGCCTGTAGCAATCTACGTGCAATAATTGACTGGGATTGCATGACGACAATCCATAAAACGCCCGGCTATATCGACTGGGAGGGCGAACCGGACAAGATATTTGAAAACAGATACGCCATAGACCCTTATGACGGCTCCCGCAAATTTTATACGACGCGTACACGCCCTGATCTGACGTCGTCGCACCCCCAATTACCTGGCCTCCCAATCGCCTCGCGCCACAGAAAACACCTTGGCGCGAACGAAGCTATCGATATATGGAACTCCACTATCAGCATATGGGGAAATAACAGGCTTAAATTGGCCAGAAGAGAAGATCTCACTGTGGTTGAAGCGGAGTTCATACCCCATCGTCGGAATCTCCTGGATAAATTTGACGTCGAGGATGAGGTTAAAAGGCGATGTTACCTCGTCTTCCAGACTCTCAAGTTGTCAGCTGTAAGTACTCGAACGTTCATATCCAACCTATCTGTACTGACCCGTCCAAGCTACCGGTGGACGTCGTTGCGATGGCCTATAATCTGCCCGCTATAATCTATCGCCTAGAATCTAGTCTCATTACAATGGAGGCTTGCGAGTCAATAGGGCTCGACTTGAGGCCAGACCTGGCTCTCGAGGCCATGACTAAAGACAGCGCAAACACCGAGGAGCATTCCGTGGAACAAGAAAACCAGCAGACCGGAATGGGAAATAACTACGAGCGCTTAGAGTTTCTCGGTGATTCGTTCTTGAAGATGAGCACCACTATAGCTCTCTTCACGAGAATTCCTGACAGTGACGAGTTTCAGTACCACGTCGATCGAATGGTCTTGATCTGCAATAAGAACCTCTTCAACAATGCGCTAGAGCTGAAGCTAGAAGAATCTATCAGGACGCAAGGCTTCCACCGAAGGATATGGTATCCCGGGGGCCTTACGTTGTTAAAAGGCAAAGGAAATGATCCGGGTCAGGACAAGCACGTCCTAGCCGACAAGTCCATCGCAGATGTCTGTGAAGCCCTGATTGGCGCGGCATATATGACTACGTTGGACCAGAACAACTTCGACTTGCCTATCCAGGCAGTCACCAAGTTTGTCAACCACGACAACCATAGGATGACTTCGTATGCCGACTACTACGCCGCGTACGTAATACCGGAGTGGCAGAGCACCGAGCCTCGGGCAGTTCAGTACGAGCTTGCGCGCCAGATAGAAGCAAAGTTAGGGTATAAATTCAGGTATCCTCGGCTCTTGCGCAGTGCCTTTACCCATCCATCGTACGGCTCTCTGTATGAAGGCATCCCAAACTACCAGCGACTCGAGTTTCTTGGTGACGCACTACTCGACATGGCTTGCGTCGATTACCTATTCCACAAATTCCCGGGGGCTGACCCTCAGTGGCTAACAGAGCATAAAATGGCCATGGCTTCCAACCAGTTTTTAGGCTGTCTCTGTGTATCGCTCGATCTCCATAGACACCTGGTGGCAATGAGCACTGCTCTATCCAAAGAAATCACAGACTATGTCACCGCGATTACGGAGGCACGCAGCCGTGCTGAAGAACGAGCCGAGGTAGAGGGCCTTGGACGTTCGGCATATGCACGTAACTACTGGGTGGAAGAAAAGAAACCGCCAAAATGCCTACCCGATATCGTGGAGGCGTACGTCGGTGCTATTTTTGTCGACAGCGAGTACGATTACCAGGAAGTGCTGCGTTTCTTCCACGCCTACATCATTCCATTTTTCAAGGACATGCATCTTTATGACACATATGCCAATAACCACCCGGTCACCCTGCTAGCACACCTCCTATCCACAAAGTTCCACTGCATGAACTGGAGGGTCATGTGTTCGGAGACGGACGACGAGGAACAAAGCTTTGCGGAAACCAAGGTTGCGGCTGGCGTTGTGATTCATGGCGAGGTGAGGGAGGATGCGTATGCCGATAGCGGACGGTACGCAAAACTAAAAGCAGCCAAGGGGCTTTTGCGAAAGTTGGAGGATATGGATCTGGGTGAATTTAAGGAGAAGTTCAATTGCAATTGTTCTTAGATACCCCCTTTTTCTTGAAGCTCTCGGGCCTCAAGAATCTAGCGATGCTTTTGCGTTTGTTTACTGCAAATATCACTCACGTTTGTGTCCATCATTCATCGCCATTTGGTGTCCGTGAGTTTACAAGTACTTAAAAGCGTAGTAAAGTGACCCTCGCTGCGGTCGACTGTGATAAAAACAAAAAATCTCTTTCAAAGACCCTTCTGTCCCTTCGCACCCCGGTTCATCGCCGCCAGTAGAGCCATGCCCGTCAATACCGCCCCCGCACCCTCCCATACAGCCGGCGTCGTCCAACCCTGCGTAAAGAAAACGGTGGTTGTGAGCAGCCGCATAGGCACGGTAAGAGCGAAAAACGTCGCGTTTTCCTGATACGCCGCCAGGTTATAATAGAGTCCCATTGCGATAGCGGCGAGCGCATTGCCGCGTGCCACGGGCGTGCACGCGAGAGGAAAGCCGAGTTGCGAAGATGCGGAGGCCGGATCGACTAATGATGCGGCCCCCGCTAGGAGCGCCGTAATGCCGAATATGTAGATTGTGACGGCTGCTAGGGAGGGCATTGTTTAAAGAGATTGATAGATTTTATAAAAGCTTGTTTTTATATTGAGTATACGCGTATAGCTAGTTTGCAGTGGGGATTAAAGTTGTAGAATAGAATGGAATGGAATTGTTTAACGTTGTCGCGGAGGCTAGGCCTACTTGCAGTTATACTTAAAGTATATAGGACGTAGCAAGCTTTAATTTATATTATTTAAAATATAAGCTATAAATTTAAGTTATAAGTAGGTTAATGTTATATAAGGTAAATTGTTTAAAAAGCTATTTTGTTGCTTTTAAAAGAGCTTATTATGCTATTATTAATAAGCACTATATATTACTATTAAAGGTATAGTTATTATAATTAGTAAGACTATAGCTAGGTAATTTTAGCTTGTTAAGCTATATTTAAATAAAAGTGTAATAGTTATAGCTGCTTTTTTTTAAGTTTTTTTTGTTTTAGCCCGGTAATTTAAGCTTATAGATCTATACTATATTAGCTTGTTTTTATTATTTTTAGTATTTTATAAGTATTTTTATAGGTGTTTTTTTGTTTTTTATGCTTAGGCGCTAGCTAAGGTTAAAGGGTTGTTTTTTTTTTTTTTAACTTTTTAGGTTTTTTTTACTTTTCTTTTTTTTGTTTGCTTTTTTTTATACTTTTTTTTTTGTTGTTTAAATTAGTACTAACAGCTTTATTATTTTTAGCTTATTTTCTTGCTTTTTAATTTTGTTAAGTTTTTTTTATTTTTTTTCCTTTTTTTTTTTTTTTTTTTTAGATTTTGCGTTATACTACTTTTTTTAAGTTTATTTTTTTTTATTAGCAATATTCTTTTTTTATAAAGGTTTTTTGTTTAGTAAACAAAAGCGCTACTTTAGTATAGTACTTTATTATTTTATAAAAGCTATTAAAAGCGTTTAGGTTATAAATAAGCTATTTATAATAATGTTTTTTAGTAAGTAGTTAGTTAGTATTAAGCTTAAAATTATATAATTTTATAAAAAAGCTTTTTAAAAGCTAAGTTATACTATTTTGTTTTTTTTTAAGTTTTAGTAGCTAAAGCTAGTTTTTTTAAACTTATTTTATTAGTTTATAGTAAACTAAGTATTTAAGTTTTTAAAAGTATATTTTATAAATTATAAAGCTGCAAAAGTAGTAAACCTTTATATTTTTATATTTATAGCAATTATAGTACTAGCTAAAGTTTTTATAAGTAAAAATTATGCTAAAATACTAGCTAAAAGCTTTTTAAAGGATTTTTAGTATATTTAAGCATTTGCTTAGCTTATAGTTTATATTAGCATAAGTAATTTTATTAAAAATATTAGTATTTTTATTATTTGCTTAGTTTTTAGCTATTAATTTAATTTGCTTATAAGTAATTTTTTTAAAGCTAGTAGCTATAAGTATAGCTTTAAAGTTTTAGGTTTTTTTTATATTAGCTTTAGCTAGCTTGTTTGCTTATTTGTTACTTTTAATAAACTAGTGCTTTAAGCACTAATAAAGCTATATATTTTTTTTTTATTAGCTAGTAAATTTTAATAAAAACTTATTATAATGTTATTAAAGCGTTTTTTTTAAGCATACTATAGTATAGCAATATTATTTATATAAAAAGTAATTTAGTAGCTAAAAAAATAGCGTATAGCTTTTTAAAACCTTTTAAAGGCTTTAAGCGCTTTAGTATTAAATATTATATTATTTTTATTTAGTTAGCTTATACTTTTTATAATTAAGTTTTGTTTTTTATAAATAGCGTAGCTATAGCTTAGGCTTTTTAAAGTTTTTAATTTATTTAAATATATTATAATATTAAAAAATAATTTAATATTTTTTTATTTAATAAATTACTTTATAGCTTTTTGTTTGCTTAAGCTTTTTATAAAGTTAATTTTAAACTTTTTTAAATACTTAAGCTTATAAAGCACTATTTTTTTAATATTTAATAAAAGCAATATAGCTAACTATAAGCTTATATAAGCTTATTATAAGTAGCTAGCTTTTTTGCTACGCTATATAATTTTAAGTTTAGCTTAAGTTATTAATAAGTAAAATTTATATATTATTTTAATTTAAAAAGCAAAGCGCTACTTAGCTTATTTTAATATAATTATAGCAATAAAAATATTGCTAGCTATAAAAAAAAAGTTAATTAAAAAGGTTTTTTATATAAATAAAACGCTTTTAGCTACTTAAACTAAAGCTTATTAAACTATATATATATAACTGCTAAGCTATGTGCTTATAGTTTTTATTTAATTATTAGCTATTTTGCTAGCTAGCTTTTTTTGCTTTTTATACTAAGCTTTATATTTATATATTAAAACTAGTAAAAAAATTATATAAACTATTTTATATAAGCTAGCTATTAAAAAGCTTTAAATAATAGCTATAATAGTTTAAATATAGTTTATTATTTTAATTTTATATGCTACTTTTTTTTTATATAGCGCTAAAAGCAAAGTTTTTTATTTAAATATATACTTAACTACTTAAAAGCAAAAGTTTTTTATAAGTATATAAAGTTAGTAATAAAAACTAAAGTTATAATAATATTATTATTTAAAACTATATTTAAGTTTTTTTAAGTTTTTTTATAAGTAAAGTAAATAGCTTTTATTTTTTTTAATATAAAAGCTATTTTATTAACTTAGCTATATTTTAAAATAGCGTTTATTTATTTTTTAGCTTTTTATATGCTTTTTTTTAAAGTTTTTTTAACGCTTAAAACTACTAAATTATTAGCATAGCTTTAGCAGCTTAAGTTAGCTTTTATAAGCTTATATAAATAAAATATATAAAATATTAATAATACTAAAAAGCTTTATAGCGTATTATAAGCTACTTTTTTAACGTAATTTTTATATTTTTTAATTATATAATAAGCGTTTACTTTATAAAAAAATTATTTACTAACTTAATTATTGCTTTAAGCTACTTTTATTTTAATATTTAAGTAAGCAGTTTATTTTTAAATAGTATATTAAAAGCTTTTTATATATTTAGTATAACTAAAGTAGCTATTTTACTATTAGCAAAAGTAAGCTTTATATTATAAGTTAAACAAGTTACTAAGTTTATTATAAACTTTTTAAAAATAGCTTTAGTATATTATAAGCTTATTAAGCTAGCTTTAAAAAATGTTTATATTATTTATTTAGCTATTAGCCTTTTTAAACCTTTATTTAAGCATAATAGTAGTATTATTAGCTTTTATAACTTATATAAAGCAAAGTTAGTTTTGCTTATTTTTAAAAGTATTACTATATTAGCATTTTTTTATATAGCTAAAAAAAACTTATATTTTAAATATTTTTAAAATATTACTATATAATAGTTTTTAATAGTAAGCTAAATTGCTTTAAAGTATTTTATAGTAATAAAGTTAGCTTTAAATAATATAAACATAATTTTTATAGCATAGCACCTTATTTTTTTTTTAATTATTTTAGTAAATTAAAAAAGCTATGCTAGTATAGCTATATTAAGCTTTAAAGCTTTAATTTTTAATAAGTTATTTATAGCATTAAACTTTTTTAATATGTTTTTAGTTAAATATTTAGCTTTTTTTTTCTTTTTAATTATAACATTGTTTTTATTAATAAAAAGTAGTACTATAACTAGTTTTTTTTGCTTATACTAATTAATTACTTATAAAAAGTTTTTATTGTTATAAGTATTATTAATTTAATTTTTTTAATATTATTTTTTAGCATACTATATTATTATAAGTAGTTTTTATTAATAGTTTAAAGCAATATTTATACTTTTAAACTTTTAATAGTTTTAGTAGGCCTAAGCATACTTTATAGTTTACTATAGCGCTAATACTTTTTTTTTATATTTTTTTTTTATTATTTAAATACTTTTAGTAATAAGGTTAATAAGTACTTTAATATACTTTTTAATAGCTTATTACTTTTTAGCTACTTTTATACTAAAAAAAGCGCTTATTTTAATATTAACTAAACTTTTTAGCTTTTTAAGCTTATTATTTTTAATTAATATTTTATAAAACGTAATATATAAATTTTTTAGCTTTTTTTATAGTAGTGCTATATATAGTGCTTAATAATTAAAAAAAGTCTTTAGCTTTTTTATAATCTTGCTTTTTATAAAAAGTATATTTAAAAATATAATATTTATAATATAATTTACTTAGTAAGTTGCTTTTTTAAGCTTTTTTATAAAATATATGCTTATTTTAACAGCTTAGCTTATTACTTTATAACTTTTATAAAATATAACTAAGCTAGGTTTTTATTTTAAGTATTTTATATTAAAATCTTTTATAAAAAAAGTATTTTTTTAAAGTATAAGTGCTATAATATAGTTAAGTACTATATTATTTTTAAGCGCTTAATAATAATTTATTAAGCTATATTTATTAATATTAAGCTATATTATGTTTTTATAATAAACTAAAGCCCTTTTTTTAGCTTTTAAGCCCTTTTATATTTTAACATATATTATTACTTTAAGTTAATTAGCCTTTTAAATATTTTAAATATTTACTAGCTTAAAGTTTTAATAGCTTTAATAAGTTTATATTTTTTTTTTTATTAATTTATAGTTTAGTAACTATAGCTACGTCGATTTTTTTATTTTAGCACTACTAAAAAAAGATAAAATAGTTATTTATACTATAGCTTATATTTTATAAAGCTATAGTTAGCTTTTTAAGCACTAAGTTAGTTTTTATTGTTTTTTTTTAATAAGTTATAGTTTAAAAAATTTATTTTTATTTTTAATAACTACTATAATAAGTTAAGTAACTTTTATTTTTTTTACTATTATTTTTTTTATTATCTTAGTAAGCTTTGCTAGGCTTAGCTTTAGCATTAGTTTTTATAGTTTTATAACTAGCAATAGTACTAGTATAATAAGCATAATTTATATAGCTTAAGCGCTTTGCTTTTTTATTTTTTAATTTTTTAACTTACTAATAGCAGTTATAATTATACTTATATTTATATTTAATTTATTTAATAACTTTTAAGTTAAAAAAGCTTTTTTTTTATTACTTTTGCTTTATTACTTAAGTTATTATATTATAACTTTTTTTTTTAAAGTAAGTTTAGCTAAAGTTATATATTTATTATTATATACTTTAAAGCTTTAGCGCTATATAGCTTTAAGCTTAGCTTAAAAAAGCAATATAACTTTTTTATTAGCTTTTTATAGCTTAGCTAAGTAATTATTATAGTTTACTAAGTAAAAGCTATAATAGTTAGCATAGTAAGCTAGCGCTATATATTTTTTTTTAGTAAGCAGTTTATAAGCATTAAGCTAAGTACTATAATAGCTATATAAAAGCTTTTTATTATAAAATTAAAAAGTATAGTAGCTTTAGCAGCTTAAATTATAATAAATAACTTATAGCTAGCGTTTTTTTTTTTAAAAAAGCTTGCTAGCTAAAAAAAGCTAAAAACGTTAAACTAGTTTTTTAAAAGCAACTATTTAAATAACTTTGCTAGTTTATACGTTTAAGCTTTATTTTAATATATATATATTAACTAGTATAGCTTTTGCTTATATTTTAATTTTTTTAGCACTATTTACTTTATAATAGCTATAAGTATATTAAAAATATAATTATAAGTTAATATAAATACTTTAAAAACAATATAAATAATTTATTTTTTAAATAGCTTAACTTTATAAGCGTTTAAAGCTTTTTTAATTACTTAAACGCTTTATTTTTTTAATAGCTTATTATAAGTAATTAAGTTGCTAGCTTTAATAGCTTACTTAGTTTAAATTAGTACTACTTTTTTAATTGCTTTTTAAAATAGCTATAAGCACTTAAATATAGTAACTTTAATAGCAAAAGCAAAAGTTTAGCAAGCTTTTTTTAAAATATTATTTATTTTTATAAATATTTAAATATTTTTTTTTTAGCTTTAAGTACTAAAAGCGCTGCTTATAGCAATTTTTTTACTTTATACTAAAGCTATTAACATAGCTAGTTAATTAAAACAAAAGTTAAAGTTAAGCAGTGCTTTTTATTATACTATTTTTAAATATGTTTAGCAAGTAGCAGTAAAAAAAAGCTAAATAAACTTTGTTTATAAAGTATTAGCTAGTTATAGTAATATAGTAATATTTTTACTTAATTTTATAAATATAAACATGTTTAAATATAAGCTTATAATAATAATAAGTTTTTTAGCTATTTTATAATAGCTAGCTTTTATATTACTAAAAAAAAACTAAATAAAGTTATTAAAAATAGTTATAAAAGTTATAAATACTTTTTAATAAATTTTAGTTTTTTAATTAGCTTATATAAACTACTTTTTTAGCATACTTTATAGCATAGCGTTTAAATTATCTTTTTTTATTATATTAAGCTTTAAAAGTAAAAGTATATTTTAAATTTTATTACGCTTAAGTAATTATAAGTTAATTTTAAAAAATATATTTAAAGTAATTATATTAATATAAATTTTTATTATAAATATTATAGCTTAGCACAATAGTATAATTAAGTCTTGCATTAAAAATAAAAGCATAAAACTTATTACTAATTAAAACCTTTAATATTTTAAGTAAAAAAGTAGCAAAATTTGCTAATACTTTTATTTTAATAAGAATGTACGCAAAAATATAAGTACCTTTTTAAAAAGTAAAATTAAATAAAAGGAAAGGTTAGGGATTAAAGTTGTAATGAGCAGAGAGGATGAGTATACCTAATGTGAGCTTATTAGCGTCTTGAGTCTTGGTCTTGGTCTTGGTCTTTAAAAAGAGAGGTGCGTGGTTGTTATTCCCCGCAATATACCTTATTAGGAGAGTTTCTTTTACAAAAGAAGACTCTGGGCTAATCTTTATAGGTTAGGGGCTACGGGGCATACCCACGGACACAGGTGCCGTATAATCAACCATCTTGGAAGGTATGCTTTTGACTTGAAATGAATTAGGTGCTGCTGTATGTTTCATCCGGTTGCTTTTTGACGGCAGATCGGAATCCATTTACCTAGGTATTGTATATGTCTATCTAGTGTCTAGTGTATGGCATTCATATCAGGAAAGCATCTTACGAAATACACCTCCAAACCAGCAAGTTACGCCAACCCATTTCTTACTCCGAGGTCCAAGTTTATCCACCATATCTTCATCCACAGCCCTTTCTAATATCCCTGTCCCATCCTCCTCGTCCTTCTCTACAATGAGACCCCATCTCCGGGCCTCGCGCATCAAATCCTCAACAGTGTGAGCATAGCTCTTGGGTCGGATCTTCACGCCGGTAGCCTTGTCCACAAATCCCGCTTGAGAGATGGCACCCATTTCCGAATGCATGTTCGTCAATAAGAGCACACCACCATCACGGAGTAGCCTCGACACGTGCCGGAAGAAGAGGTCGAGCGGAACGTGCTCAACCACCAACGTGCAAATGATGGCGTCTACCGTGAAATCCGCCACCACCACCCCGGCCGCAACAGTAGTAGCCGTGGGGTCTGTCATGTCGAAAATACCGAAATGGAGATGGGGATTGGATCCGGAGAGCCGGCTCTTGGCTACTTCTAACATGCCTTTGCTCGCGTCCAACGCGAAGATCTTGGCATCGGGAATGCCGAGTAGGAGGGATGTGTTGCGGCCCGTACCGCAACCTAGGTCGACGATTTGCCGGGGCGCCTGCGTCCGCGTCGGCGGGATCCCCTTCAGGAAGCGCGGGAATAGGCGCTTGAGTTCGAGACTGTCTAATGCTTGTAGAAAGTTTCCGTCGCTGTCGTAGACCTCGGCCCATTTATCGTAGGCTTCGTTTGTAGGGAGGTATTGGATCGAGTTGAACAGCGGGTCTGCTTCTGCTTCTGCTTCTACTTCGGTTGGTCCAGCCATTGCGTTACAGGTTTGAGGGATGGAAGAGAGAAATATAATAGTCTACTGAGTTGAAGATGGGAACCTGTATCTGCTGAAGCAGCGTGGCGAGTGCATCTAACAGTGGGTGAGAGCTTTCAAGCTGCGAAAGAAAAACAAGATTACAGGCATTTTCTCCTTGGCGCCAGCTGCGAATGAGTCACTCGGTGGCCGACTGACTGTCAGTGCGCCGGCGAGAGAGATTTTAGATAGATGTGTGAAATGTCCGCCGGATACAAATGCAACAAATGACTCGAGGTGATTTCATCTTCAACACGAACTGAGACGAAAGGAGTTCACCTTTAGCAGACGCGCTGAACAAGTTCGTTCTTCAGAGTCATAGAGACAAGCTGTTGCACTAACCTAACCTAGGTACATAGTTATTTTTTGAAATTTACCCGATAGAACTGAGCTTGTAATTGAAGAATCTGTATAGGCAGCAGATCGTCTTTATGCGTGGGTAATGAACATTATGCCTATGAAGTTGTAAAGTCGCTTCCCATATGTGCATGAGTTTAGCAGATCAGACGTTCATACACCTGCCACGGGAATGAGAATGAGATGTTGCGGGAGGATATGTCAACTTTTAAATAGTTTGTCACGTGATTGTAGTTAATTTCAGAATCAATGTCAGGTACGTACCTATCGCCATAGATGTCATCTGTTCTCGTTTTTTCTTCAGGAAGTTGTTTCCTCGATGAATCCATGAAGAGGTTGACCTGCAGGAGGGTAAAACTGGCCAACTTGATCCAGTACTCATCTGGTAAACATTCTGCCCGCGGTCGGAGACCACTCAAGCTAGTTTCCTCCCAAGACCCCAAATTTACATTTCACCTTTGGCCATCTGAAAAAATACCATTCTTTCAATACTCTCTGGATATACCACCCGTTGTCAAGCGACATTCTCGCATCATGGCGGGTACTCAGCCTTTAGTGTGGATAGATTGTGAGGTGAGGCGCTTCGAGGTCGCGTGATAGGTCGAAGACATGAAACGTTAACACTACAAATCCAGATGACGGGACTCGACCCAGAAAAAGAAGAAATCATCGAAATCTTCTGCATCATCACGACAGGCACATTGGAGGTTGTCGACGAGCAAGGCTGGGGGACCGTGGTGCATCAGAGCAAAGACAGGATGGACATGATGGACGATTGGTGTACAAAAACACATGCCGGGTCCGGCCTGACGGCCTCTGTCATTGCCTCAACCGTGACGCCACAGCAAGCGGCCGACGAGCTCCTAGCCTATATAAAGAAATATGTGCCAAGTCGGAAAGCGGCCTTGTTGGCGGGAAACAGCGTGCATGCTGATAAGGCATTCTTGCAGAAAGAGCCATACAGAAAAGTGGTAGACCACCTACATCATCGCATCTTGGACGTGAGCACCATTAAAGAAGCGGTGCGACGTTGGTGTCCGAGAGATGTCAACCGGAATGCGCCCCAGAAGAAACTCCTCCATCAGGCCAAGGCAGATATCCTCGAGAGCATCGAAGAAGCACGGTACTACAAACAAGTCATCTTTGAAAAAGTTGGGTGATAAAGGGAAAGAAACTGTCTAAATCCAGTTTACGTTATCTAAAGTCTTGGCTTGTTCCAAGATAGCATCTCTAGATAGGAGTTCACTGGGCAAACTTGATTATCTGTATGCCACCTGCGTTTGCTTGGTTCATATGTATCTATAGATGTACATATGAACTTGTTATCGTGTTCTAGATTATAGGCGAGGTGATGTGACAATCGAGCCGCTTGTCAAGTCCCAAGGTTGGCGTTCTACGTCCAGGAGATAGGAGAACAAAACTTGATATTATGGCAATATATCGGCCCATGAAAGCAGTCTTTGTGCACTAGAGGATATCAACTTTGAATCCTCAAGTGTGCTTGACAGTGGGATTCACACCGTGAGCCCCACCCACTATCAGACTGTTCTTGACACTGATGGAAGTAGGCTGTACAGTGTGTGGCTCGATTCTTGGTGGTGAACAACGAACATACGATAGCTTTAGCGGTCCCGCACCTCCAGTTTCTAGAATATGAGGTCACTAAAACCCCGCCATCAGCTTCCCTGCTCTTGCCAATCCCCCTTACGTAGCTCCAGATATTTTAGAAGCTCTTCACTTCCCCCTGTTTGGAAGACAAAATTTCGCCCCTCTCGTTCCCATCACCATCCCTTTACTAGACAACTTATTAATACCTATTAGCAGTCTGTTTAACACTTAGACTTAATTGCCTGTACATCTGTCTTCATCATGAGCGTCAAGACAGTTGAATTCAAGTCCTTCACGGACCAGAAGCCTGGAACGTATGTTAACTTTGTTTACTTTGAATCTACCCCGCCATCATGAATCGTGATGTCGGCCCGTTGGTGCCCAAATTCTGGGCCACGCCATTTGCATGTCTGGGTGACAAACTGACAAGTGTGACAGCTCCGGTCTTCGTAAGAAGGTCAAAGTTTTCCAGCAGCCGCATTACAGCGAATCGTTTGTTACCAGCATCTTGCTGTCGATCCCAGAAGGTGCCGAAGGTACGTTATACAAATCACCCCTTCTCTTAGTGGCAACGCAAAACAACTAACCAACTGCTGATATAGAATCGTTCTTGGTCATCGGTGGTGACGGTCGGTTTTGGAACCCCGAGGTCGTCCAACTCATTGCCAAGATCGGCGCCGCCTACGGAGTGAAGAAACTGTTGATCGGACAAAATGGCATCCTCTCCACGCCGGCTGCCAGCCATGTCATCCGAAAGCGGAAAGCAACAGGAGGCATACTCCTAACCGCCAGCCACAACCCCGGTGGTAAGTTGGGCGCAAAGAAATCGCACAGGATCAACGCTTACTAACGATCTCATAGGACCCAACGAGGACTTCGGCATCAAGTACAATCTTGCCAACGGTGGCCCGGCCCCCGAAAGCGTTACCAACAAAATCTACGAAACCTCAAAGACCTTGACTTCCTACAAAATTGCTGATATTCCCGATATCGACATTTCCACCATCGGAACCAAGACTTACGGTAGCCTGGAGGTCGAAATCATCGACAGCACAGCCGACTACATGCAGATGCTAAAGGACATTTTCGATTTCCCCTTGATCAAGAAGTTCTTCAGCAACAACCCCGATTTCAAAGTTCTGTTCGACGGTCTCCACGGTGTTACCGGCCCCTACGGCAAGGCCATTTTTGAAGAGGAGTTGGGCCTCAAAGACTCGACCCAAAACTGTGTTCCCGCGCCCGACTTTAATGGCGGCCATCCAGATCCCAACCTTGTATACGCACACTCGCTCGTGTCTGTTGTCGACAAAAATTCGATTCCCTTTGGCGCCGCGTCAGATGGCGACGGAGATCGGAATATGATCTATGGCGCTGGTGCATTCGTGTCACCTGGTGACAGTCTTGCCATTATCGCCCACCATGCCAACCTGATCCCTTACTTCAAGAAGCAGGGTGTTTACGGTCTTGCGCGCAGCATGCCGACTTCCGGCGCCGTTGATTTGGTTGCGAAAGCCCAGGGTCTGAACTGCTACGAGGTTCCTACCGGCTGGAAATTCTTCTGCGCCCTGTTCGACGCGGATAAGCTAAGCATCTGCGGCGAGGAGAGTTTCGGTACCGGTAGCAATCATGTACGCGAGAAGGACGGTCTATGGGCTGTTGTCGCATGGCTCAACATCATTGCTGGTCTTGGCGAAGCAAACCCGGGAGTGACTCCTAGCATCAAGGAGATCCAGAAGGAATTCTGGAACACGTACGGTCGTGTCTTCTTTACCCGATTCGATTACGAGAACGTCGACTCGGATGGTGCGAACAAGGTGGTGAACACGCTGAAAGATCTCGTTGCCAAGCCCGACTTTGTTGGAAGCAAGATCGGAGAGCGAACTGTGACGGATGCCGGCGATTTCTCGTATACCGACCTTGACGGGTCAGTGGCCTCCAATCAGGGCCTGTATGCTCGCTTCGACAGTGGCAGCCGAATTGTCGTCCGTCTGTCTGGCACCGGCTCTTCAGGTGCGACGATCCGATTGTACATTGAAAAGTACAGCAAGGATCCCTCGACATATGCCCAGGACGCACAGGATTACCTGAAAGACGAGATCAAATTCGCAACCGATCTATTAAAGTTTAAGGAGTACGTGGGACGTGACGAGCCCGACGTCAAGACGTGAGGGATGATTGGCTGCGATTAGGACTACCTAGGTTTCTCTTATACGGCACTTATACTTTTAATGGTACTAAAGATAATGAACGGCTTGACGAAAATTCCAAAAGATTATGGATGATACCTATGATAACATAGAGCAAAATACACACCTTTTGCCAACACGTTATTGATGATTGACCCTAGCCCTAGCTGTACGTCTACAGCTGCATTATGAGTGCGGAGAATGATGGAGAATTCTAGGACGCAGCGATCCAAATGCAGGCATCAAGACCTTGACCTGGTCAATGTCCTCAGCCACTGCAAATAAGCTGATGCGCTACATGAGTGCGTTCTGGAGCTTGGTAGGTGGTACGACGGTCGGAGAAAGTTAGATGACCACCATGATGTCACCTCATGCATCCCGATTTATGGATTTATGGATTTATGGATATATGGGGCTCGGACCGTACGATAAAAGCTCTAATGATACGATTCATGCTCGCCTAGGTTAAAACGTGAGCTCAGTAGTTATAAAGTTGGGAAATGTAAGTCACCTATCACCCTTATAACCCGGCCGAAACCATCAAACATTACAATGTGGCATTGTCGTCGCTTTGCATTGACTTACTTTGTACTAGGCACTATAACAGCTATTTTGAGCCTGACTTATTATCGCAGCTCTTCTACTAAGTACTGGTCCAAGCCAACAGGGACAAGTGACAACCCTATCGAGGCAAATATGGCAAGACCCGTCATCACGGTGGGCTCGGGTCTAGCCGGCCTCTCGGCAGCTTACGAGGCGTTGAAGACAGGCGCGAAAGTACACATGTTGGAACGTGCCCCTAAGCCAGGCGGAAACAGCATCAAGGCCTCATCAGGCATCAGCGCAGCCGGCACGAAATTCCAAGATGCTGGCGACGACGACGTGACCGCATTTTACGAGGACTCGGTGCGCTCGGCCGGAACGAGACTGAATAACAACACGACAGAACGCCTCGCGCTCATCCAACTGTTGACGTCGAGGTCGGCAGAGGCTATTTCCTGGCTGGCGGACGATATCGGCGTAGACTTGAGTCTCGTGGCCCAGCTGGGCGGACACTCGGCTCCGCGCACGCACCGTGGTGCCGCCGGGCCGCCGCCGGGGTTTGCGATTGTGAATGCCTTGCTGCGGAAATTGGGCGATGATGAGAGGTTTACGCTTACTTGTTCGGCGGACGTGAAGGCCCTTACCTTTTCCGAAGCCGGAAGAGTCGACGGCGTACGGTATGCGCTGGCGGACGGCTCGGTACAACACGAGGTTCGGGGACCGGTGATCTTCGCCGCGGGCGGGTTTGCGGGCGATGCGCATGGGTTGCTTGCCAAGTATAGGCCTGATCTGGCGGGTCTCCCGTCTACCAACGATGCGAGGCCTGCGTCGTCGCATGATTTGTTGGCTGGAGTCGGGGCGGAACTGGTCGATATGGATAGTGTGCAGGTGCATCCGACGGGATTTGTCGATCCGCGGGATCCGGGGAACGTTTATAAGTTCTTGGCTGCGGAGGCGTTGCGTGGGGAAGGGGGGATCTTGTTAGATGGGCAAGGGAAGAGGTTCGTGAATGAGATGGAGAGGAGGGATGTTGTTAGTGAGGCTATTATGAAGTTGGATATGTCGCGTTCCGAGAAAGATAAGGATGGGGATGGGGATGAGGACGGAGGAGTTAAACAGTGGGATGTCATGCTTCTCCTCGATCCCGGCGCTGCGCAGGCCGCAAAGTCACATGTGGGGTTCTATCTCTCCAAGGGTCTGTTGCAGAAGAAAAAAGTCAAGGATCTACCGCGGCAAGTGATTGCTTCTATTGACGAGTACGCGGAAGCGGTGAAAAGGGGGAAAGATGAAAAGTTTGGGAGAAGGTATTTCGGTCATTGGACATTATCCCCCGGCGAAGGGAATAGGGAGGAGGAGATGTTTGTTGGCAAGGTGACGCCCGTGTCGCATTTCACCATGGGCGGCGTGGCGTTTAATACGAAAGCGCAGGTGCTGGGAAAAGGAGGGGTTCCCGTTGAAGGCGTCTGGGCTGCGGGAGAGATCACGGGCGGTTTACATGGGGATAATCGGCTCGGTGGGAATTCTTTGCTGGAATGTGCTATTTTTGGGAGGATTGCTGGGGCTGAGGCTGCGAAGAGTTGTTTGGGTACATGAGTAGGTAGTTCAAACTCCAAAATTCCAGTCTTAAGGTAGGAGTGAAAGAGTATCTTATCTGTACTTTCCGCAGGGAATGCGTATTAATAGTGAATATTGTTTTTGTCTCGGCCCATGAATTGTGGAAGTTTGCTGTATAACAATTCTAAGCGATGATAATACAAATAATGAGGAACTTGATCGAGTGTTTGAACCAAGTCCAAAGCTGGATGAAGAGGTAAAGGTAGTTGCTGATGTTCTCTGTCTTCGGTCTGGACTCTAGAGTCTAGACTCTGATATCAGCACCTAGTCAAGATCTCGGTTAACCTAGGTTAGACGGTATCGGGAAAGGTCACATTCTTCTTATTCTTCTGCTTCGTACTTTGAGACGAGCTTCTTCTACCTATATTTCTCAATAGCGTCTCTTCTCCGATTCCACTCAACCAACCTGCCACCCTGCATCTCGCGTAAAATAAATACCTAACTTCTAGAATACCTGGAGTGCCTGGGTACCTTACCCCGGACTTGTATAGACTTAAACCTAACCTATTATAGAATAGCTATTCCCCAAAAATCAGAGCCCAGAGGTGTTTTCCAGAAAAGGCAGGTGTAAAGGTTGAATGGCGTCAACTAAGTGGGGGTGTTTCCGCGTTTCTACTCGTAATCTCCGTTATCTTTTCGAAAACACGCGTAACCTAGACTACCTAACCTACTCGTATCTAGAATTCGAGGAATAGGTATGAAGATGAAGCCGAAGCCAAGGCGAAATCTAACGGGGTTGTAAGATTTTAAGATGAGATGGAGAAAAGTACGTGATAGCGCCTTCTTCGTCTTTACTCTAGGTTCGATACTAGGTAGGTACTCTTGCTCTTGGTGAGTGAGTAAGGTAGAACTAGATCGAGTCCTTTTCTAGGTTCTCCCCCGGGCCCGGGCCAAACCCCCGAATTCACGACCGGGGGTACTGCAGGGTGGTTTGTTATCTACATACTCTAGTCTACTCGTAGTGCAGAGAGATCGCGAATAGGTAGATATAAGTGCTTTCGGCATTGGTCCAATCTACCTATCTATCCATCTTATTGTTCTCCTCCCCATCTTTTAGTCGTCCAAACCATAACGGAAAAGATGGTTTCCTTTAACAAGTGGGCGACAGCATTCGCCTACCTTGGGCTGGGTGTAGCACTACGGGTGCAAATCTCGGTCAAAGATGACGACAGCAGCTTGTTAAAGGGGGAAGTGGACGGTCGTGTGGTTCTCATGTTTGCGCCTAATGGGACCGACCCTCTTGAAGATACCGACGTCACATCGACGCCGAATAAGATGTTTGGAAAGGATGTCTTTGGGTTTGGTGCTGGGGGGAAAGGAGTCTTGTTTTCTGGGGGGGATGATGATGATGATGAGGATGATGATGTTTATGGCTTTCCGCTGGCTGGTTTGGGTAAGTTTAAGTTACTCAATCGAATTTTGGTTGTACATATTCATCTCCTAAAACTCCGAATATAGAAGATATCCCCGCTGGCACATATACCGTGCAAGCATTCTTGACCCCTTACGACAAGGCCACGCGAAGTGACGGGTCAGTGGTCTATCTCAAGTTTCCTTGCGGCGATGGCGCGCCCAATATCAACGGCGTAGGTAGTCTTCTCACCTCCACAGTGGACGTGGAGCTACACGAAGAAGAAGAGGGAGAAGAACAAACCATCAATCTGGCTTTCGACAGCGTTATCCCGGTATCTCCCTTTTCCGGAAAAGAGATCGGAGGTTGCTCGCAAGGAAACTACGCAGACGGACCTCTACTGAAATACGTCAAGATCCGAAGCGAGGTCCTGTCCCGTTTCTGGGGCCGCGACATGTACGTCGGCGCCAACGTATTACTCCCCTCTGGATACGACGCCTCGGACAAAGAAACGCGGTATCCGGTGCTATATAACCAGAACCATTGGACCGGCGGTCGCGGGCCTTATGGCTACGGCACCAACGCAGCATTCACTACAGCGTGGGAAAACGGGATGATTAACGAAAATAAACCGACGCCCAAGTTGATCATAGTGGCCTTCCGCCACGAAGCACCCTATTACGACGATTCGTATGGCGTGAATACTGCCAATCTAGGCCCATACGGCGACGCCATCAACGACGAACTCATCCCATACATCGACAGCTTATTCAACACCATCGCGCAGCCGTACGCGCGTATTCAAGACGGCGGATCAACGGGCGGTTGGATCTCGGCAGCTAGTCTGATCTTCCGACCTGATCTCTTCGGCGCCTGTTTCTCGTCATACCCGGACTCTCTCGATTTCCATCGCCACCAGGACATCGCGCTATACACCAACAAAAACGCCTACAAGCGTCCCAACGGCGAATCCATAGGTTCGATCCGCGTCTACGAAGATGACAACGAAGTCGTCCTCGCCACCGTCGAGCAGGAAAATCACTGGGAACTCGTCTTCGGAACTTCCTCTCGCTCCTCGCTGCAATGGGATATATGGAACGCCGTCTTCGGCGTCCAGGGCTTGAACGGCTATCCCCTGGAACCATGGGATAAAGTCACGGGCGAGATATTCCCGGAAGCAGTAGAGTACTGGAAAGAGATGGATTTATCGCATTACATTGTCAGTAATTGGGACGGACCCAAACAGCTCGGTCGAGTGCTGAAAGATCGTATCTACATCTACGTCGGCTCACACGATAACTACTACCTTGACGGGGGCGTGGATGCGTTCGAGAAAGCTGTCAACGGCAAAGGCGGGCCTGGCTGGGCAAACGTTACTGTCCTAGAGGGCCAGACGCACGGGGGTAATTACCAGCGGCGCGAGACTTGGGATTATCTACACTTCGTGGAGACTTGGGTGCAAGATCACGCGCCCGATGGAAAGACGCCGCTTGCGTGGGGCCGCGTCGCGAAATCTTCTGCTCGGGGGAACGAGTTCGCCGACGTGCTCGCGCGAGGTGGACGGGGTGCCGCTCTCGCGCGTCAGAGCAAACCGACTCTGGAGCTCGAACACAAGGTCAAGTGCGGGGTGAAGGTGCGCGCGACGGCCGGTCGTTGGGATCCAGGTGTTGTGCTCGAGGCGCAGTGGGTCGTTGATGGGAAGTCGAGTGGGGACGCCTTTGTCGTGAAGCAGGGAGAGGTCATTACTTATCGGCCGAGAACTGTTAAAGGTAAGGATTTGGAGGTTGTCTTGAGGGTTACGGGCTCCAAGAGGGGTTATGTTGATGAGACGAGGAAGAGTGAGCCCCTTTTGGTGGAGAGGAGGAGATAAGGGTTTTCGGGTTATACCTAACCGACGGTCTTTTATAACTATCAATTTCCTTTTAGTCGACTGTGTAATTTTTAAATTCTAATTCATCAACTCCTTGGATAGACATAGCTATCCCTTGTATATCAATATGCAAAGGGGACGAGGGATACTATTCTGGCCATGTTACTTCGCATTGCCTTAACCTAGAGGTGAGACCGCCCTGCCAAGGGGCATTGGTATTTTGGATTGGGACTTTGCCTACCTAGCTAGATACGTTTATAGCGCATGTTTCTCTTTGTTCAGGAATGTTATGTTACATTTATTCTTAGCTCTGTCTTAGAGATTATGTTAGTCAAGTTAAAAAGTTTGTTTTTTAAGGGGTTATTAGGGGGTTTATTTAAGTAGTACTCAACTTCTTTCTTAGTCTTAATGCTTCTCCTTTTTTTGCTCATTTTTTCTCTTTTCTTTTAAAAGGGGGATAAGGCATTGGGTCTTTGTATATGTAAATGTGTGCTAGGGGAAAGTAGAAAGGAGAAGAGGGCAAGTTTTTTTTCCTTCTAGTTTTGCCCTTTTCTTTTTTTCGGTTTTGGTTAGTTTTCCTTTTTTTTTTCTTGGGGTTTTTTTATCTTTTTCTCCTTTTTGTGTCATTTTCGTTCTTCTGTTTCCTCTTTCGTCAGTATTTCAGATCCCCTCGCCCACCTCTTCATTTACTTCTGTAAGGAGAGGAAGTATCTAGTTATCTCGATTTTGCCTTGATGCCTCAGCCGCAGCCGCAGCCGCAAGGGAGAACTGTCTTATGCATTTGATGCAAGGACATGGCGCAGGGGGGTAGCTGGGGATCATATCCTCCTCGTCGTCGTCGACGTCGCTCTCGGACGATCCTTGGGACGAGGGTTTCTTACTCTTGTTGTTGCTGCGTTTGGAAAAGGCCCCTTCCTCCTTTTTAGGGGTGGTGTCCTTCCTAGAACCGCTCTTCTCAGTAGTGTCCTTGGATGAACTGCCCTTGGAAGAGGTGGTGGTGTTGCAGGTGGTGGTAGTGGTAGTGGGCTTGGCGGTATTTTGAGCAGGCATGATGAATTATTGTTAGTTTTGTTTTTTCTGTTTTGGTTAGTTGATGATTGGTAAAAGTTTGTTGATCCTTGTGAGTTTGGTTGTTGTGTTTGTGTGATGTGATGGTGATGATGAGAACAGAAACTGGAATCTTGAGACCCCTAACAAGAAGCCATATTTATGGTATCAAAGTTTCGGACTATCCAACCTTACACAAAGTGTGTTTTCAGCCTTATGAAGAGCTATGAATTAAATACAGCAACTTTGTAATAGAGCCACGATCGTGTTATCATTTTTTACGAGTAGGTTGTTACAAGACACTCTCTTTGTTGAGGATATGCCGACCAAGAAGAAGTGTGTAAGTGGAAGAAAACAAAGACGTCGTTTTAACACAATCCTTTTGTCTAACCGTTCTTGAAATAGTTGTGTACAGCCCAATAGCACCGAATAAGAAGTATCCCTTACATTTCCTCTACGTCTTTCGCAACGTCTCCCGGTCAAGTAGCTTACCTCTTTCCTAACAGCTTCCATTAGGAAGTATTGCGGATATACACTACTTCCAAGTCAACCTACCCTGTATTTGTCTGTATGTACCCCTTTCCTTTCCATTCCTATTCCTACTCGCAGGTATTTACTCCTTGTTTTGACCCCTAAAGCCAATTCTGTCTCGGACACGTTGTATGCGTATTATCTAGATAGGCTGACAAGGAAAATCAACACTTATAAAACTTATCGCATCTCACACTGAACTACAACCCCCGTACATCATCTCAATTAGGAATTGTCGTGTTGGAAGATATCGAGGAGTAGGTTAAGCCTCTACGAGTAAGCGTCATTATACACAGTGTAGATATACACGCAAATCTGTTCAAAGCACAGTTTAAAAAAAAAAAAACCCCATAAGACGCGTCAGAGATCGGAAGCACCCGTGAGTTTGTCTAAAATAAGTTTGTGTAAGGCAGTGGGACAGTGTCATGCAATGAGATAATGTGGTGAGACTCGACAAAATCTGCATGCCAATGTTTGAAAGATAATCGGATTCGGTATCAGATAGACGTACCAGCCAGTAAATACCCATATTCCAAACAGTTTAGTCTACCTAGGTTTACTCGTATGTCTTTCGGGCGGTGAGTCAAAAAGTCAGCGAGTTTGCATCCGAGTGCCGAGTAGGTGCATTCATTACTATTCTGGTGAAACATTGATTCCATTTGCTGTCATAAATTTTGTTTCCGTCTCGCACATTCGGTGGCGGGTTGTGACAGGCGGTTATCTCCCGCACCACTGATAGTAGGTACCAACAGACACATATGTATTACACTGTACTTGTATGTGCTCGTATGTACTCGTACAGAAAGATGGTTCGTCTGCCGTACCACACAGTCTCGAGAGTGGTCTAACCTAAAACCTGAGCAGAACCTGGGGTTCGTGGTTCAATAAAATGCCCGGCGCCACATCGATAGACAACAATGTTCCAGAAGATAAACGGAGACTGGATCCGAAGCGAGATCGGTGGCCCCATCCATCTTCTGCCATCTTCTGCATTAGGTAGTAGATACACGCTGAGGTATCGGCTGAAGATGTCTGTGAAACGATCCTTTTATTTACAATGGGCGGGAGGGAGCCGTCAATCTATTGAAATAGGCCATCATTGATGACTTGATTGAAAGAATGACATAAGTAACTCGGTAGGGAAGTAAGGTCGTGCGGTCGTGTGGTTATCTAGTCAGACAAAGATGATGAAGATTTGCAGTGCTATGTGCTATGTGCGGCGGTGCCGCGGCCGCAACCAAGAGCCGCCCTCGGCGTTGTTGCATTTCAGCCATTGGCTGACAGCCAATGCACTACTCAGCTCTTGGCATGCCATCTCAAAGAGAATATGCGGCAAGCAACTACACGGCCACGGCCTTTAGGGTTCTCGTGGAGCAACTGTACGGCATGTGCCTTTGTTCGTTCCGTCACGTTACTTGTACCAGATCGGGCACGCCTAGTCTACCTAGTCCAAGTCGGAAAAATAGGGTGGCATCTTAGACATGGTAGGCTATCGGACATTTGCGATTGTATGTCTTTGTGTAACCGGGCACCATACGAGAGTCCTATGCGCAGGACCATGCCCTCAGACGAGGCGGTGTCTAAGGTCAGCTGAGAAGAAAAGAAAGTGCTTACCGTGTAGTAGCTGGTTACATCATATCGAAAATATGCCCCAACGATTTCATTGCTCGCAGTACGGGTTATGCGACAGTACGAGGCGTCGCATCGAGCTGACGTTGGGCTCGTTGATCCCTACCGCCCATGTCACGCTGTCAGAGACGGTAAAGTGTAGGTGACCCTCCGAGTTGGCAGCCTGCCGCATGTCCAAAGGACATATATAACAGACTCAAACCGCCCTTGGGGAGCAACAAGAGACCTTGGCCAGATATGCACCCCAGGTAACTTGATATAAAAACAAGCAAACAGTATGTCGGCTATAAAACATCTCATCGGCGACGCTATCGACAAGGTCGAAGAAGTGACGGCCAAGATCACATCCTCATCCTCATCCTCATCGGATGCAACCATTTCTGGTATTGCGGGTGCCCAAAATGCTCCCGGCACCAAGAAATACGACGAGTACAAGTATATCTATGCAACTTCGACATATGGCCAAGAGCGAGATCTGAACCCCGCCTTACTTGTGCGGCCAAAGAACAAGGACGATATCATCCAGACGCTGAAATATGCCAAGGAGAAGGGAGTTGCGGTCGCCATCAAGACCGGTGGTCACCAATACAGCGGTGCCTGCTCGACGAGCGCACCTAACATCCTGCTAGACCTGGAACACACCTTCAGGGGTCACAACGATCGTACCATGTTCCGTGAAGAAGGGAAGGTCCGATGTAGCGTCAGCTGGAGTCTGGGCGAATTCCACGCCTGGTTGACCGAGAACAAGGTTTTCGTCCCCCATGGACAATGCACCGAAGTCCAGTGAGTTGGCCCAAGCTTTCTGATCCATACCACTGTTCTCCCGAAGAACAACAGCAGCCCTTTGCTGTATCCGACTTGGTCAACTGTGTATCATGAGGCGCGTGCTAATCCCTTGCAATGTAGCATGGGCGGACATGTTCAAACGGGAGGTAAGAGCACCTTGCTTGATAGGGCCCCTTTCCTTCACTCTTACAGCAACACACCGTCCTACAACGTATGGACGCATCAACTAACCGGCAATGCCTAGGGTACGGACAGTTAGCTCGCAGCTTCGGACTCTTGGGTGACCATGTCTTGTCCTTCGAACTCATCGACAGTGACGGCATTTCCAAGGAGGTTACCAAGGACAGCAACCCCGACCTCTTCGGGGCGCTGCTGGGTGGCAGTCCGGGAAATCTCGGCGTGATTACACACTTCACGCTCAAGGTCCACCGCGACGAGGATTACGCCGGTTCGCGCGGAATGAGGACTCTTTTCTTCTACAAACCCGAGGATCTTAGGCGATTGCTGGGCATGCTGGTGGAGATGGCCGAAGATGAGAACTGGCCCAGAAATTACGACTTTACTGTAAGCTGCCTGAGCTCGTCCTTCCCTCTACTCGACCTATGGCCGGGCTTGGACTCGGTAATGGCGCGCTTCCATCCGGATCTGTACGGCAAGAACGGCCAGATCGGTTGGCCACGGACGATTCTGGTCTACGCGCAGTGGGTGCCCTTCGAGAAGGGTGACAAGTGCGATTTGTCATGGTTTGACCGCATCAAAGAGGGCTCCGACGTCATTCTAGGCGACAACCACTTGCAGGAGAAGCCGATGTCGGAACTCTGTGGTGATTGGCTCTTCCGAAACGTGCGCGAGTTCGAGAAGCCGTACGTGAAGCGGACCTATTGCACAAACTCAACCACGCTCTCCAAGGACGGTTGGGCCGACTGGGCCACCAAGCGGATCGACTCTATTGTCACCCCTGAGCACAACCGCTGCTGGCTGTCGGCACAGCTGCAGGTAATGGGCGGCAAGCACTCCATGTTCAGGCGTAACGCTGGTAACGGCACATTCAGCTGGCGAGATACCACCATATGCTACACTATGGACTGTTTCCAGTAAGTGTCCTTTAGTTTTCATTTCACCGGGCGTCGTCGGTTCATCGGTCCGGACTATGGGGTCTTGACCCTTCCGGACGGCTATTGGATCCGCGCCTTCTTGCTAACAGGCTTGACAGTGACCCAGAAACGAAAGCCCGTGCCGAGGATTGGCAGAAAGTGAACGACGAAGAATCCATCGGTCCGAACGGCATATTCTCCAAGAAGGACCGACGCCTGATGTGGGGTTCCTACGGAGATTGGGACTTGGACAAGATGTGGGATCGTTACTTTGACGACCGCGCCACCTATGATAAGCTCCGAAGGATCCGGAAAGAGGCTGATCCGGACGGCATTTTCACAGCAAACCCGTTCTGCGTCAAGCGTGCCGATTGACGAGTATGTCAAACTAGTTCTTAGGAATATACTAGTCATAGTCGACTTTCTACACAGCTCTTTATATTTCAGGCGCATGGTTTTGCCTAGGTTTAGAAAGCCCGATATAGAGTGTGGAAGAATAAGAATCGTGTCAGGTATAAATATGGATGTGGTTTCCCTTGCCGTCCCTGATCAGGGTGCACCTACCTAGAAAGTCTGGACTACATACCCATTAGAGGTAAGTGCCAGACCAAGCATGTGCATACTGAGGAAGGAACTATGTACCGTCATGGAATGAATCTTGTAAGATCCGACAAGAGCTCGGTTGTTATTGCCCAGTATACCGTCAGGTATTTATATTGGCTAAGGCACAAGAGGTAGGTACAATTACCTAAGGAACAAAACATGGAACCCAGGATGCATAAACGCCGACTGCTTGCTTGGGTTTCATCACGCTTACCCGCCTTGCCTGCTACGCCGTGGAGGTCCCAGCACATGGAAAAGGCAAATACTCTAGAATAAAAGACAAGAAACATTGGTATTTTAACAGTTCTTCCAAATCATCTCACATTCCCATTTGTCGGTACCGACGCCCTGTTCGCGTTTGCCGCGTAATCTGCCGGATTATAGGCAACATAGCCATGGGAGTGGTGCTTGGTCTGCGCCCCGTGCTCCTCCGTCGTCTCGCGATGTGTAGGTAATTCGGCTGCGAAGCCTTTGTAATCGAGCGCTGGCGAGGCATAGCCCGCAGACCCGTGGTCCGATGAGTAGGAGCTCGGGCGCGAGCTCTTCATAGAAGGACTCAGTTGAGGCGACAACATCTGCCCACTCGGATCTGGAGTTAGGGATTGGCGCAAGCTGCTGATAGAAGACTCGGGACGCTGGGGCGCGTGAGGGTGGTAAAAGTCGCCGGGTAGTTCCATGGGGAACTCGGTTGTCCCTGGAGGAGCGGAGGCTGGTGGTTCGCTAGATAACTCTACAGGCGCGAAAGACATTTTATTGTCATCGGCTGCTGACCACTGCTGCTGCTGCTGCTGCTGCTGTTCTTGTTGCGCTTGCCAGTGGGAGGGGTATCCTTGTGATCCGGACGTAGGCGGGCGACTGGGCGGTTGGTGCCGCATGGACATTGGTCGCGACGCAAACTGTGGTGTCATTGGAGACTGGGCTGGCGGTAATCCGGCCATTGTGATGATGCGGGCAACCATCATCTCGCTCGCTTTCTTCATTTGCTTCTTCACCGTGCCCATCATGGTGATGTTGCATCTTATCTCTATATCTTCCTTCAGATAAAGGCCCTCCCGGGGAATGCCAGGCCCAGTCAGCCCCACCTCTGGCGGCGGCGGGTTCTCTTCACCAGGTCGGGATCCGCCGATGTAGTATCTGTTGAGCATATCGATGCTCAAAGGTGCGTAGACGTGGGTCTGAAGGCCCCATGGCAAATCGTGGAAGCATGCCTTGAAGGATATCTTGCCGGACCCTAGCCTGCCCATGCCAGGAACGAACTGAACGCGCTCTGAAATTTCATACCATGTCGAGAAATACTCGTCGGCGGGCGCATCACGCGGCGCATCGACCTGTTTGTAATCGAGTACCAGGGGGTTTAGTTTGATGACTTCGCCATGGGTATGGAGAATTTCGATGGCCAGTTGGCGAGTTATGTAACTTGGAAAAGGTGTGATGATGGTGTACTTCTCCGTTGTGCGAAACATCTGCGGCATTGTCACGGTCGCGGGGCTGAAGGTCTAGGAAGCGACACAAGAAAATGCGCACTCTCAGTTTCTCTCTATTCCTAACAACAGCCTTTACTATGACAACACGAGAAAGAGCTGGGGAAAAGACAGAAATCTTGAACGGTTTTCTGCTCCGTTTGTCCCCGGCGAAAGTACCTACTATGATGTAGGTTAGGCGTAACAATAATAGGTACCTATGAAATGGGCACGCACCCCTTGTGGTCTTGGCTGGACGGTTCAAGGATAACTAGGTAGGTAATGGAATACGTACACGCACTAGATAACATATATCTGCGCCATTGCCTTGGTACGTCTACTTCCATTGAGGGTGTTGAGATCCACCTATCATGATTGCCATTGATTCTTTTTTGTACGCGGCGCAGCGCCATTGCAATCAGCTCCGTTCCGGAGGTAAATAGGTATTTGGAAAATTACTTTGTGTACTTCCCTGAAATCCAGAATCCTTGGTGGCCTGGACTCGACGCTTCTAAAAATAGATATTGAAAATGCTCTAACCTAATACTCTATACCCCACGGCAGGTTGATTACTCATCATATATGCCGGCACGCGGATGACAAAAGAATGAAACGGGGGGTGCACCGGAATATCAACCTACCCCTATGCTATAGCTGTAACTTTAAGCTAAAGATCAAGATAAATATATTCTTTATAACTTCAGCTCTCTTATAACATTTTTTCAGAGTTTTAAAGCATGACTTTAAAGTCAAAAACAGAGGATTAAGAGGTAACCGGAGTAGTGGTTACTGTAGGCTAGCAAGGTGTGTTAGGTGCTAGAGACCCCCCGTTTTATTTTTTTTTGTCACCCGCGTGGCCGGATCTCCCATCTACGATGTAGGCGTGCTAGGTTAGGTAGGTATCCATTTGATATCGTGCGCTTTCAGCCATGGTTTGAAATACTCGTAAAAAGATAAACAGGTTAGGCGACTTTATATCTGTTGATCCAAATGTAAGTAGCCACCTACACCTACACGTGCTAGCGCTGGCATAGAGAACTTAGAAGCCTTGCTTTAAACCTGTGTTATTACGGTTGTCCAGGACTCCAGTTAGGTAACCTTGATACTTTTTACCTTCTCGTGGTCTCATCATGAACCCCCTCCGTCCTCCCCAATTCTTTAGCTAGGTTAGCTATCCTTATCTTTGTTCCAGAAAGACGAACAATGCCTCGGTAATAAATGGAGTCAAGCGTCTCGACAAGCACGTGGATTTTAACGTCGAGGAACACCATGCATTCAAGTTCTATTTTTAGAGCCTATGATTCAAGGACTTTTACACATAGGGACCCGCGATCCTGGACCACCGATATCTCTGAACTTCCTTTGCATGTGTCCTCAGGGATATGGCGATATGCGTATGATGAAGACGGGATTAATCAGTAAGAGCAAATACGGACAGTTTGAGGGGTTGTCCATCAATGCCGGCGATGTTTCGAATGTAAAATATGTACACAAACAATATAGTATGTTTCTTGTCTTGGTACGCCTTGACCATGCCCAGCTACAGTATGTACGACTACATGACTTAATCTAACGGGGAGTAGAATGTAGTTAATAATATATTTAATCGTCAGAGCCATGTAGCTGTGTCTTCATATTTGGGGTTGATGTATACAGAAAGTGGAAGAAGTATTAGCCTTCCGTACCGCTGCGCTATTTACAGCTTCTCGGAACGGGAATATTCGACATATATATGACATGACATTGAGCGTCCAATTCGGCCAAGCATCTGCCCTCGTAGTTTTTATACCCTCGCCAATACCACCTTCTACGGCAGAGAAGGCCGGTACAAGGTTCAAATATACCGCCAAACGCCAGACCATGCAGTTAATGAGACGGCGAGCCGACTCAAATTGAGCAAAACAGAAAACTTATGGACAAGAAAAGGGAGATATGGGTCTAAAAGGAGAGTGTGTATAGACTTATGCCGAGATTAGTGCGTCCGCCGCTTCCTTCATAATCTTGGCCGTCTTGTCAATGATAGTCTGTGCAAGTGACCAGTCTTTAACCTCAATCACATCGCGAATCGCTGGGAAATGGGCCTCATCACTTTCACCCCAGATTTGGGGCCCAAATACGACGTGTTTGAACTGGGTGCGGTTGGGAATCTGCCAGGAAATGCTATTAGTTTACGACAGGAAAACGTACAAGTCCGGGGAAAGAACATACGCCACCTCCAAATTCAAGGTCCAAAAGATTCGATTCGAAATGACCCATGCGGGTGTTGTGGTCTAGTCGTCGAATGCCGAGGCCTGCCGGTTCCCATCCGTTGGACGAGATGATACTCTTCTCCCAATATGGCTCGAATTGCTCAAACCGAGTTACGGCCGTGGTCACATGGTTTGCCGCTTCCTTGATAGGATCCAGGTTGATTTTTCTCTCCTTTCCCTTATTAATACCTTTCCCTTCGGCCCAATGTGACAAGTCACCGACATAGCGTCCCAAGCTGGATGCGTAGCTGTTCATATCGAAGGGCAAGATAGGTCGGTCCGCCAGATCTAACACAAGTAGGCCTAGGACTTGGCCGAGCAAGGCGTGGTATATGAACTCGGGATCTCCAATCGACTGCATCAAATCGAAATTATCATAAGACGAGTGGGAAGGGTGCGGCTTGCCGTCGAAGCGGATATCCAGCGAACTGGTCCCAGCAATGTCCTGAAAGGGTACGTAGTCCCCTTTGTATCCCAAGGGTTCGAGGTTAGCTTTTCTGTCGTTCCACAATGACAGGAGGGTAACGTTCGCGACGGGGTCCAGGACTCTGTCCAGAGCCCTCGTTATGAGCCTTCGGAATACAGGAGACCCAGCGGCATGGAACTCTCGTCCAGAAACTGCAGTGTCTAGGTTAACGTATGCGAGGGCCTGCTCCTGTAATGCCTCCAGATTCTTTTCGACAAACTCGGTGCTCCCAATCATATTGTATTCCCCAGCATCCCAACTCATGAATTCTATAGTGCGAAGCGGCCGCCAGCCCTGGGCCGCAAGTTCGCCAAACACGCGCGCCACTTCGAGCATGATAGCCGTGCCGGAATTGGGCGACGTGGCCCCGAATGCCCAGGCATCGCGGTGGTTCCCGATAATGATGGATTTCTCGCTCTGCTCGAGCCCTTCCAGCTTGGTATAAATGTTCCAGATCTTTTGCTTCTCGACTTCGTCCTGCTGGTTCTTCAGACGTACAATTGGCGAGGAAGAATTACCTGACCACCACTTGACGTCAGGGACGCGGCCTCTCCAGTGCTCGGGACATGGTTCGCCGAAACCCTGAATATGCTGTAACAACACTTGCGCATCCCGCCAGGCGATCGGCAGACTCGGTATATGCACAAGCCCTTTGGTTTTCTCTTTCGACTGACGAACTTGGCCCTCCGTGCTTTCCCAAGTGGGGGTAAGCACGTCACCAACAACCCAACTGCTCAAGCTGACGGAGCCCCTTTGGACGCCGTCGGCGGGCATGGTCCGTCCCTTGGGCGCCGGATCGCCGTGGACAAAGCCATTCTCGGCAGGGTCGCTGTAGATGATGCAGCCAGCAAAGCCCGCCATCTCTGCTGCCTTGACCTTGAGCGCTTGATCACGTTGGGTGCCGCCGTATCGGACGAGTGCTATCGCGCCTTTGGTGTCGATACCCTTGTTAGCAAGTCTCTTGAAATCCTCCCGAGATCCGTAGTTGGCGTATATTAAGGGGCCTTGAACATCGCCCGACTTCGAATGGCCGTGAAACGCATAAGTTTGGCGGCCTGCCGATTCCCCCCCGACCTCAGGCTCCTCCAACGCGGCAGTCCAAGTTGCCTTTTGACCGTCAGGCGACATAATTTGGACGGCCCGTCCACCTTTCTTCGGGTAATTAAGGTAAACATAATACTCATCCACGAGGACTTGGTCGAAGCCGTTCTTGGAAAAGCTATTATGAACGTCCATTGCCAGCGCATAATCGCCTTCTGTACCAGCTATGTGCGCAAAGCTGGTGAAGTGCCTAGATGTTTCTTTGATCTGTTCACGGTCGATGTTGAGCTGGACAAAACGTCTAACGTCCTCGGGGTCGAACATTCGGCCATTCAATCGCCTCGATACGTTGCCAAACAGGTCGCTGATGAAGAGAAGATATACAGAGCCCATTATGACCATTAGAGCAAGCAGCCGACCGACAAATAAAAGGGCGTCGCGGCTGTTTATCGCGGGAAGCATGCTGGCGACTCTCCTCCACATACCGGCTTCGTTCGGCTCGGTATTCGCGTTATTGGCACTGTCATTATCAGTCTGGCGGGGAAGCCGAACCGTTAACCGTGGTAACCGCCATCTCCACTTCCACTTCCACTGTGGGAGGGAAAACCGGGAGAACCCTATCCTTTTTGTCCAAGATGAAGTACTTCTGCCTTGGTCATTTAGAGGGTCTTCTACTTCCAGCTCTTGCATCTCTCGCCGCACTTGGGCCCCGTCTACTTGGCTATCGTCATCGTCGTCTTCGTCGTCAAGGCTCCAGACTGACTCCTCATCGTCTGTCTCGACGCGTGGTGGTCGGTAGCCTGCGGGCGCCCTTCTTGGCGGGTTTTCCCGTCCGGCATGATATAGGAGGGACTGTGCTTCCGTTTCGTGGTCGGGCCGACTGTCTATGGGGGACGGCGGTGGCGGCCATTGCGAAGACGATGCGCCACCCGCGGTAGCTTCGTCATAAGATGGTATAGGAGGTGCCGGTTCATACCGGGATTTCTCGGACGGCATTGCGCAAGGCTATGGGGAGGCTATGATTAACTTCGGATTCGAGGGCAGCGCATCGGAATAAGGATAATCGCAATTGTTGGCGGCAATATTATTGAGACCCTATCCCCGCGGTATGAGACTAAAACCAACAAGTAGATACAGGTCTGGTTCGCCAAAGTAAGGTCGATCAATCGAAGTCGGTTTGCTATCAACGAGTCGTGGATAAAGGAGCGAATGGATGACCGGCTTGGCCGAGTCGGTAGTTTTGATTTACAGGAGGTAGTCACAATAAGGAGAAGGAGAGAGAACAGTAATTGCGAAACAGGTACATCTCTAGGCTCTAATCAACCACTGTTTCAACATCGGACATAGAAAACGTGTCAGGATGGGATGTGGTTTAGGATTTCTAGATAGGACAGAATATATGGGCAAGTTCCTTTTGGGAATATGTTATGTCGGACAAGAGATTGACGACTTTCCTTTCGCCATGTACGAGTACGTGTACGTCGGCACGTCGGGTACGTAGGTACACCTTTCAAGCTACCGTACTGGTTGCTGACGGGTCAAACACAGAGAACTGGCCAACTACAGGTGATTTGGAGTGCTCACTGATATGTACAAGTAGACCCGAAAGTAAAAGAGACTAACAGTATTAGTGTAGATTAGGTGGATTTGGGCTAACCGCAATGGCGCGACTGTGGCTGCGAAAGCCTGGGCAGAGCTGGGCAGCCAGTCGTCCCTTGCCATCTCACCGTGCTCACGTGATACATTCAAATTAGCGCCAGAAAGACGGTTATGGCCATGTTTCTCTCGTAGAACAAGTGGCGTTGATACAAACATGATTATATTACACGTGGGTTGGATTGACTTACGAGTATGTGTTGGTACTCCTATATGCGGTACAAACCCAGAATTTAAATACAGCAACCATAGGATCTGCCTCTCGTCAAACAGGTGTAGCCTGTAGAGGGAGACCGGAAGTCGGCTATGAGTGTCAGCCTGCCAAGTAGCAATCTGATGGGCGCCAGTCTCGCAACAACTCTCTACATAGTGTGAGGAGTGAACCCCTGAATACATATCAATGGCTGTTATCGCTATAACCTCCGGCAACTTGAGCACTCGCCGGCGAGCGGCCGGGACGGCTCTCCCGGGTACCTTTTATATTTCTGTCCTTTGCTTGACACTCGCCTGCAGGAAAAGCTCTGCACATTGAAGCATTATGTTATCCTCGGGCTCGGGTCCTTCCGTGCGTTCAATATCTCTGTAGTCTAGTTCCTCGCGATCATATAGTTTGACGGCCTTCTGCCGGGGCAGGTGCCCAGCCTGGCCATGCAAATGTACTGGAGGGTGCGCCGGGCAGTTGGTACGCTTCCGTGTCGATGATGCTAGTTTACGATTTACTTGTCGCCACTCTTATTGCCGCCGTGTCCCGCCGTCAAGTACTGACCCTTTGCATTCGTACGCACGGAGTGTGGCCTGTGTTAAGATAGTCTGACTCGGGTTCGTGCTAGAGCCAGATTACTCAAGGACAGAAATTGGCTCTTTAGTTTCCGTGGTTCAAAAGCAAAACCTCTACTTGCCCCGATAAGCATGGGTATCCTTCCCGATGACAAATGACAAAGATGTTGGTTGTTTGTGCTGGAGATCAGGCAAGGATCCAGTTACTTGCAATCCTGCACAGGGAAAATAATTTCCAGACAGTCCAAGGAACCTTCTTTGTTATCTGGGATTCCCGGTGAAAATCGGCAAGAAGTCAGCCGAGTCTATCGCAGCCATGTCGCCTAGAAGGAAGCACACCCTGTCGTAACATCTCTTCTACACCTATAATAGTCGGTAATTAGTTACTGGTAAACCTTTATCACTTGGATCTTATATTTGTTGATGCACAGGAATTGGAAAGGAGAGAAGTCCTTACTACCTCTATTCGGCTCTTGATTAGCATGGCCTTTCGAGGCCTATAAACCCATCTTTGTGATGCAGAATATTGTGCGGACAACGAAGGGCAATACATTGCACCTATACCCGTATCCGCACCTTTTTAAGGTGCCAAATTGTCAGAAAGGGACGTAACACGCAAAACAATGTGTTGACAACCTACGTAAGCTTTATGCTTAACTGCATACCAGACCTACGCTTTGATCTCCGCACAGTAAAAAGCGCATTGCACCAGACGCACTACGAGCACTAGACTACCAGTAAAATCAAGATAGGTAACAGTACTCAGTGGCCACCCCATTGTATCATTGGCTTAAAAGCATCCACCTTTAGCTTACTAACCTTGTTTTGGACGACACCAACACGTCACACTAACCCCTCGTCAAAAACCCCGCAGTGTCAGTTTTAGTTCACGAAAAGTGACGAGGGGCAGTTGGGCACTACCGCTTTATCTTTATCCACTCGCACACATCGTCTCGAGATCCCAACCCCGGCCTTGATTAGTTCATCGTTGGTCCGTTTTCCTAAGCCCTACCATCTTTCCTAAAGAACAAACTATTTAAGGCACCGTCATTCTGACCAGAACAGCACGCAATCGGCCTTGTCAATTAGCTTCCTCAAAATCATATCTCACATTCCCCGATAGTCACCATGCCTCGCGTAAGTTCCAGCCGGCTCGAACGTTGCAACGCGCCAAGATGTGCACCATGACTTACAATGAATTCATAATAGGTCAAGTACATCCTCCTCGACTGCGACAACACCCTCTGCTTGTCGGAGCGTCTTGCCTTCGAAGCTTGCACCGACCTGACCAACGAGGTTCTGGAGAAATGGGGCAAGTCCGATCGATACACCGTTGACCAGCTGCTTGAGGACTTCGTTGGCCACAACTTCCGTGGCATGCTCGTCGGCCTCCAGAAGAAGCATGGCTTCACTATGACACCCGAGGAGGTCGATGCCTACGTTGACCGCGAGCTGGGTGCTGTTACTGCCAAGCTGAGCGAGAAGTGCACTCCCTGCCCCGGCGTGCCTGAGCAACTAGAGTCTCTTCGCCAGCAGGGATACCCGATGTCCGTTGTGAGCACTTCAGCCAAGCCCCGTGTTGTTGCTTCTCTGAAGAAGACGGGCATCGACAAATACTTTCCCGACGAGCATGTCTACAGTGCTGCCACCAGCTTGAACCCCCCGTCTAGCAAGCCTGACCCCGCCATCTACAACTACGCTTGCCAGCAGCTGGGAATCAAGAATAGTGAGTGTGTCACTGTCGAGGACAGCAAGAGCGGTGCCACTGCCGCCATGCGTGCCGGTATCCCTCTTATCGGCTACGTTGGTGTCTATGGCCTCGAGGAGGGCAAGGAGAAGATGGAACAGATGGCTACCCTACTCAAGGAACAGTGCAACGCCGCTGCCATCATGTACGACTGGAAGGAGTTCCCCGACATCCTGAAGAAGATCGAGGAGAGTTTGTAAGTTGCTTGTCAACGACTAGTACCCACAAGTGGCCGGGCAATTGCGGCTACCTTAGGTGGGGCTAAGATTATGAGTGATGACAGCCAGGACTCACGAACTTCCACATCGGTTCAGCTCAAACTCTAGCGAACCCGGGCATGGGTTAGATAGACGGTATACTGAGAACGACAGATAGACCAATGTAGACAAAAAAAGAACGTCGTTTCATCAATGCAGAACATCCCAAGGTCGTGTGTCGTATAACGAACATAATCATATTTGAGTGAGAATAGATATCTTAATTATCCCGTCAGCAAATGCGAGTCATGCTGCTTTGCAGTTTAAGCTCCATGTTGGCCACGAGCTCTCTAGGGGTCCTAAGGGCCCGAGGATCTAGAAATGAAGTAGAAGCAATATAAAATTAAGGCTTGACCGGTATGTCCCACTGATAAGCTTAACAGTGAAACCTATTCATAGTAGCTGACTTTATGTAATTACTTCGTTTGAAGCGATCGGTAGTGGCAGTTGTCAAGTAGGCTAGTCCACTATTAGCCGCACCTAGTTTGATTTCTAACTTGCATCCCTTTGAGTCAATCCAGCCTACTGTCTCTCTACTTGTCCCCGTCGACTATCCTGACGGAAATTCTGGATGTAAATATTTAATACGCCTCTTGTGTATTACAACGAGTATGTAATTGCCCCTCCGACGTGAGGGGTTTGACATGGGCGGGGCCTATCAGCAAAGTACCGGCATTGATCCACAATCAAGAATGGCTCCACAACCCACTTGACACTTGCAAGCTCAGCCATGTACTCGTACTGTGTATGTATACTTACTTATACATGAAAAACTTTTTAAGTCATATGCATTTCACGACAATATCGACGAGTACGGTCCTGATGCAGGTTAGGAACGGTTGAAGGGTCAGATACGCTACGAATCTTTATTCCGATGAAACATTATCTAGTCGTTGAGGCGCGACGGTAGGTTATAGAGGCCCGATGAATACACGTCTATGAGGGGAAGGGGACCGAAAACAGAAAGATGCAAATGTAAATAGCATCCCTCGAACGCGGTAGACAGTACGAGAGACTTGCAGAACGGTGGATATCGCGCACATATCTTTACTGCTCAGCCATTGCAGAATCAGGCCATCCGTTTGGAACTTTTGAACGTTTCAAGCTGAGCGTGCAGGAAGGATACTTATTAGGTATTTAATTACCTAGGTTAAGCCACCTGCTCATTTTACATACCTTCATTTTGAATTTGACGAGCTAAGACATCTATAAAGGGATGAGTCCCTTCACCCCATCAGCTTAAGATAATCAACTCAAACTTGGGATCCCAGACATTGTTACACTCTTTTACAACATTTCCAAGCATACTCGTAGATTATTATTCCGCTACGTGGAGGGTCGGGGTCAGATATTGTAACTTTTGATAATACGGAATTTTGACTTAGGCTAGACCTAGGATTGTGGGACACAAGGGACGTCCCGATTGGGTGGTATGGATGTTTTTGTTGGCAATACATCCCCCAAAACTCGTATTATTTCCTTACCCAAGCTGCAAGGAATACAATGCCATGATTGGAGAAGGTCTGCTCAATACGAGCGGTGACAGATTGTCACGGAATGGAAATACCCTGCCTGCTTAATACTAAATTATTTTCATATTTTCATTGAAGTGTATATCTATACTTTGCTGTGGAGGCCGAGATGGTTAACTAGGTGGTCCTTGGTCCGATTCTGTTTTGCCCGAGTAGGTAAAAGCAAGAAATGCAGGGCTCAGCTCTTTCTGTAGGTTAGATTGATGGGAAAGTTGCAGTTGGGTAACAAACTATTTATGAATCATTAAATGAGCGCGACGAGCCAGATCATGTGCCGCTTAGTTGAGGTTACCTGTCTGATGAAACATATCTATTAAAAAAAAGGAAAAAGGACAGACATACTCGTCGAAGTCGAAGACCTCCGGGTGATCGGCCTAGGCCTGGCCGGCCAACCACACAAATGCATGAACTAGCGTCGTTACCTATGTCAACTTACTTACGTGGGCAAATCATGCTGTGCGACACAAGATTCAAATGACCAATACAACGAAGTAGCAATGAGCCATTTGGGATTTCGAGGTCGAGTTTATCTGAACCTCGTTGGATAGTTTTACTCGTACACACGGATTTTAAGCATATATCGGCTCCGTTGTAAAGGATGTGCGCCCGTCAGCGCTACCGTCGAGAGCGGGCAGTTATTATTAATAAGTGTATTTGGACAGACTGCCAACGTAGTATTTACGAGTATAGCAGAATGTTACACTTATATAGGTTCACAGCAGACGCCTCGAGAGTCCATGTTGTTTAGGGTACGACGACAAGATATATTGTCGGGCCGACAAGCATAACAACAACCTGAATCTTCGAGACTTAGCAATAGGTAGGTACCTACCCACTGGTGTTAAGTGCGGTAAAGAATTTCAGGTGCCCCGAATTCCATAGAGCACGAGTAGTAATATAAGTACCCCAGAAATGTACCTGAGTAGGTCCCAAGGAATCGCAAAGTACTTTCCTATGGTCTTTCCCGATCCATTTCTAGATCTTTCTAGGCCAACAGGATGGAATTTGCTAACCTAGCTTTCTACGAGTAGGCCAGATGCAAAAGCTCCAGAAAAACCGCGCCATATCAGCCCATTGGCTATCTGGACTCTTAACTAGAGTGCCTGACTAAAACACCGGTCACATGGCTCCGATAGCCTTTCGAAGAAGGGGGCAACCACCTACGTGTATAAACATACAATATTCTAATATGTTTTGAATAAGGGAATAGTTGCACATGCCGCATGGCAATAACAATTCGTATGTTCCCAATTTCCAAAAAGTGCAGCAGCTGAGCAAGACATCCAGGCCATCACCAAGGGTAGGTGCCGCGGGACGTGGCTTAAGAAAGAATAAAATTACCAATATGACCCGAGCGAGGAGCAAGTGGAGCCGGAACGGTAATCACACCCCCCTTACCCTTGTAATACATCAAAAAAATGGCCTGTCCACCCACAAGCTGATCTCCCACTTCGAGTCCCGACGTCCAATCATATGAGAGGAATTGGATTATATTGGGTAAGTCAGAGACACGAATCGAGATAGACACAGCGCCTACGACCCTGGTAACGGGCTGCTACCCTGTCCCCCCTGTCTAGCGCGCTGCCCAATAGATCGCGTTTATGGGAAAGTTTGGCGATGATCCCCTTTTTTATCACCCGTCTCTTTTCCAAATGACTACGTACCTTTGATCGAGGTCCACTCGTATTAACTCCTCTTCTCCAGACAGAAGAAATGGGGAGAGACTGGGATGTGTTAGGATAGGTTTTTATATAAAAATACTACACTGTAACATGTGTATCACGTAGGTCTTGATAACAACCCCCTAAACTTACGAGTAGATGCGAGATTGACGACGGTTATACTCGTAGAACAATGTTGACTACAAGTGAGGACGGATGGCCAAGAGGGCTACGGAGTCTTGAAATGAGCGGCGTCTTTTATATCTATACCAACTATCAGACACTATGTAAAACGCATGAGTCGTGAAGTGTTCGTTGGCCCGTGGATGCAAGTACACGTACACGGCCACGTGAAAGTACATGTTTTGTATCCTACCGACCTGTAACATGCCGCTCTAAGGGTGACCAGACTTCATGATACATATAATACCACAGTATAATTTCTTCTTATTACGTGGTAGATAGGTACCTATTATAACACTACCCTCCCTTTTCAACCGTGGTTCTACCTGGTTCTGTTCGCCCACCCCCTTGCCCATCCCCCGGGGTTGTCTTATAAAATAGAAAATCCGTTGTCTTTTGCTCGCTCGCTCCCCGACCAGAATCTCCACCTACTCACACTCGCTTCTACTCTCGTTTTTATCCTTTGCGGCATCACGTTCGTTGAACCTGTACAGAACAAGAGACGGGAATCTTTCGATATTGATATATACTAATATATTCTCTAATAATCTAATCATCGTCCAAGATGCGTTTCACTTCTTTCGTTGCCGCCGGCCTCTTCGCAATTGCTGCGAACGCCCAGTCCAGCACTACCCAGGCTCCCGCCACTACCGTCAGTGTCGATCCCGCTCAGTCGTCTGCTGTTGATGAGATCACCGAATGCCTCGCTGCCTGTGAGTATATAGGACCGTTATCCCAACCCAAGGAAGACTTTAAAAGCTAATTTTATAACCAATCCAACAGGCGATGAGAGCGACACCGTGTGCCGGGCCCACTGCATCGCGGTCCCTAGCCCAGACAGCCAGAACGTGAACGAGACGACCACGTGCGTAGCCAACTGCGACCAGGGAAGCGGTTCAGCCGCCGACAACGCCGCTTACGGCGACTGCGTCTCCAACTGCATCGGCCAGTTCTACTTCACCAACACCGGCACGCCCGACCTGGCGACCTCCAGCAAGGCCGGCAGCAACACCGAGAATGGCGGCAGCAGCGTCACCCAGGTTCCTACCACCATCACCTCGGGCGGCTCCACTTACACCACCCATGTCCCTAGCACCACCGGCGGCAGCAGCAACTCCGACGATGATGCCCCTCCGACCAGCTCCTCCTCCGCTGCCGCTGCTACCATGTATCCTCACGCCGGTACCATCGGCACCGGTCTCGGCTTTGTCGGTCTGCTAGCCGGCGTCTTTGCTCTATAAATCGGGCCGGAGAGTTGACGATGCAATTAATATCTACCATTATATAACTACTATACCACATTTATTTCAGCTTTGGCGAAAACATGCTTTGTGCAGCCGCCTTGGGTTAATTTTTGGATGGACTTTATTTTGGAACCAAGGAGCGAATGCATGTGTTTGGTATCTTTGATACTTGTGGTCTGCTTGTCATTGGAGGGCGGAGTTCGGGGAGAGACGAGGGGAATAATAGTTTACTGAAGAGCGATGAATTGATATCAACGATACATAAAGAACAGACGCTGGTTTCGTTCCCTTTTGATACCGCTGCAATACACATGTTAGCAATCTGGCACGAGAATAAGGTAAAAACTTAGGTTGTTGTGATTTGGTTCTGCTTTTTATCATGTGCGTGTCTTGAATCTCAGATCGCATCGTCTCCTTATACGCTGAAACTGGTTGCTTCTTTTCACCATATATACATCATGCCTCTGACTTCGTGGCAGTTCTTCCAGTCGGCAAGGTCTCTTTGATGTCGCTCAACCAGGGGATGCCGAGCTGATGCATCTGTACCGCTAATTGGAATAGGTAGTCAAGGCTGGCGAGGAGAGAAGAGATCAAAATGTCAGTCGGTCTCTTGCGCGAGGAGAAGGAGAAGAAGGGATAGAGAAATGGGGGACTCACCTCTCGCACATAGTTTTCGCCTTGTGTACGTTGTCTCCCCAGACATAGACACCATGTCTGCGGACGAGCACGGCGTACGTATCGGGGTACTTCTCCATAGCCTCCTCCAGGAACTCGGTGAGATCCTCTTCGTGGGCTGTGTTCTCGATGACGGGGATGCGCAGGGTATCATGGTAACCCAGGCTCCCCGTCTTACCCGGGCCGCGGCCGAATCCCTTGATCTGCTCGATGTTGTTGATCTCGAAGAGACGGTCGCCTCGGCCAGGCCCGCGGGCCTCGAGCAGCAACGTCACAAGAACGGCCCACTGCGAGTGCGTGTGGATGCAGCAACCGGCCCCGCGCCGCGTGAAGGCCGCCAGGAAGAGCGGCGTGCATTGCGAAGGCCTGCCATGCGGGGGCGATCGGATGTAAGTGCGGTTCTTCAGGTCCGACTGTTGCCGTTGCAGGGATAGCACGTAGAGGTCCGACGCCTTCATCAGCTCCTTTTGCACTCCTGACGGTGCTACGTACACTAAGTCCCTAGGTTGCGCATGTTGTGTGAGACGAGAGAGCTTAGAAATATCCCAGGCAAATATTTCATAGTGAGTGATGATGGATGAGAGAAGACATGATGTCAGATGAACTCCTTTCACTTGAGGGTGTGGTAATAAACAGTGTAGTGTATAAAAGCACATGTATATCTGGGATTGAAGCAAACTACGAGAAAATACGCCATGGGGTGCTGAGGGGAAATAAAAAAATGAGTCTGAGGAGGGCCTCACCCATCTCGAATCGAGCATCCACCACCTGTTCCTGTAACCCAACCAAGGGTCCAAAACTTAGCGCATAATGAAGGGATAAGGTTTGCCGGGTGATCGCGGTCATCCGAAGTGATGAGATGATCGTTATTCTCCCGTTCGGGCTTCTGGTCGTCACCCATGTTTACTTGGCGCTAATATTGCTAGGTAGGTACGGTCGACAACCCGGCTGTTCAAGAGAACTGTTTGACAAGTGGCCTTCTAGTTGCTCCCTTTAGAAGAATCTGGTATTAGAGGAAATATCCTTTAGGAAAGAGTCTATTACCGGCTGAGTTCCTTGCAGCTGCGGAGATGGTGTAGTCTACTCGTAGTGAGGGAGGAGCGAGCGGTACTTGCTGTTTGCAGGTTCTGGGCAAACTAGACTAGGTTACAAGGAAGTGGTCTATAATTTTTCAACAGGATAGAACAGATAATACCTAATACGTGTAGTAAAACTTTAAGCGGCCGTTTGACAATCTGATAAGGCTAAAGTCAAGGGACCATTCGGCATGAATGCTGATTGATCAGTTCTTTTATTCTTCCACCTCCATACCCCACCTACGAGTAGGTTAGGAGAATCTAACGTTGTCCTTCTCCAGAATGGCATCACCGGTCTGTTATACCTACCGATGTACATTATGTCTTCAGCGTTCAGCGTTCAGCGTTCAGCGTTAATACGTGTACACAAACCTGGTGTGATAGGGACACACTAGATATATAGCATCTTTTTTATAGATGCAAACTGCTCATCCTTCGTACTCTTACGAGTAGGGTGACTGTTGTAAGGGGACGTTGTCTTTCGATGACCAAGGTTGGCTGGACAATAACATTATATGGTTTCCATGAAAACCCCCAGAACCCATTGAGAAGCATTGGAAACTGCACAGTATGCATACAACAGATCCTATTTGAGCTACCGACTAAACCTAACCGTGTTGTTCCGGGTAAAGTGAACTGTGTAAAGCTGTTGGAAACCTGTAGAATCAAAGTGAATATCCATCTCAGTACAACCCTTCTCGTAACGTCCGTGCTGTCCTTGTTTCACATGCATAGCTCCCACTTCCCGGTGGAAAAGAACAGATTCAAGGCTCTACCTAGACTACCTTAGTACAGTTCAACTTATTATGCCAGGTGTGTGCTTGAGGGCTATACTGTAGAGGCGCATATTTGATTAGACAGTTATCTCTGAAGTTCAATGTTGCATTGCTTGTAAAGTGAAAGAACAACTTATATATTACCTAGATATAAGGGATGTACGGTAGCTTTATTATCGTACTCTCCTGAGGTTGTGGAATAGTAAGCTTACCTGTACACATACAGAGGTCGGCACAGTGTTCATATGGTCAGTCGGAAATGCAAGCCCCCATAATTCACCGTGACTTTAAGGTCTTAGTAGAGTGTCTGTATCAAATGGTAAATGTCTACACCTAGGTTAGTAGCGTAAGAAGCCCATTACCAAGGCGACTTCTTGCGTGAACCTGTCCAATTGTACTTTGCGGGGAAGTTGAACTTAACAGGCCTTTTACTATTCACAGTGTCACAACGTGTCCTATTGGAACATCCGTTACCTTATTGTAGCTTTTTATAGGTAATGCGGGCGTTATCAGCTTCAGCTGGCTAGCCTGTCAGCATTGAGTATTGATTCGCCAATTGTAAGGTTTAGGTAAGGTAAGTAAGTACTTACTGGGGGGTGGTCTCCAATTGAGCTACAATTGAGCTTACTGCCGTAGCCTGCCACCTGCGCAGCCCCCATCGTTCTTCCCGCCCAAAGAGGCCACGTTGGTGTTCTGTGTACTAAACCGACAAGGTTCTGGTAACTTCGCAGCTAAATAAATTTCCATTTACCATCTCCCGCCACCCATTGTCTCTCTTTCTCTCTTTAGACTCTCGTGGAGAATTTCTTTTTCTTCCTCGTCAGCTCTGGGGAGCCATCAAGTATTATTTCTCATCGATCATCTTGTCGCCATTTGCCTTCCGTCTTCATTCCTGTCGACGTATCGAGTCAAGCTTCTAACTGAAGTGCACTCGTTGACAGCTTCTCCTGCTGGTCTTTGAGCTCCCATATATCGTAGCAAGCATGCATTTGAACTCAGCTGTTGCTGCCGCCCTCCTGGCTGGCGCTGCCCAGGCCCATGGCTTCCACGGAAATCCCCACGGCGCCTTTGGCCAAGACGCTGTCGGTGATGAATCCTCATCGACGAGCACATCCACCTCATACACGGTCCCTGCCGAGCTTCCGACATTTACTGTAAGTTTCCCCTCTTCCTGCTGCGAAACAAGCTAGCAACCTGCCAACCACGAGCGCATTGCTAATGGCTAACTTGAATCACGCAGCCTACCGCGGTAAAAGCGCCCTTTTTCGAGCAATTCGCCGATGGCTGGGAGAAGCGATGGAAGGCGTCCCACGCCAAGAAGGATACCCAGGGATCGGAAGAGGAATGGGCCTACGTCGGCGAGTGGGCTGTCGAAGAGCCTACCGTCTACAGTGGCATTGTTGGTGATAAGAGTCTTGTCGCGAAGAATGCCGCTGCCCACCACGCCATCTCGGCCAAGTTCCCCAAGAAGATCGACCCCAAGGACAAGACCCTTGTCGTCCAGTACGAGGTCAAGCTTCAGAGTATGTTTACACTGAGTTACTGCTAGTTTGTTGCCCACGAGCTAACCCTTAATTTCCACAGACGGTCTTGACTGCGGTGGCGCTTACATGAAGCTGCTCCGTGATAACAAGGCCCTCCACCAGGAGGAGTTCAGCAATGCTTCTCCTTATGTCATCATGTTTGGTCCCGACAAGTGCGGCCCTACCAACAAGGTCCACTTCATCTTTAACCACAAGAACCCTCTCACGGGCGAGTACGAGGAGAAGCACCTTCAAGCCCCTCCTCATGCCACCATTGACAAGCTCTCTCACCTCTACACCCTTGTTGTACAGCCCAACAATACCTTCACCATCCAGAAGGATGGCGAGACTGTTCGCGAGGGCAGCCTCCTTGAGCAATTCTCACCCTCCGTCAACCCTGACAAGGAGATTGACGACCCTACCGATACCAAGCCCGAGGATTGGGTTGACGATGCCCGTATTCCCGACCCTGATGCCACCAAGCCTGATGATTGGGACGAGGATGCACCTTTCGAGATTGTCGACGAAGAGGCTACCCAGCCCGAGGATTGGCTCGTGGATGAGCCTCTGACCATTCCCGACCCCGAGGCCGAGAAGCCCGAGGACTGGGATGACGAGGAAGATGGCGACTGGATCGCTCCCACTGTCCCTAACCCCAAGTGTGCTGATGTCTCTGGCTGTGGCCCCTGGTCCAAGCCCCTGATCAAGAACCCCGACTACAAGGGCAAGTGGACCGCGCCTTTCATCGACAACCCTGCCTACAAGGGTATCTGGGCTCCTCGCAAGATCCCCAACCCTGACTTCTACGAGGACCTCACTCCTGCTAACTTCGAGCCCATCGGCGCTGTAAGTTGACATGCATATCTTGGAAGGTTCCGTGACGAATATGGCTAACATTGCAAATAGATCGGCTTCGAGCTCTGGACGATGCAGGCTGATGTCTCGTTTGACAACATCTACATTGGTCACTCAGTCGAGGATGCCAAGAAGATCGCTGACGAGACCTTTTTCGTCAAGTACCCCATTGAGAATGCTCTTGAGCAAGCCGCGAAACCCAAGGATGATGAGCCCAAGAGGGTGTCTGATCTCAAGTTCTTCGCCGATCCTGTGACCTATATCAAGGTGAAGCTCGACCTCTTCTTGACTATCGCTGCCAAGGACCCCGTCGAGGCTATCAAATTCGTTCCCGAGGTTCCCACTGCCATCGGTGGACTCCTTGTCACCCTCATCGCACTTGTCGGCATCTTCAGCTCCGGAGGCAAGGCCCCTGCGCCTGTCAAGAAGGTTGCTGCTGATGCTAAGGAGAAGGCCAAGGAGGCCAAGGACAAGGCTGCTGAGGCCGTCTCCACTGGCGCAGAAAATGTTAAGGCCGAAGTCAATAAGCGAGCTACACGAAGCTCGTCTTAAATAGCTAATTAGCTTGGCAAGGGGAAATCGAGAAAGAAGTCGAGGCGTAAAAAAGTTCAAAACATTAGGACTTGAGGCTTGGCAGAACAGACCAAAGCCTGGGATGCTCTAAATCCTTTGCGTAGGGTTTCTTTCTTGTTACTGTCGGTTACTTTGCATGGCGCAGGGTGTATTTTAGTCAATACCATGAATTCAAAATAATGATTGTTAACTCTTGATCCACAGAATCCGTACCTATGCATAATTATTGGATAACAAGTGATATATATGTTTTGGGGATTTTTGCCATTATTCACCAGACAACAGGCTGTTTGGGTGGACCCAAAGTGGTGGTGCACTTACTGGCGGTTATTGACAAGATTTAGACATCTCATTGGGAGAAATATGCATATGGCCACTTCCCCTATCACTCCTATCGTGTAGCAGCAATTCACACTTCAAAGCACGAATTATGGAGAGAACGGATTCATCATGGGGAGTAGGTAGGCAGTTAGTTAGGTTAAGTAGGTTGACATAAGAGAATATGTTATATATATATATGAAGGTATCTAGTATATAGGCAGGCAAGCAGGGAGAAAATAAGTTTTTTTCTCCCGCTTGTGGTATTTTTGCCTTCCCCAACGCCTACCTAATCACCCCCACCAACCAAACCCCCCAACCCCCAACCAAATACGCCACCGACGACCACACGACCATCATTAATCATCATCATCATCACCACTACTGGAAGTCTCTAGTTCATCGGCTTCCTCGCGAAGCCGTTCAACATCCTATACCCGGCACCACAGCCACGGCCCTCCTCGATGACGTCGTGGACGCCTTCGAGACAACGGCCGGCCTCGCGCACCTCGGCGGCGTCGAGCCAGAGACGGCCCTCGCCGGCAACCTTTTCCATCTCGCAGCGGAGGAGCCAACGCTCCCAGGCCCAGCCACCGGCGAGACCGGCGACGCTGGCGGCTGCCTCGGTCGAGCCCTGGACGAAGGCCTCGAGCTCGAGGGACCGCTCGATGCCTTGGCTGTCGCGGAGCACGGGGAGCGGCTTCTCGCCGGCGGGGCGCTTGGCGTGTCCCATGGGGAGACACATCCAGGCGCGACGGACCTCGGTGAAGCCGGCGCGGCCTAGACGTCCGAGGAAGAGCCGCGTGGGGTTGGGGTCGTAGCCTAGCGTCTTGAGCGAGAAGCCAAATTCGACCGACTTGGCGAGACCTAACGGGCCCGCGTTCATAATGTCCGAGTCGAGCACGGAGAAGTCGAGGTAGCCGCCGGGCTTGAGCACGCGCATCACCTCGGTCAGGCAAGTCTCCCACTCGTCTTCGCCGTTCTCGCCGATGAACTTGAGGATGGATTGGAGTTCGCGAGCGGACACTAGGTCGAAGTGTGCGTCAGGGAAGGGTAGCTTCGTCAGGCGCTCGACGGCGACCTGACGGTGGTTAGGCGGGCCGCGCATGTTGCAGTTGGATAGTTGGCGGACAGCCTTGGTTGTAACCGTGTAGACCTTGGTGCTGGGATAGGCCATGGCACAATGCCATGCCCAGTCGCAAGTGGCCTGGCCACCGAGGTCGAGGATGCGTACGCGGCTGTGGGCACCGCCGATGCGAGAGAGTCTGGCTAGACGCTTGGCGATGGGGGCGGAGAAGAGACGACCGCCGTTCAGGGACTTCATCGCACTAACGTGCCAGTTGGCTGTGGACATCTGCTTGAGAGCCTCATCCTCCCTTTCACGCTTTAGTCTCTCGGGGTCATCGACGATGACATCGTCACCACGAACGACGTTGGCGCTCATGCGCTTCTTGGCAGACTGGGGTAGGACAGACAGCTGATATTTGCCGAGCAGCTGGTTCTGGTGGGCCTCGGGCAGAGAGACACGCTGCGCCTGGACGGCCTCAAATCGAGGGAGCCGGTGGACAAAAGTGTCCTGTTTGTGCGACCGGACAACATTGTCTTGGAAAGCCCGGTAATAGGTGGATTCCCTGCGGGAGAACTTGGGTGGTAGTGTGCGTGGAACGTCGGCCTCCACAACGGCTTCCGAGAATCGAACAGCCTTCTTCTTCTGCGTAACTGGTGAGACTACCTCTTCCTTCGGGCTCAGATCTACCTGGGGCTCAGTTGGCTCTTGTTCGGGTTCGGACTCCTGCTTGACCTCCTCACCCTGGATACCCCGAAGGTAAGCCTTCTGGGCCATAAGCCAGAGCTCGGTGCGACCCAAGTTGGAGAGCGCCACTTCTTGTTGTTTTCTGGCATACTCGGGGTCGTATACGGTGACGATCTCGGTAGCTTCCAACTCCTCTAGGGCAGATAGGGAATCAGCGCCAGATGTTGGCGAGGTGGGGGCGCTTCTTCGTTCGACGCGTCGAGCCGTCACTGGGTCCTCGGGAATAGCTGTCCTGGCCTCCACGATTTGCTCCACAATAGTTGGCCTCGCTGTGGGCATCCCGTCGGACATGGTACCCCTGATCTCCACTACATGTTCCACTGGCGCCGAAGGACTAGTCGCATGGGCGTGGTATTGACGAGAGGGTAGCGGAGGAGGGACGGGAGCAGCTTGCTCCAGCCATGGTAAGCGATAAAACTGCTCGGCAGTAGTCGAGGTGGGAGGAGCATTGTCATCGGTAGTCATAGTAGGCATGTGCCAGGTATGTCTCGTGTGCGGTGAAAGCCCGGCAAAGAAACCTCCTGGAGAAGGGACATCTAGACTGGACAAGCCGTTGTCTTGTCGTCCGGTAACCAGCCTGAGGGATGGGCGGGACCTTGGTGTGAATAATCGGCCAGTTTGCTGAGACATCTCCGGCAACCTCTCCTCTGGCAGCTCGATAACTTGTTCAGGCCCGTATTCCCCATCGGTGCTCTCGCCACCAGACAATGCCTGTAGAGTTGCGAGAGCGGCTGGCTGCAGAAGAACGCCAGACCAATCTGCGGTAGGAACCTCCTCCTCCGATCCCATGACGGGGGTTGGCGGCGCGGACATAGCGGCCATCTGATCGGAGGTTAAGCTACCATCCAAAGAGGGCGGCGCCGATATGGTAGGCACTTCCAGAGCTTGCTGCGACTGAAGGAAAGACATGACCGCCGGGGACATGCTGACCTTGGCAGGCGGCGTCGGAGCTACTGGCGATACCATTCTCTTCATGTCGGGCTTTCCGGACCAGCTTTCCCTACTGGCCTCGGGCGATCTGGGGATGACCAAGGAAGGCAGTGCTCGATGAGATGCCGAGGAATCGGTGCTCGATTGCTTCCGATGGGAAATGCGCGAGCCGTTCTGGCGCTTCAACGAGCAGGTTGTCAACCTTTTTCGCGACATTTCATCATCCGACGCATCGTAGATGTCGTCGAACTCTGTAACATCAGTACTAACACTAGCACGGTTCCAGGGATTCGACGAAGTTGATGGTGAGTTAGTCTCATCGAACGACGCCGTCGACGGAGAATCGGGTAGTATAGGTGCCGACATGAAATTGAAGCCACGCGGTGTCGGGAAATGATCACTATGTGGTGTGAGCCACTGTACTATTTTCTCGTTTGACGGCCGAGCCTGAACCCTGCGCTGGACCTGCGCACTTCGCCTCCGTAACGCATTCTCAGGCTCTTCTTCCATTATGGTATTAAGTGACCTCCCGGGCCTTCGAGCCAGCGAAGGTGACGGGGGTTCGTAAGTATTCGACGGTAAGAATATCAGCTCGGACATTTTTGCGGTTCTCTCAAAGCGCCGCTAAATTGCAAAAGGATATCACTGAAGGTTAAAATGAGAAAGATGAAAAATAAGATATATCAGTAACGTAAAGGGACGTCCAGCGTCAATGAAGAGTAAGTAACATGGAGGAACAGTCCCCAACGACTGGAATGCCTCGATCAACGAAGCGAAATAGAAGAACGAGGCAACCAAATGGTAGCTTGGAGAAAAGAGGGAGAAAAGAAGAAGCGAAAAGGTAGGCCAACCTCCCAGGCGCTTGGGCACGAGTAGTTTTATTCTTTGGGACTCGGCCATTGCAAGGTCAAGCGGCTAAAGGGCGTTGGGGAATATTCCATGATCGGTTGGACTTCCCACGTCTTCCCACTCTGGAAACAGAGACGACCGGGCGCTTCGATTGAGAGCTAAGCAAAGCTAGGTAGGGTTACACCACACGCACTTTACTAATCTTGCATCGAGACCGCATATTTTGCCCAATAAGCACACCCGTGCAAGCCCTTTTGGGCATAAGGGCGTGAAGGTTGAGCGGAAAAGACCCCTCAACATTCGCAGCGGTCAATTGTCAGCGAACGGGATCGGGCACACTCCCGCGAGCATAACCCAATTAAGCATCGGGCTGGAGGTTATGGAGGTTAATTTTAGAAAACCAAGACCAAAACAGCCAATGAGCGGCCTTACATAGGTTGGTAAAGTAAATGCGGGGAATATCTTTTGCTGCTAGGTCTGGTGACCTAGAGTGATGTGCATAGAAGTAAACCAATCAGAAGAGACCGCGCCGGATTGGGCGCTTAATAGTCTGGTATCGTTCTGTGACTGTAGATGATTGGATATACAATGCTCATGATGAGAAACGCAGGCTAGAAAAACCGGTTAGACTGGAAAACAGCTGTATAAGAAGACACTTGATAAGGAAATGCTAGATGGATAAGATAATAAGATTGTTTGCAAAATTGTGACTTGACAACCTCATAATTCTTTAGGTCTTCCCAAAGAACATTAAGCGATCCGAGGTTGGTAAGTGGTTTGCTGTTCTTTTCTCCTTTGTGCCCAAGAAGAGGTGATCTGGGAGAAACGGCACGGCTAGTCTACCTGATCATCTCTATCAACTCCGGTCTGAGAAGAGAGTCTATGGTATTCTGTCTTATTTGAACTTTTTAACTGCCAAGGATCATGGACGGCGCCTACTTTGGCGCCACGTGGGGTAGTGGTGCATGAATGTTCTATGAGCACGCCAAAAATTCACGGCCATCGATCGGATATATACGTTTCGCGCAGCGAGGGCAGCGTTAGCAAGAAGTGCAACCAAGGAACAGAAGGAACCAACTAGTATTCGACCCAGCTTCTAGACCGACGTGTATACTGCTTAGGGCAAGAATCGCAGGTTGGGTTGTGTAGCAGTGAGATAAGTCGCAGCTTCGCACCGACTCCGCGTTGCGCACCACCCCAATGTATGGGCTATTATAAAATTTACCACATATTTGAGGCCTTTATGAAGCCATCACTTGTCTTTTCGCTGAGATTGATGGCATTGGAGACGCAGGCGGGATCTTGCGGTTGATCAACAGTTGTGGGCGTAATTGGGAGGTGTATGTGCCAAGATCTATCATGGGTTGGACCGTTGGAGTGCCGGTTTACTTCCAAGCTTCAAACAGTATGAAGGGGAAGAGTAATCTCGGTATCTATAGGCGTAAAGGCACGAACATTATACAAGTGTATAACATCTACTCGTAATATCTAGGGTGGGAATGATAAACGTAACTTCCAAGTTCTAAGCAGATAGATAGAGAGAGCTAATGGAAGGTTCAAGGAAAGAGTGGGTCAGACTTTCCTTTGCACACCTAGGATTCGTCGCCCACACGGCTCCTCAAACGTATCGACATAATCAGTCCATGTACCCCACCATCATCGATGACCCCGCCATCCACCATTCGATTCCTATGCCACCTTTTGACCTATCCAGCAGCTGAAAAAATAACAAACAGCTTGTGAGAAGCCCGTTTTTATTATCTTGAACGCGAACGCGACCGAAACAGACGCTGTTCCTCCTAATTGTTCCATTCCCACACAATTGACGCGGACTATGGCAGATACAGAGCAGCCGGAAGTCGTGAGCGAGCCTCAGAGCCGCCATGTCGTCTATTGCGGTGGTAAGTCAAGCAAAACATCATAGCACGACAGCACGTGGGAAATGCTGGTCACAAGCTTGAATTCTGGGAAGAGGACAATGACCGCTATATGTGGTTACGTGTCTACCTGGGCTCGAACATCGTACTAATAAACAATCTCTGAGCAGTGTGTACACTACCCCCAGAGGTATGGAGTTTCCCAAGAGTACCGACTTTGGCCTAAATTGGGCGGTTGGCCACGACAGGCCACGAACCGGACAAGATACTAAACTAACGTGCTCTGGTAGTACTGCGAATATGGCGGTACAGTAAAGAAATGCCAGGAATGGCTACAGAAAGCACATCCCACCCTGTATGAGACGATATGGTCTCCTGGTACGTGGCGCTCCAGCTCCCCACGCCAGCGCTGTCAACAACTGTAGCCAAGATATGTCACTGACCGACCTCATCTCCATCTATAGAAGCGCTAGAAGCCGCCACGGCGTCCCTATCCCTCGAAGCTCAGAAGCGCGCCGCCAAAGACGCACAGAAGAAAGCCGCACAGGCAGAGAAGGCCGAGCAAAAACAAGCCGACAAAATGGCCAACAGTGTTGTCACGATAAAGCGCGTCGAACGAAATAAGAGGAAGTTTGTCACGGCCGTGTCGGGATTAGAGGCGTTTGGTCTCGAGCTGAAGAAGGTCGCCAAGGAGTTTGGCAAAAAGTTCGCCACTGGGTCTTCTGTGACCAAGGTGCCTAGCGGAGGCGAAGAGATTGTTGTCCAGGGCGACGTGAGTGACGAGATCGAGGAGTTCCTGCTTGAGAAGTATAAGGAAATACCAGAGGACAACATCGAATTAGTAGACGATAAGAAGAAGAAATCATCGTCGTAATTGCGTCTTAACCAAGTACGGTCACGTTGGGAGCGTCTGGAATATTCGAGCACTGCAAAAACCATAATTCTTATCCTGACCATTACCATGCCAAACAGTCAACGCTAGGCCCTGTGACTGTATCCGAACGCCGTACTCCTGATCCGAACCTTGCCCATAATGCACTTTAGCCTCAGAGCTACTCCCTTCCTATCCTCGCTTTCGTAATGTTCGTCCGGTTGTTGGCGCTGCGGTCGCCGTTTTGGCTGCTGGAGCCTTCTTGGTTGTAGCCGACTTGATCGTGCTCATCACTGTTCTTTTGGGGGCAGGGGCCGCTCTGGTCGCTCTTGATGCGGTGCCCGTCTTCTTGACTACAGTTGCTGTGCTCCCCTCGCTTGTTTCGCTGTTGGTGCTGACCTTCCGTCTACCGCGAGTAGCAGCAGTGGATGGTGGTGGTGCTGCCGCTTTGCGGGTTCGGCCGGTTGCCGTTGTTGCTGTGGTTCCAGGATTAGAGCTTGCCGTCGATGAGGTGGTGGTCTTCCTAGTAGCTGCTGTTGTTCTTGTAACTTTGGCTTTTTCTACAATACTTGAAAGGATATTGGATGAAGCTTTGTTCGTTGGGCCTTTGACGGGTGATGCAGGCCGGCTGATCATGGATTTCATTGGTGAAGCTGGGCGATCCCTGGGCAAGACACGTGTGTTCGATGATGTAGGAGATAACACCTGCGACGGCGCGATCGCAGCCTTGGCATGGGCAGGTGGGCCTCGTGGTCTTTTCTTAGGATTGTCTATAGCTTCTACTTGGTTTTCCTTGTCGGCGCCCGAGATTTGGTTGCTAGAATGTGTTAGCTGATATGCGCGAAGATGGTCTGGCAAGCCGCACCTCAACCGCTTATGTCCACTGGTCGAGCTGGCCGTGGGCACTGGCTTCCTGGGTATGGGTTTGGGCGATGTGCCGTCCTTGGCTGGAACCGGCGGAGGCATGGGAACATACTGAGACCTGGGTGGTATGCGCGGTTGCCGTGGGAGGGATTTGACAGGAAGTTCGCTCATTCTAAGTTTTCGCAGGTTTGTGGGGATACGATTAACGCGCATTTCCACGCGTGACCGCAGTTGTTGTGCCTGTATGTTATATTGAGCCCTAAGTCGTCGAGCGCGTTCAGTGACTGCCATCGTCGTTAGTTCGATATCTTGAAGCAATTAGACCCTAGAGAGACGCGTACTCTCAAGTTGAAGATTATCAATCAATGCTTGCTTCTGGGCCAGCGTGATGCCCAGCTTGCGTCTCTTGATAGGGCTTCGCTGTGGGGACGTCTTTGGCGACGCCTCGGACTTGCGTTTGCGCGGTCGTACGGGAGCCATGATTGATGTTGTTTTCCTAATTGATTTTCGCGGTCGTTTGTCTTGATGTTTCGTAAGAGGGGAAGAGAGATCGAGGTATGCTATTTCCTGGAACTGGCAGTGTAAATGGCTGTAAGGCGTTGAGGTTTGTTAACGCGCGGGTAGGAAGAGGTCGTGTATCCGAATAGGATAGGCTTGTTTACTTTCGAAAGCGAGCTACCCCAGCGTGCCCAGTCTATCGTGTCCAACTGTATTTATTAGCAGTCACATATATTGTTGGTCTAACCGTATCTGGATTATGCCCCCACATGCTTTTCACTGGTGTTGTTGCTGATGTGGTACAACTTTGCAAGTAGAAGTCACGTTGGGTAATGCGTATACGTGCAAGTACTTTTAGGGGTCCCTTTTCTGTAAATTTACTTAACTACGTCAGTTAGGTACCGAGTTTTACTGGGGATGCTACGTACCGCAGTACATAATACTTGATTACAAGGCAAGTACGGGTACATACGTACATACCTACAGCTCTAGCCTTCAAGGCTGCACCGACCTGACGTTTGCAACCAACCTTGAAGCTTCCATATCCCCAGCACCCTCAAACCCACCTTATCTCGACAAGTGACGTCCGGTTGAAACGATTAAGCGGCAAAAGTAACAAGCTTCTATAGTATAGTACCTCGACCTAACAACCATCCGCCTCCCCGCGAACCACGAACCCGTAGCTATTTTTCCTTACTACACGCATCCGAAAGGGTACTGGTCAATATGCCGCTTCAGGCTGTGATGGTAGTGGTGGACAATTCGGAGAGCAGTCGGAATGGAGACTATGCGCCATCTCGTTTTGATGCCCAAGTCGATGCAACAAACATCCTGTTTGACACTGTCACACAGGGAAATCCGGAATCGTCAGTTGGCCTGATGAGCATGGGTGGCAAGGGACCCGAGGTCCTCTCAACATTGACAACAGAACGGGGAAAGCTGCTGGAGGGTCTACATCGCACCAAGAAGAAGATATCTGGGTCGTCACATCTTGCTACCGGTATTCAGATCGCTAGTGTAGGCCTACCTCCACCTGATTCGAGGATGATACAAAAAAGTAGCTGACCCATCGTCATAGCTCGCTCTGAAACACCGACAAAACAAATCACAACGCCAACGTATCGTAGTATTCGTCTGTTCGCCGGTATCCGACGACGAGAAGAGCCTCGTTTCCCTCGCGAAGAAGATGAAGAAAGGAAATATCGACATCGACTTCATTCTATTCGGTGACCTAGAAGACGACGAGAACCAGAAGAAGCTCCAGGCCTTTCACAACGTTGTCAAAGGCAACGATAACTCGCATTTTGTTGTCATCCCCCCGAGCGGCAAGCTCCTCAGCGACCAACTTTTATCAACGCCAATTCTACTTGGCGAAGGAGCTGCCGGGGGCGCTGGTGGTGCCGGTGCAGCAGAGGGTGGCGGAGACTTTGGTGGTTTCGACTTTGACCCAAGTGCTGACCCTGAACTGGCGCTGGCTCTGCGTATGAGTATGGAAGAGGAGAATGCCCGTCAAGCAAAGGCTGCCAAGGAGGAAGAGGCGGCGAAGAACAAGACGAATCTGGAAGATATCAAGGAGGAGGGCGAGAATCAGCCACTGCTAAATCAGCAAGGCGAAGCAAGTGGTAGCGGCTCAAATGGAGACAAGAAAGATAAGGATGGCGAGAGAATGGACGAATCATGATGCAGCTTTTACATGGACGTCTTTTACTGTCATCGTCTCAGAGTCGGATTTGCATACCACACTAGATAGGGAACATCGACTGCGAGGCTAGAATAATTGCATGCCCAGTAAGGAGGTGATCGGATCACCCTTTGACCTGTATCTGGTGAAGCAGTTCGTTAAAACTGACCACGTCCGAGAATCCCATGTAAACGCCAAAACTCCATGCCATGCAAGAACTGTCCAAGTCGCAGCATATACCACACCTACACCACTCTCGGGTAATAAAGACCAGGACGTCGTCAACCAATGTTGTGTTACCTTGCACTATTGATCTCTCTGATATACGAGTTCAACTTGCGGTCGAATGTCTCACAGCGAATTGGCATCTCTAGCTGGTAGAAGGGGTTCTTGGTGACGTAGTCGGCATACAGATCGTAGACTCTGCGCATGGTGACATCTACGTTGGCCTGGAGAGTGTCGGTAAAAAGTAAGAACTTAGTGCCTGTTAGGGTATTGAAGCATTGCAGGCGGAAGTTCTCAGACTCGAGCACCTCAAGACCGGCAGGTGGATCAGGACGGCTCAGAACACCTCCAGTGGCGTTCAATGCCGCTTGCTGCTGCTGTTGAACCCCCTGTAGCGGGTTCAATCGAGAAGTGATGGCGTGGACACTGGAGGTGAGATGAGCGACTTGGTTTTGAGTTGGGACGATTTCGGCTCTGCTATAATGTGCACATAGCTGAGATAGAAAAAGGGGCCTGTTGGGCTTACCCATGGAAGGTCCCTGCGAGGACAAGATAGTCGTTCGTGTTGAGCTGATTTAGCCCATCCCCAAATGTGCGGTTGTAGATGAGGCCACCGGCTTTGTTGATGACGATCAATCCTAGGATGCCCCTGAACAACAAAAAGTTAGCCAGATATATGGTGGTATTTAAGATAAACAACTTACATGATGGAGGTTGGGTGAACAAATGATGATTCGATACAAAAAAGTCTTATTTATAACTCCTGCCCTTGCCAGATTTTACTTTATTTTCTCGTGTCTCTTGGGCTCATTGTAGTTATTACAGTTCATGTATACCATGTTTGGAACTTGGATGATAGTGAGGCTCAAGGGCACTGAATTAAAGGTCGAGGACATCCGGAGTTTCCCCACAGGAATGCCAATGTACCTACATTATGGCAAGTACATGTACAATACTTATCAGGCACTGTGCCGCGTAATACCTACTCGTAGGTGTCCGTCTTGTCCAAAAGATCTATCACACTTGCAGGGGATCGGCCCACTAGAATCACGCTAATCTAACATTGTAGCATTCACTCAGTGGTACTCGCATCTTGATATAGAAACTCCTTATCCTACAAGTACGGTACGAGTACAGGGCTGTTGAACTTTTGGATTTCCTTGGTCAAACTTAAACAGGGACATAACGCGTACACCTCCCAACAGAAACAGACAACACGAGCCGGAACAAAGACTGTAGACCAGCCACAAGCCAGAGGCTCCGAGAGATAAATCGTCAAAAGTCACCATAGCTATATCTTTTCAGAAAGGTTAAAAACTTGGCCCAAGAACTGACCGGCGCATCGGTTGTTTACCAATCTAGACATTTTAATTGCTGGTTCTGCTCATACTCCCGACATCGCAGACTCTCTCGGCTGCCACACCATTAGGACGGAAGGCCCTATAACCCCGAATATTGGATCGCCCATCATGTCGCGCCCCGAGCCCGAGCAGTTTCACCAGACATCACGCACCAAAGCAGCCGCGGCCGGCAATGAAGAAGCAACATCGGTCCTCAATCTAGGCGAGTTCCAAGACGTTGACACCCTCACGTTATCCGAGGCGGCCCTGGTCATCAACGCATTGGTATCCAAGAGGCGGAACGATAGGAAGAATGTCAACGAGACCGAGTATGCATACAACGCTCCCCTGTGATGCAATCTTTAATATAAACAATTATTTCAAATGCTCTATCCCAAGCGCCTCTTTTCCACTTGCCAACAAGTGTCATGCGAGCAGTGGGAGTATTATTTGTCGTTGCCTATGATTACTTAACTGCATGACTGACGCCTCCGGTGGGAAATAAAGGATGTTGACAAAGACAATCGATTACCTCGATGCCTTTTCCCGCTTCAAGAAGAAGGAGAACGTCGAAGCGGTCGAACGGCTGTTGAGCGCACATAAGGAATTCCACAAGTTCGAGCGAGCCCAACTTGGTACGTACCAGCATAATATTATCCAGGGAAAATTACAATAGTAAACTCACGTTGGTACACTCCTGTAGGCTCATTGTGCTGCGAGAACGCCGAAGAGGCCAAGACCTTGATCCCCTCGCTCACCGACAAAATCAGCGACGACGATCTACAAGACCTGCTTGACGAGATGGGGAAGCTTCAGTCGAGCTAGAAAGGGTGATGGGACAAACATGTCTCTATGCAGTACCACCACGAAAATAGCCGCGTACCGTGCTACAACGTACGTTGGCAGGATGTTTCTACATTCTGTGCTAGGAGTACTACATACAAGTGCGGCCCTTTAGGACATCGAAGCATGCATGGTTCCTCTACTTGCCAAAACCCTATGACATACCCCTTAATCGCTAGATTATGGCCGGGCTTCTTTACATGGCGTTTGCATTTCACAGATTACACAGCTTGCCTTGTGTAAAGACTTCTGTACGGAAAGGAGCGGGCTTTGGTTTCCTCGAGACTGATTGACGATTTGCATGGACGGCGTTTGGTAATCTTTGCCAGGGCTGAAACGGAAAAAGTAAGAAAACAAGGCAATGGTTGGGGAGAAAACAGCCCACCCACCTTCCATTCTTATCTACTCCTCTCTGCCGCTGTGCCTTGTCACTGGGTTTTAAAATTGTTTGTATACCCCCGATAAAAAGAACAGGAAAACGTTGGTCTAGGGGATAATTTTTAGACAGGGAACTGTCCGGAAGTCGGTTCCACTTGCTATACGGCATTGAGAGATAGGGGGTCGGGAGAGGAGACCATCTGTCAAATTATAGACTTCCACAGCGAAAAAGACACCTGAGGAGTTAGTCTGTCGGGGACTGGTCGGGATCTTGCTCACCTTATTGTCCTTGAAAGCTACTTCGTCGCTCTGGTTTCTTCTGATACATACCATAATTTACATAGGAGGTGATTGGTCCTTCACATGTCGATATTCTGCTCGTGTTATTCGTGCCATGGGATTACCTACCTACTCGTACTAGCCACGGCAATCCAGTTATATTCTACTTGATATTCAGTTCTTCCTTCTCATCCGTTCGTCCATAAAAGTCTACGACCATTTCAACTGATAGAGATCTCCAGTGGCCAAATGTATGATACGAGTACATGAAAATCTAATCCCCTTATTTTATACTCAACGCTATATATATATATATGATGAGATTCCTTCCCATACATGGTGACACTGCCAGCCAGAAACGCTTGGCCAACAATATTTCAAATTAATATGTTGTTGGCGGCAATTATATATATATACGCCCCTAAAAGCTCAATAGATCCTATTCAACTCGGAAATGACTAAATCGTATTCCATGAAGTGAAATAGCTGTCGGCGAAAAATCCGCTAAAAACGAAAGAAAAGAAGGAGGGTGCATATGTACTCGTAGGGTGGGCAGACATATCTCAACCCTAAGCTCAAGAGAACAGACAGTATCATGTCTATATAGAGTGCTGATGTCGGACACAACTTATTTTTTCCTTTCGGCCTCCCCCTGCTTATCTCCCTGCTTCAACTGCAACTTCGCATTCCATCCGACGATACACCGGATGAGGTCCCAGTCCCCGTGCAAGCCAACCCAGTCGGTAACGACGATACCCGTAGCAGCGTCGCCGACCTTGAGACCGGCGGGGCCCTTGCCGTCGCGACCGTGGCGCACGCAGAGGTACTCGATGATAGCCGGGTTCACCTTGGCGGCGATCTTCTCAGGCCAGCAGTTGGCATTGAAGAAGTTGCTCGCGCTCAGGAAGTTGATGAAGAAGGGTTTGGGCGGTGCGTCCTTCTTGTAGTTCTTGTGGCCGGGGAGAAGGAAGACGGGCTCGGCGGCGCGCTCGAGGTGTTTGCGCGCGAACTCGATCTTCTTCTGGATATTGGTGCTCTGGTCGATCTCGTAAAAGTCCTGCACACGTGCGATGCCGCTCCCCACCCGGCCATCTTCACAGTTGTCCGGCCACGCACTCCCGTCTAAACCCCAGCCACGCCCGCCCCATTCCTTGTTCAGACTCTCGTCGTTGGCGTGGCGTCGCAGTAGTATGATCCGGCCCCGGACCTCGCCGAGCTTCGGGATCCGCGGCTCCGTGTACCACCGCTTGGGGTCGTAGAATTTCGCTTTGAGAAGCTTGGATAGTTTCTGGTCCGTGCCGCGCCCGGTGCCCTCGCGCTTGATGCTGGTGATGACTGTCTCGGATGGGTTGGCCTCTAGGAAGGCGTACACCGTTTCGATGAGCTCCTTGAAGTACTTGTTGCCTGTCAGCGAGATGGGGAACGCGCTGTGGACTAGGGCTAGGTCGTCGTTGTCCTGGCTCACGCTCACGCGGATGTCGAGGAACCGGACCCCGTTGTCTAGCTGCTCCCGTACGCCCACGGCCTGGCACCGCACCGACGGCAGTGCGACGTGACATGTCGGGCTGTTGTGCGTGCCCGGGATGGATAATGCCGGTAGGGGGAATTCATCGCGGATCTCTCGCATCCAGCGCGAGAGATGGGCTGAGCTGAAGATGGACAAGCAGCCGCCGGCTTGTACGTAGACGACGGTGTACTCGTTCGGTGCACCATCGAGCCTCTTCATCACTATGCTCCGATCCGAGGCACCCGGCACTTCGGCTTGGTACCGGTGGCCTTCCGACTCGAAAGTTAGGCGCAATACCTCCCGGCCCGGGTCCGCGGCCCGGACGTCGGTGACCTGGGTCTGAAAGGGCTTGAGCGGGACCGAGACATCCCGGCGGTCCTTAGCATTGCCTAGGGCCCTGACTTTGGGCGCTACGGGCTCCGTTGACGAGTTATTGAAGATGTCGGTGAATTTGCTTGTCAGGTTAGTGGCTAGCTTCTTCACGTCGTTCTTCACATCGTCCGAAGTGGGCTGACCCTCGAAGCGCTCGACCACTTTTAGCTCCAGCGGGGTCGCAGTGAGATTACGGATTGTCAAGTCGGCCATGGTGGGGTGAGGGAACCGGCGTAAGAGGGGCTCGGGGTCAGGATCATCAAAGGTAAAACAACAGCAAGAACAACGATGCCATTTAGACATGGCGCTTTTTAAATACTATCAAAACAAAGCCCATCTCGCTGGGGTACAATGCCAACTCGGACGGAGACTACGGCGTACGGATATCCAATGATCGTAGATTATCGAGCCAAGTCTTGGCGATGGAGGAGAGATGAATGCCGCTAATTGCCGTGCTGATTCGACACTACGAATAGGTACGCGTATGACTCGGCAGCTGTGAAAGTACCTACTTTACGTGCTGTACTGTGCGTAACGTACATCATTAGCGCTCGAAGTACGGGTGCTGCGTGCATAACACAAGTTGCAGTGCATACCTATGGATCTGACTACTACCACTGGCCTATACTCGTAGTCGACGATATGTTAGAGTATTTCTAGACTGGAGAGTTCTGGTGTCTAGTCTGAGGACAGTTTCAATTCCTACAATGATAACGAGGGCGGCTTTGGAGCATTTGACCAAATAAACCTCATATTGAGACACATAATAAGAAGACGGTTTTTATTCAACATGCCCGTCCCACGTAAACTTAGTTTGGTCTCAGTCAGATTTCTACGAGTAGGTACTCCAGGGGATAAGTGTAATCAAGCTGGTCAGGCCTACCCGGCAGTGCCGGGTCAAGAAGTAGTCTCATGATAGGTTAGCCACATGTGGCTTGAATAAACCGCATTGATATCGTGCTGGCGCAACAGGGGATAATGATGACACCCTGAAAACACTGTGCAGAGAACGTTCAGAATCTCAGGAGATGGGACTCGACGACAACTAAGGGAGGTGTTGTCGAACTCAATTATGGGAGTCCGCATCATAGGCAAAGTGATTCGTGCGAATCGCCATGGATTCTTCGTGAAACAGTCACGATGGCAGTCTACTCTTTCCCAAAGACTGACCATAACAGCCTCTCCAAAAGCGTCTAAGGTGAGTGGTCCGCATCGATCCCCAGCCTCCCACCATGGTGCAAAACAGTCTAACATGATCTAGAGTCAAGTTCTCGAAGAGCTCGGAAGACATGCATTGAAGTCGTCGGGACAAGCCCTTCATGGGATAGACGATAAGGGTGTTGCCATTCTGGCCTCTAAAGAGTTCACTGGTTGGCTGGATGATGAGAGTTTCATGTCTACCTTCCTTGAGGCTCTGCTGAAGCCAGAAAACACTATCCAGACAGACAATCATGGTCTACATGTCCTGTCGGGAATAACCGATGGCCTCGGCCCAACCAAGCTGTCTTGCGAGCCGCACATGGGCTTTTCCATTCTGCAGGGTTCGGCCAATGAGATCCTACCTGGACTATGGGGAGACGATGGTTTTAGCAACGCCAGTCAAGATAGCGTCTCCGCCGTTTCCTTCCAGACTAACCCCCTCGCCAGGAATACCGGGGTGCTAAAAGTTACCTTGCCCCTAGCCAACACTGTATTTCAGAACGGAAGGCGATCGACTCTCTACGCAAGCAGATGGGATGTTGGCAGCCAGGGTTCACTGGTTCAAAACATGAGAAATGCTAAGATAACACAACAAATCATAGCTACGGGGGGCTCGATAAACCACATGTCATCTGTACTACCCCTTCTGCCCTTGACCCCGCCGAGAAAGATAATCGCTAGCTTAGGCAATATCATCCGTCAGGTTGAAGTCGACGGATCTCCTAGCCCAGCCTCAAAGGAGCTCGAGGCCATTATACCTCAAATATTCGAGAAGAGGGCCCAGAAGAACCCCGAGTCAACGCCGAGGCCGGTTGGTGTGTGGTGCTGGGTTATCCCTCATTCTGTTGTGGACGCTATAGACTTTGGTAAACTGAAGACCTTTAGTGCATTTTCGAGTGAATCGGAGGAAGATATAGTCTCAAGCTCAATGGGACTCTTCTCTGACCTCCTGTCATCCGGTTGCCGCTTGCACAAGATTCGTACGCACGACTACCCCCAAACATACATATAGAACAAAAGCTAACTCCCTGTTCAGTCAGTGGTGGTGGTGGCTGGGGACTTAAACAGGGACTGCTATCTCTAGATCCCGAGACCAGTTTCTCTTTGCCCGGGCGAGATGATGACATTGAGATGTTTATTAGGTCGTTCGAAGAGCGGAACGACAGCGAACAAAGTGGTGGGATAGCAACAAAGGGGTCATCTCTCCTCTTTTGTATGGAGCCGCAGATGCCATACACAGGAGAGGGGTCGATTCCATTGCCCGCCCTGACACGCCATGCCTTCACATTTGGGGTAGCGCCGAATGCGGAATATTCGTCAAGTGGCAACGCTTACTCGGGGCCTGTTGAGATCATCGAGGGACACTTCGGGGCTAGCTCCGCGGCCGGTCTGTACTTGGGCGCGGCCTCACGGGCCATTATAGGTGATAATTCTAAGGGGGGCAGCGTAGCTCAAGACACTTTCAACACAAGGATCGATGTGCCAAACACCTACATCTACATCTGAGTGGGCTTTTGAAGCTGGAGTCCTTCCCCCTTTATCGAACGGGCGGATGACGGGTGAGTATTTCCAACTTTCGTCCAGACTAAGCAAGATTGTATAATATGGAATTGTACAATGCGTGTATGTATAACATAACAACTATAGAAATACTCAACAAACACCTCTTTCTATGCTTTCTGTATAAAACGAAAGTTGAAACTTTGAGTGGCATATGGGCGTTGGGCCCAAATATATGCACTGTGTAGACTGGTGAGATCCTGTATACAGACACAGTATACCTACAGTACACAATCATTGGAGGCTCTGTAACACCGTCATCTCAGCACTGGTAGACAGTCACTGTAACCAAGGGATCTGTCCCCGGCCCATTGCCCCAAACCCGGCCAAAACCAACCATAACTTGGAAGTCTTCACCAGCACCTCACCATTCTCAACTCAACATAACACACAACACAACACAACGCTAAATTTCACATTAAGAGTTTCGTTTTTGGTCGTATTGTATTTACCTGCATCCTGTCAAAAATGGACCGAAGCCTTGACGAAATCGTTGCTGAGTCTCGAGTATGAGAACCAAACTGCGCCAAGCACACAAAATTTACACCGAAGACTGAGCTAATGGTTCTGTTACATTAGTCGACGACGCAGCGCGGCGGCAACCGACCTCGACGTGGCGGCAGAGGTGGACATGGTGGCGGCCGACAACCTCGTGAGTGGGAACGGGATTCGTATCCTCGCGATGGCGTAAGAAAGGTTAGTCGGGACACATCCTCTACCCATATCTCTTTGCAATGTGTGGTGTCACTTGCTAATCCGCGTATCCATTCATACCAGGTGGATTTCTCCTCTCCCTCATAAATCGATTTATCTACTATCTACACAAGCTCTCTGCATATCCTCCTCGAACTCTCCTGTCGAAGCTACCGACCTGCGGCTCGATGTCCCGGACCATGAGCGGTGGATATGTACGCGTCGTATGACCATCAGCTAACCAGCGTTCTCGTCCTGCGAGACAGTCAACCAGAGATGATAAAAGAGGCCTCGATTCGTACGTATATCAAGACAAGGCTAGACTACGCCGAGGCTAATACTGTAAATAGAGATTGGGTCCACGATAAGTTCGAGGGCTTCCAATGTAAGCTCTGCAATAGCGGGCTCGGTCCCTATGGCGCCTCTCGGTGGTAGCTGACATTCCAGTAGCCCGAGACCGCTCGCATAATCCTCGACGAAGGCGTTCCCCCGAACCGTCTCAGTAAGTGCACACGCATCACGTGCTACAATACCAGACTCGAAGAACGTGACTTGCTAACAACGAACTCAGAAACGAACGTGGCACGAAAATCAGGGTCGAGAACTTGCATTACGATCTGTCAGAATCCGATCTTGAGGTATGTCAATTCAAGTCGAGACTTATGCGGTCTCCTCACTGACCTCTTCCCAGGGTCTCTTTCGAAAGATTGGCCCGATTGTAAAACTCGAACTTGTCTATGATAGAGCAGGCCGTTCGGAGGGAGTCGCATATGTGACGTATGAGAATCGGGACGATGCGATGGATGCGATTCGCGAATTCAATGGTGCTAATGCTAAAGGTAGAGTTCAAATACCCCTTTTCCTCTCTACTTAAGTACCTAAAGTTAACGAGTGACCTTTTAAGGCCAACCCATTCGCATGTCTATCGTGTCATCAGCCCCAAGGCGCAACCCATTTGATACCGCACAGATGCCTGGAAGACCACTAGCTGAACGTATTTCACGACCACGATCGCATTCGCCCGACCGAGCGGTCGACAGCTATGTCCCCAATGGTCATAGGCGGTCCCACAGCCCTAGGCCTCGACGCCGTGGTGGCCGACGAGCTGGCACCCGACGCGAGAATGGAGGCGAGGCCGGGGGTCGGGAAATCGGTGGTCGGGAAACCGGTGGGCGGAAAACGGGACGTGACGGTCGGCCGAAGAAGACTCAAGAGGAACTCGACGCCGAGATGGAAGACTATTTTGGGGGCGGTGGCGGAAATGCCGACGCAGCGGCCGTATCCACGGGTGCTGCAAACAAAACCGAAACAGGTGCTCTGGCTGGCGATGATGTCGACATGATCGAGTAGAACGCAGATTGGGGGAACATCTCGATGACGGTTTCAGTTTACTGCGATTGATAGTTTTACGGTGTACTCATAGACGGATGGCACGACTAAGCGCTTGACTAGCCACTCTCCAACTAGTTAGGGAATATCAGGTTTTTCTTACTCCAATCAATTCATTGCAACAGTTTTTCGAATTTTTGAGATCTTGCTCACTGCTTCAAATGCAGTGTATGCCGGCCCTCCTTTATGTGGCTAATGAGAAAAGGCTTCCCACGAGCATGCATGTATAGGACGGGAGATATGCTACCTACTATCTTTTATTTTTCTACTGGTAGTCTTTTCTGCACAGCTACTAGCTACAAACTTGTGGTTCCTACAGGAGGTTAGGTTATACGAGTATACATAATGAAAAGGGGGCGGGCGCGTAGGACAAAAGGGGTATGGGGCATCAAGGAGGCGGCAAAGGGAGGGTGGGTTCATATGCCACTATTTCCCCGTGTTCTTCCGTAAGGCATAACAAGAGAAGATGTCAAATAGAGATGCAGCGAGGGGGCTATGAGCTATAGTCTTGTTAAGCGTCCTGAGCTTTTTAGAACAGATAGGGGGAACAGGTAGATACTTAAAGAGCGAACCTCTGTCACCTCTCACCTCTCACCTCTCACGACCAGCGTAACAGGAATTAAAGGCGACGAAATGGCCGTATAGCCAAGAAAATGCCGAATATTAAATATATTATATAATTTTATATTAATTAGTCCATAAGCTACCTACGCAGCCAAGCCACGACGACGGCACCAAGAGCAATAACGAGGCGATTCTTCCAATATCGTCTCTTTTCGGTTGTAGATAATTCGAACTTTCCAAGCCGATTGGCCTTATTTGTTGTTCCTTCTCAGTAGGCAAGTATAGATAAAAACTCTTATTATCACAGTATATACTTACTAGCAGCGGTATAACTTCATAGTCATAGTATATAAAGCATAGACGTCTTGCTAGTATCGCCACTCTACCGTCATTTTCGTGTCTAGAATTCTAGACGGGCCCAAGCGAATTGGGGGGTGTAACCAACCTCAGTGGTTAAAACTGAACTTGTTTACACACACATATCGTTTGAGGGTCGGTTCTAAGTGCCTACGGCCTGGGAAGAGACGTCATAGACATGCATGACCTCCTCCGCCCGCGGAACGGTCCGGACCGTGCAGGACAACACCATATGCCCGCTTAGGGTCCCTGTAAATTAGGTTGTCAAGAGGAGACCCCGCGATGAGCACAGTTCGTCTGATCTACTCTTCACCAGCTTATTTTTCAAGCGCGAGTGCCGCGTAAAATTCGTTAGCTACACTGCAGCCGGTGGTGGAACTCGCCGTTCAAGCAGTAGGTGGTGGAGAATGGCGATACCCGGCTGTGAGACACACAAGACTTCAGTGAGGGCAGGTTTCTGGTTGGCTATGGTATGGGCAGGACAACCCGGAAAGTTGGTGTTTCGGACCTTGGTTAGGCGATTCGTAGTTCACCATTTAGCTAAAAGGTTAGAACTTAGAAAGGATATTTGCCCCGTGGCGGGGGATGGGTTTATACGACCGGAAGTTGGGAACTACCTCCCCGTGTTTCCATTTATCCAAAAAATAAAAAGTAGATACATATGCGTTATGTAAATAATACCCCGTAATACTGTAACCGCATACTGCAGTTGAACAATTCTGGCAATATAAGGTACCTACAGGTAGCACGTCATTAATAAGCGAGGCCGGCCGAGCACTAGCACGACGGGAATCTCGAGGCTACTACGACTCAATTCATATATCGCTCTTACCTGCCTGAGTGGCTCGAGATGAGGCTTCCTCTTCCAAGCCCAGTATATTCCCGCCAAGGTAGGTAGGTACCTACATGTAGGTGTGAACCCTAACTTCTTTGATCAATTCTTGTATATCGCAGCTTAGAAAATCAGGAAAGAACGGTTATTGAACGAATGTTCATTTAAGCGCCTTAGAGGCGGGGTGTGTTTCAATCGAACACCTGCCGTACGACTTTGAGTCGGATGTCACTTACGGATGGAACTTCGTTGAGCATGGAGCTTGAAATATTGAATTCTTTTGGTCAATAAAATATGTTTTTTGCTAGCATACCAGGACGAGACTACCATTTACTTCCATATGTCGGGTATGACATACGAGTAGTTGCATGCCTGGAAGTGCGGAGTAGGTATCTCAACCGGAGATTTGACCGTTCGCGGTGCGCGAGGTGTGGACTCTGTGGAGTCAAGGTTGTTTCGCGCCATGGGTATTCATGTTCTGGGCGCTTTGGATATTGATGCGCGACGATGTAGGCAAAGTATGTGTTCCGTCACCACCAACGGTGCCGGTCGGCGGTCGGCACAGGGCCACAGGGCCACAGCCTACATCGGGGCCCGGTAGTAAGATCCCAAAGTATTTAAGGGGGTGCCAGAAACATGGTTTCGAACTTTCGATCTTTCAGCAACTATCTCGGTGTATACTTTACGCTTCGAGGATCAAAACTCTAGCTAGCTGTCTCCCATCGGGCCATCTGTCGTGTTTATTCTGGTTCCCCCGCCTTGGTGTCCTCTGCCTCATTCCCGACATGCCGTCAGAGGATGAACTAAAGGCCGCCTTTTTGGACTTGGTCAACGCCGTTCGCGGCCTTCAAAAAGTCCCAATAGAAAGCTTTGCCGGCCGCCTTCACAATAAAGCTCGATACAATGAAAATGTTCGGACATTGCATTCCTTTTTCGAAGGTGCACCGGACTATAACCCTCTGGACGAGGAGGACTCTTACAGCCAGGAGCTCGACGGCCGCGATGCCACGGACCTGCTTGCTCGGCTGTCTATCGCCTGTGTTGGGCGGGGCACAATACAGGTTGATCCGTCAAAGGACCATAATAATTACAAGCATTACATTTACACTGTACGTCCAAGGTCATTATGCATACGTCCGATGTCGTGAGTGGTGATTGACAGGTTTTAGGATAATGCCATAGCTAGGTTCGGCGAGATCATCACGTACCTCACGTCCTTTTGCTTTGTGGAACATATCGGCGCAGAGCTGAAGAGGCTCGGCCTACCAAGTATCAAGGATCTTACCTCGATGGAGGGATTTGCCGACTATGCCATCGAAACCATGTCGACCAATCGGTGGATCAGCCAGGAGATTTCAGTCGACCTCTGGCGTGGGGACCACCTGTTTACTTTAGGCATGCTGCTCATCGCCGACTTTCTGAAGTCAGATCCCACACTGATTCCAGCCTATGGTAGTCGCTTTCAAGACCGCCCTAGCTTTGGAATTCTCCAAGAGTGGTCGTACAACATATGGGACGACGACTCTAAAGGAGACGCGGCAAAGGTTGACACGATGGTCGAGTTCTTGGGCAATGTAGCCACTATCGTATACGTGCCTCAGACGGATGCCCAGATGGCCCAGCCATTACCCACGTTTGATGTAATGCGAGAGTTCTACTCGTCCGTCATTGACTCCCGACGCCGACGGCGGGGTGGAGATGACGATTATACAGAGGAGATACGATCAAGTTTGGAACGACTGGACAACCGGCAAGATGCCATCAACGAATGGAAATCATATTGCGAAAGCATGGCGAGCTACTACAACGTCAACATGCAACCTAAGTGGGACAGAGGGGTTGTCACCGTTTTTGATAACCAGGAATGGTCCAAGTTCTATACCTGGATGAATTTGAGTGAGTTATATCCTCTACCTCAACCATCAAACGCCTTGGAGCGCCAACAAATCGGGTCGGTTGCTAACTAACATTGTACAGCATTCGCTAAAGAGTGGGATTACTATTGGGATGTGGAAGACATAAAGATCATCCCTGACCAGCCGCTGTTCTTTAAAACAGGACACATTGGCTGCCCCTTAGTGGCCGGAACGTCAATTCTACTTGCTGATGGTGAAGAGTGTCTGGTAGAAAAGCTGATGGCAAAGGGGAGACTTCATGGCGGTTTCAATAACCCGAAGGACGAGGCAATCCGCGAGTCATCCACCAGTTGCGTCGTCTGCAGGTCCAACGTTGCGCTGGTTGGTTTCAGTAAGTCAAATCGTCACGGCTAACAGGCATGAGAAGGAAAGCTCACGACAAGTTTATCGTAGATGGAGAAGCGCCTTTTGCCACCCCTGGTCAAGTATTTCTTACCAGCACAGGCCTGCGTGCTGTAGATCCAAAGGCGGCACTGGCTGTTAATCCTTTCTGGCAGGTTGGACAACTCGCACCTGGACATGTCCTATACCGACGCCACGGTGAGGGATACGACCACGTCGAGATCAAATCCATCGAGAAGACAAAATCCGAAGAACGGACAGTCTACAGCGTCTTCCATGCAGTCAGCCAAGAGTACTATCACGCCAATGGATACGTGGTCTCTCAGAACGTCCCCGAGCACACGTTACAGCAAGCGGTAGACGCGCTTCGACAAATCCCAGATGATAAAAGATTGTCTCTCCTGTCTGCCTTCAAGGATCTATCCGGTACCTTTGGCAAATACGACCTAAAATCGATCAAGGCACGGCTCGATCTAGAATTATTCCAGGGTTATCCCGTGCCGGAAATCCAGGACTGGGGTTCTTTGACTATGGAAACTATGAAAGTCGATGGTGCTGTCAGACACGCTACATCGGCACCACCGGCCAAGTCGAAACCGAAGAAAAGAGCCGTGCCACTGGACCAGCTCCGGCGGAAATATGGACTCGCCGCACATGACCCGGACCGGATGCCTGACGGGTATCGCCTCCCAACTATTGATGTCATTGACGGTTTCATGGTTGTGGATGGCGAAGTGCAACTGGCCTCCTCCCATGACCCCGACGCCAGGATTTTCAAGTGGACGCGGGAAATAGCGGGCACGAAAACCTTTGAACACGGAACGCTCAGGATCTTCCCGGACGGACTCTCTGGACAAGGTACCGTCTTCGTCACCTCCGAGTCCAGTCCGGCACGGCTGTCTAAGGACAGCATTTTCACCTTTAAAGCCCAGGCCCGCTCTGCCTCTGAGGAGCAGGGGCAAGGGAATGCCCTAGACTCGGGGAGAGGGTATGTAGGACTGGACAAGTATCAGCTTACAGTGGATAGGACAGAGTGGCCGGCGGATACGGACCAAGATGACATCCGGGACCCGATTGACCTGGGTGAGTTTACTTACGGGTATTCAGATGAAGGCGATGGGGCGAACATTCCCTACATCCAATTTCCCCTCCTGAACCAGCTTCAGGACTCTATCAACTCCAAATTCAACAAAGAGTTGGACGAGTTGTATCGGATTGAGTTGGAGACCCTACAAGACAATACCTTTCGGGCAACGGTCCGGTTCCATCGTGCCTCCACCGTTCCTCTCATCTCGGACTCGGGCGAAGATGTCAGGACTTTCGATGTCAAATTTCCCGAGTTGGGTCTCGACCTCACCCTGCCTGTTCTCTTCCAGGGCTTCTATGTAGACCTGGATATCTTCAATGACTATAGCTATGGGGCTCTTTATGAGTTTGACCCAGAGATGCGTGGAGGGAAGGGAAAACGCCATATGCTCAAAGCGGAATACGTTGGGGACGCCGACTACTTCCGTCAACTGCGGACCAGAGTGTCACGGGCATTCGGTGACGTACAGGATCCATCGAAGAGGACATCGGATTGGCACAGGCCGTCTCCTTGCGGGATAACTGACGAGCTCATCCAATACAGGGAGCCCGATGTGCAGATACTCATGACCTTCCCTTCATATCGCGAGGAAATGGTAAGTATACGGATGGATCAATCCCGTTGGGGCTACCAATCCACTAACTGTGCCACAATAGGTTCATTCTACTGTCCAAACTTTGATTCAGGACATGATGTACTACCATATGGATGACGAAGACAGGAAGAAATTTACCAATAGATCGAAGCCTGACAACCTTCCCTCTGTGCTGGCGGATAACCTCCCGGCAAAACTCAAGACGTTTTTTCATGACAAGTACGCTCCAGCATTCTTGTGTCGGTCCATATACAGTTTCGACAAGTACACATCAAAGTTTACGCCCAAGGAGAGAAAGAAGCTATGGTACTGGTGGGAAGGCAACGGCGAGCACTGCCTCTCGCGATCCCAAGAGTACAATGATCTCAACAACATAGCATCGATTGAGGCAATGAAGATGTTGTACAACACTGACCTTGAGCCATTCTTGGAGAGTTCTCAAGGCCCGGAGCACTGGGCTAACGAGTTGTTCACGAAGCTTGGTGGAAAACGAATCATGAACCAACTCCTAACCCAGCCTATACAAGCGGTAAACTAGCCCCCCCCCCCTTTTTTTTGGCTTCATTTAGTTGTGCCCTTCTGCTTGTAATTTACTGACGGATTGCCGCTGCAGGGAGGGAACGCCATCAACAGAGAATGTGTGCTCATGAACACACTAGCCCCGTCCAAGGACTTCGCAGACCAATGGTTCGAGAAGATTGTGGCTTACGCTGGCGAGATTGGCCTTGACTATCCGTATATCGAGGATGACATCGAGCTTGCCGGCCAGTGGCTCCACGATTCTATCCATGACCTTATTGTCAAGGTTCTGATGGATGACCCCTCCATCACGGGTAGTGTGAAGGAGGCGCTCTTGGAAGATATCGAGGAATTCGAGAAGGCAAACAACCTCGACCAGACCGAGACGGCAGAACGCAGGGCTGCCAATATGATAGCGAAACAGGCCGTCTTCATAGCAGAAGCGAAGAATTGGTTCACGGCAGTGGGTAAAGGACTCTCCAAGGCGCTTGGGGCGACCCGGCTTTATCAATGGCTTGGGACAGCATTCGACCAAGTCGCGAAGAAGGTGTCGGGGAAGCTCCCAGGCACCAAGTTTTTGAAAGGCCTGTCTACTCTTTGCATGGTTAGTCTCTGGTATCCTCCCTACTACATGCAATTCCCGGTCTAATCGATGCTGTACAGGCGGCTTTCTACATTGGCCAACTAGCGAGCAACATCATGGGACTTATACAGAACTGGGATCTACTAGAGCCCGATCAAAGGGCCACTGTCATTCTAGAGACTCTGAAGATTGCGACAGATGGAGTCGGTTACGCCATCGACTCGTTTAAGAAGTTCAAGGACAACCCCATTACCTCCGCTGCCGATCAGCTTGATGTCGAAGGACTCAACCAGGGTACATACCGTGCCATGGGTGAGAACGCTCCCGATCTTGGGAAAATGTCCGAGGACATTAACGGGCCCGGCGGCTTCCATGAATCGGTGTCAGAGCACGTCGGGGCCGCCGACCAGACGCCGACTCGGCCAAAAGGCGAGGAGTCGTGGAATGAAAAGATTAACGATCCTCCTGAAGACCTCCCACCAGGCGGTGGGGTGGCGGCGGAAAAGTTCAGCTTATCGGGGGCCATCCTTCAGGGTCTTAATATTGCTCTGGGAATCGGGGTCGCCGTGGCAATGACGTTCTCGTTAGTGCGAGAGTGGGATCAGCTCACCACAGCCGGCAAGATCATCAATACCCTGACCATCATCACCCAGATCCTCACTGTTCTCCTCGATGTCGTAGAGTTGGGCGCTACCGTTGGTGCCTGGGTCGTCACCGGAACCCTCGGTGTGGCGCTGCCAATCATCGGGGCGGTCCTCGCCGTGATAGGCGTCGTCCTGATGATCGTCGGCTTCTTTGTCAACCTCTACAAGTCCAGCCCGCCTCCTGATCCGGTAGAACACTACATAAACGACGTTGGCAAGCCATTAATCAGCAACTTTGACGAGGGGCCTGACCCACAACTAAACTACACCATATCACCCACCAGTGTCACACCAGGCCAATTGACTAGCGTGGAAATTACTGGCAAGAACGAGAGCGGCAAGGAGGTGAGCCTCACAAACACACGCATCACGCTTCTCAGCGGCACGGATGACACTTGTTTGTTCGCGGCCGACGACAAAATCAAGCTAGTCGAAGATACGGACCCAGACAAGGATACCGAGAACCACACGTATGTTGCGCCCGACGAGCTCGCCGATGCCAATATGAGTTCAAGCAAACTGGGGACTACGTCGGTATATTACCAGTACGATGTGAGACTGGCCGGTCCAAAGGACGAGAAGGAGAATGCCCTAGACCCCCTCGTGGTCAAGGCGAATGAAAAGGTCCGGTCGGTTTGGAAGGCCAAGATTAACAAGAAGGGCGCGGACGATGACCACACAAGTAGTAGGATTGATATCGTGGAGATCTTTAAGAATGCGCAGGGCCAGAATGACAAGAGCCACTTCCAGTTCATCCTTCGGCGGGGTTAGTAAGGCCTTTTCCTTGATGATGCGGAGACAGAAAAACATTTGGCGTCGTCTACTCGAACTTCGAAGAGCTGTCGATTTCGATGTTGGATAGGAATTTAGGTGTGAATTTTCTGTATAGGTACTCGTTTCATAGCAACACTTATTTATGTGTACGTGCAAGCCACCCCCCCTATCTCTCCTTATATTAGACGTATTACTTGTTTTCGCCGCCCTCCCTTGCGCTAAACCTGTAACTTTTATTAATAATATGCACGCTATTAAGATTGTTGGCATTCCTATGCTGAAAGGTCACGGACAAAATTAAAGGAGAAAGTAGAAAAAAGAAAAGGGGGAAAAGAAAGAAAAGGGGAGAAAGGAAAAAAAGAGGTATAAGAGGAATTGAACCCCTGAAATTTGGACTCGCGGGGAATCGAACCCCGGACCACTCCCATGCTAAGGGAGTATTATACCACTAAACCACAAGCCCAGAAAAGAGTACTGACTGAATTCTGAAGAATACAGCGAGGCATGCTCAGTATGAGGGTCGAACTCATGACCTTCGCATTACCAATGTTACACAACTGGTTGTATAATATTAGTACGACGCTCTAACCAACTGAGCTAACCGAGCTGCTTGATTGGTTATCGTTCGATGGTCGGGGTCTATGTTGACATCGGTGGATGTGCAATGCAGCTCTGGATTTGAAAGAGGTTCAAGGTCGAAATGTTTTGTTTTGTAAAAGCAATACACACTTTGCTATACATACATTATGTAGCTACTTACGGGCAGATAATATATCCCTATCCCTATGTACATTTTTCTTCTTCGCTACCGGTAAACCTACTATTAGCAGCAGATGAGTTATAAATATACACTTTTTGTCCTTCCCTTGAAAGGAACGCTTTATCCTCAACGCCATGCCTGATACCTCTGAAAACAATAATACCTCCAAGCCTAGATGAAAAGAACAACAGCAAACCAGATGCGACCAGCAACAAAAGTCAAGCCGGCCCGCCCCGCCCATCCTACGATTATAGATAGACTGACGCATCAAACCCGCATGCCGTTCTCCACCATTTTCCGGCCCTTGGCATCGTACGTCGTGACACTAAATGCCTCATAGTCGTTTTCATCTTTCAGATCGCCCTCATCCAGATCAGTATTCGCGAGAACTCCCTGGCCGATCTTGGGCCAGGCGGGAGGAACAGACTCGACTGATGATTCGCGTTCTGGCTGTGTGGCCTCGGCGGAACCTTTCCGTTTGGCGCTCGACTTGGCGCTATTCGCGTGGTCGAAAGTTTTGTTGGTAGTATCCGGAGTGGATGCCTTGTGGTGGTGATCGAAACTGGCGGGGCCGCTCAAGGCCCGGGGGGATTGAGCGGCGACGGACGAAGATGCCGATATTATTCCCTGTGCCTGTGCGCCGCCCCGTTTGGAAGAACTATACGTCCCCGGTTCCTGGACGGGGAAGATGGGCAGATCGGGGTGGAGCTCGGTGCTGTACATGATGATGTTGATGAGTTGAGATTGAGGGAGGGTCGTGAGATATGTCCGTTTCTGTACGTTGTGTTTCTTTGTTTAGTATCCCGCAATAAACGGCAAGGGAGAGAGATGTAGAGAGAGAGACTCTAACTCACCTGGGCTGCGGTCTTGGACGCCCAACTAACACCTTTGTGTTCTACAAGCGTCTTCTTCTTCGCCAACGCCTTCTCGCGCTTCGACAGGCAACCACTACAGAACCACGAACGGGTCTCGTCACTAACGAAATCGTCATCGATATAGGGGTCGTGGCATAGCTGATGCCAACAATAATTGCAGCCGTCGCAGAAGACGATTTGGTTGGTGTTGGGGCTGAGTCCCCTGGTGCATACTTTGCACAGCGCCTGTTCGGCAGTACGCTTCCCGTAGTGTTTCCGTTTCTGAGAGCCCGTCGCATCTGCAGGGTTGAACTGTGTCGGCTTTTGCACGTGCCTGCCCGACTTTGTCGTGCTAGTAGCCGCCTTTTTAGATTGCACAAGTGCATCGATATCGTCCTCGGACAGCTCGCTCAGACTAGAAGTAGACTCCTCCTCCTCATCATCATCACCTTTTCCCCGCTTGCGCTTCGTGCCGCGGGCTGGCCTTCCTCTTGGCTTAGCTGTGACAACCGGTTTCGGAATTGTTGGCTTTACGACAGGAGCAGCCTTGACTGTGCCCGGGCCGGAGATGGGCGCCGGTGTTCTGAGCTGAAACGCATCCCCCATAGGCATTGTGAGCGTTCTCGAACTCGAACTCGAACTCGAAGTAGCAGCCGGTTTTCGAGCCGGCGTGGACAGGGGCATCGGCATGGGCATCGTCAAAGACGTATTCATGCCCATGACAAGCCGTCTCTTGGCATCTTCAAACGTGGATTTCTCAATGCTTCGAGCGACCGACGAGGCCGACGAGAGAGCTGCCGATAAGCTGCCCGGTTTGCTGCTGATGCGCGATAGTATCATCTGCGTGGCGGCGGAGAACTGAGGAACGTACGGACGTCTCGCAGACGAACTTGTGGAGCTTGGCGCCGGACTCGGCCTCGGATCGACAACAGCAGCAGCAGCAGCAGCAGCAGATGTAACAGCTGTGTCAACTTCGGAAGATGCAGCAGCTGCTGTGACGGGAACATCTTCTTTCGCGACATCCTTTTTGTCGCAGGAATTATCCTCCATCTTGATAATTGTTGGAGATATTGATCCCATTGACCATGTTATACCGAAACCTGCAACACCTGCGACTCTGGCCGGTACAGACTCAGTCCTGCTCCAAGGAATACGACACTAATTGATCACTTTAGCAACAAAAAAACAGTATTTCGAACCACACGTCTACGTGGCTCTAATTAGTAGTATGAACACTCGTATGAAGATGCAATATTTATTAGCAATTGGGAGTGTGAAATGGGATAAATGAACTTTGTCAGGAACGAAGAACGATGAAGGTGGAGGTTTAGCACGTGATCCTCACGTGATAGTTTGTGGCTGTCAGCTGATGGGTCCGATGATCCCCGCCAGGGGCCAGGGTCCTTCTTATTAAACGCAAGCCGCTCTTGCACATGGATACGATATATAAAATAGAGAACTTGAGGATAACTATTGTACTCGTAGGTAATACGCATCTCTTTATTTAATAGCTCCCTTTTGTCTCAAAGAGGATATCTTGCCATTATCAAGACCAAGCAGATCCCCCAGAACCTCCTCAGTATGTTGGCCTAGAGTAGGTGGGGCAGTCCGTACTCCAGGTGTACTCTCGCTGTATTTTACAGGAGTGTTGACCACTTTGATCGGGCCACACTCCTCATGTTCCAGCTCTACCACCATGTTGCGCGCCTTTGTATGAGCATGATTCAATGAATCCTGGACGTCGTTCACGGCTGCGATGGGCATGCCTTTTCCCTCAAAGACCTCGAGCCACTCCTGTGTTGTTCTCTGTACACTGGTTTTCTCAATCTCGGCTTCGAGCTCGTCCCGGTTCGCCACTCGTTGAGAATTGATGCTGTATTTCGAATTGATTTTCCATTCCGGTCTGCCTAGGCCATCGCACAAGATTCCAAAGAGCCGATCATTCCCTCCACCGAAGAGGATATCTCCGTCTTTGGTTTTAAATGACTTGTACGGCACGATAGACGCTAAAATGGCCATATCTCGTTAGCTAGATCAATGATACCCCACATGCTCTTTGGGTCGCAACGGAAGAACTCACGATGAGCTGTACCCCAACGTCCACTATCCCTCTTCCCGCTAATGAGACAGCTGCTTGCAATGTTGGCCAACGTAGCGGTCTGACAATCGCTCAAGGCAACGTCGATATGCTGTCCCCTCCCAGTCTTCATCCGCGTCAGCAATGCAGCCATGATGCTATTGCTCGTATATAAGCCCGTCGTCAGGTCAGTCACCGCAACTCCAACCTTGACCGGCGGTCCATCTCGACTACCGGTAATGTGCATCAGGCCGAACTCGGCCTCCACCATGACATCGTAGCCAGCCCTTTGCGAATAGGGGCCGGTCTGGCCGTATCCCGTGATCGAAGCATAGATAAGAGCTGGGTTGATCTTGTGTATCGTGTCAAAGTCCAAGCCGTACTTCTTCAAACTCCCTGGGAGGTAATTTTCCACTAATATGTCGCATTTTGCTGCAAGCTTATGTAAAATCTCGACGCCTTCAGGGTGTTGAAAGGACAGAGCCAGAGATTTCTTGTTGCGGTTAACCTAGTATATTTCGTCAATTAAGTACCTATACATACTGTATTCACGGACATGGAAAATTAACATACTCCGAGGAAGTAAGCAGACTCACCAGGACCCTCGAGATCGGACCCTTGTTGATACGGAGCATAGGGTGGCCCCCAAGCACGCGTATCGTCCCCTCGCGTGGGATGCTCTATTTTGATAACTTCTGCCCTGGTAAGCAAAAAAAGAATGTTAATAATTCACTTCCGTCGGCACGCTCATGAGTAACAAGGTAGGTAGAATAACCCTAGGTCGCCAAGAATTTGTGTGCAGTACGGCTACAAAGGCGAATCAGCCAAGTTTCCCTAGGCTCGTGTGTATGTGTGTGGTGTCATCAATCAATCAACATACGCCAGCAAGAACCCTAGTCATATCAAGGACCCGATAACCCGCCAACGGGAGCGGGGATTGACCCTGTGAAGCTGACGACTGATGCCGGCGGATGAGGTACGCGGGTGATGTGCCCTGAGTCCTAGTCAACAGCCTGGCACTAGCCCTGGCGCCCTGACATATTGTTCGGTTTAACATGGCGGTGACGCGCGCTTTTTCCTCAATTCAGGATTCTTGTCTGATGGATAAGTCATGCAAAAAACAGATAGACTCGACGGATTAGAACTGCCGGAAGTTATTTCCTGTTTATGACGATGTTATAGCCGGGGACGGGGACGGCAGAAGGTACACGTACAGCTGGATCCTTGACTAACCCCTTTTAATGTTAGTGAAAGAAAGCTGCGCTGGGGCTCCACAATACCGGGGCGGAGTTCTACCTACGAGCTACTCGTCTAGGCGGGTTTAGCGGAAGAGAGACGCTCCCAAGAACCGAGGTCTTCTCATCTCCGACCATACGTGTACATTTACAACAGAACCAACTTCCATCCAATTTATCAGCCTGCCAACCTCACGAGTATCTCACTAGGTTAGGTTACCTATTAGCAGGCGGATGATGTTGTTGTACGTGTACGTGATGGCTTTCGGATACCATTAGCCGACGACAACGATAAGAAGGGATAGGCTGTTCTGTTGTAGGTTAGTGGCTTACCTCAGCACCTACCTACAAATACCTGATGAGGCGGTGCTACCATATACATAATTTATAAATATCTAGGATACACCCATGGAGTACGGAGTTTTGTCTGCTTGTCTTTCCTATGGACCGGATGTAGTTTGGATCATATATAGTCGGGATTCCTTTCATCCTTGGGTCATGGCTCATATTCTTCGTGATTGTAACTCACAGAACCGTACCCAATCACCCAATGTACCCCAGAAAAACAATAAAGCGGGAGTGACTAAAGTACTGTCACGTGCATGCCCATGCAGACTTTGAATTCCCTGGGCAACAGGATGATACGAGTACTCGTACGTGTAGGTAATACAATCAAACAGTATTGGTATTTATAATGTACCTAGTACATTAGATACTCGACCTAGAGCCGCGTCACCTATAGTTCCATTATACCCATGCGCTTGATCTACGAGTACATGTATATAGTAGGAAGGACAGCTCAGATACACTCCCTGTAAGTATCATCACCAACTAGGTATCCCATACACCCGCCCCGGTCCAGAATATCGCAACAGGCGTTAGGCAGCGGCGTAGTGCAGACCGAATAGGTAGGCAGAAGATTGACAGGTTCGTATTGGTATGAGATGGAATGATCATCAACCCGAACACTACAAATGCCGGTGTATCGGGAAATCAAACGACCCCAAGGAGGTTAGAGGTTAATTGTAGCCAGTAAGGCAACAGTGCCTCAACCAACAATCCTTTGGAGACATATCGTTCGTCCAGGAATAGCAATGTCACCTCAAAGTGCCCTTCAACTTCCCTGCCACCGCACAGGGGGCCGTTGGAAGGGCACATTTCCTTCCATTTCATTTGCATGATGAGGGGCTGCGACAATGATATATAACTGGCCACCTTTGCTCGACCCCGCTGCACTCCGGGCAAGGTCCTCCTTGGGTTATTAGTCCAAGCCTACTTCTCAAATGGTGTATCTTTAGCAGTTGGCCCTGGATACTCATAATGGGCGTATTGCATTTTCGACAATGGAAGCCGAGAATGAACATAAAACCGACCGGACAAGTGCACAGGAAACCTTGGCACACAATGCCCCGAGGGACGACCATGTTCCCAGCGAAAAAGACCCCTGGCTGGTTATCGTAATCGCCATCGGGTTGGTCATCATGTTGACGCTCGCCGTCTTTATCGCGGCACATCACATCAAATCACGACGGAGGCGAACGAAAACCCAGTTCTTGGAGGAGCCGTCAGAAAAGGTCGACCTCGAAAAGAGAAAATCAATTCCAGCCAATCTACCCTTGCTAGCAGAGCAGGAGCGAGAGATGATGATAAGGAAATCGTTGGCAGGGAGGCCCTCGTCATTCCCCGCCGCAAACGGGCAGGTGCTGCGCCGACTCTCCGAATCTGATAACTCTCAATCAGACGCGACGTCAGATGAGCAAGGCGAGACGACCAGTTTGAAAGATGATTGGAAGGCATGGGAGGCACGCATTCAGAGTGAAAGATTGAGCGGTGGTATCGGACTTGAGCAACATCCCGCATTGGCCTCGCACATCGCATCACTTACACCACAACCACCCAGAATGCCGTCGCCCATCCGCGATATCTCACAGTCACGTCTCTACCAACCGAAGACCATGGGTACATGACAGTCAATTGGTTTTGGAAATCATGCTCCAATGTCGTTTCTCCCGCGAATGCACCGAAATAACATGTTGATCTATGTGACGATTGAATGGGCAAGTAGGTATGGACATGGTCGGAGTTCCGGAGATAATCGGTAAGATGGCGGAGAAACATGGATTGTGGTTTGACACAAAATATCGGGTTTAAGCGTGATTTACACACTGCATGGCATCGTATTTGCCTTTTCCTTAATATAATGTACCTACAACATATAATATTAAAATTGGCGGAACTCGGCGGATAGGTGCTCGGCTGGATTCGATGTCTGCAAGTTTCCGGCATGCGACCGACCCTTGGCCACGGCTGTTGAAACTTGAAAGCATTGATGGCAAGGGATCGAATTGTTTCAGTTTGGTAAGTAGTACCACAAAGGAATGAGATACAAGGGCCGTATCAAACCAAACGCGCTGCTTCTGCTTTGTTCTTAAGCCTTCCTTGTCGTTCATACGAAGAGCAAGCGCGGCTTAGGTGGCAAAAGACAAAGACATACGAGTACGAGCAAATAACGGGCTAGTACTACGGCAGCCTGATTATGGTATATAAATACCAACCGACTTAACCGTTGGAGTCCAATACGTACAGTATAGGACTTGAATTTCGGATGAAAGCTCTCTTATTATATACTCACATGTACACTGTCGTCTTGAGTGTTTCGTATTTATAACCACGCAACTACTTACCTAGATGTTTCTAGGTTACGTGTATTTCTACAGTGTTAGGCCAAGTCCTTGTAAGTTGTAACGTCAAACCTTAACCAGGCTCTTGATTACGTAACCATAACGCCTACATACCGTAACCTAATTGGCAGAAAAGCAGGCAGACGCCTTTAAAATAGAAGTAGGTATCCACTTCCCTAATGGCCACCGATTTCCTCGGCCTTTCCCAGTTTCCATTCCTCTACTCGTAATTGACGGCTTTCGCTTCAACGCCTGTCCTGTCCCGTCGCTGTACATTCATTAAAATAGTCGCCCATTTTAATAGCAGCGACCAGCGAGAGTGGTTATCAGAAGCGAATCATGGCAGCGACAATGCCACCACCGCCTGTGCCGGCTCCCGGGCCTTCGTCTAGTTCGGAAGCGTTCATCGCCGCTCAGACCGCCAATCTCATCGAGGGCCCGAAAGAGGCGCCTAAGGACCAACCATGGGAACAAAACCTCAACGAGATCTACCAATGCCCCGATTGCCGCGAATTTCCCCCGAATCTGATCGAAGAGTTCTCCTCGGGCGACATGGTCTGCGCCTCGTGCGGCCTTGTTCTCGGTGATCGTATTATTGATACCCGCTCCGAGTGGCGTACATTTGCCAACGACGACCAGAACAACGACGACCCGAGCCGTGTCGGTGACTCTGTCAATCCTCTACTGAACGGTTCTCAGCTGGAAACAAACATTGCCTTTGATGGAAAAGATGCCCGCGATCTGCAACGTGCCCAGAACAAAATCTTGAAGGACAATAAAAACAACAAGAGCAACAACCAAGCGCTGCTGACGGCCTATCGGGAGATATCTACGTATTGCGACGCTATGAACATTGCCAAAACTGTCCAGGATGCGGCCAAGCACATTTTCAAGATGACGGACGATGCTAAGCTCTTCAAGGGCAAGTCACAAGAGGTCATCATTGCTGGGTGCATATTCATCGCATGTCGTCAAAACAACGTGCCGAGAACGTTCCGCGAGGTCTTCGCTCTGACTAAGGTTCCGAAGAAGGAGATCGGGAGAACGTTCAAGATGTTGGAGAAGTTTCTTCAGGACAACGCACCGAAGGAGACTGGCGTGCCCGTGCCGCAGACCAGTTCGACCAATGCCACGGAATTATGCGCGAGATACTGTGCCGGCCTCCGTTTCTCGAACAACCATCTCATGGCTCGGATTTCGTCTGAGCTTTGTGAAGCAAGCTCGTCTGTCGAGGATCTTGCCGGCCGCTCGCCTCTATCTGTTGCTGCCGCCTGCATCTACATGGTCTCGCACCTGATGGGCGAGGGAAAGACGTCGAAGAGTATCGCTTCGGTTGCTGGTGTCAGTGACGGCACTATCAAGACAGCTTACCGCTTCTTGTACCAGGCCCGAGAGAAACTGATCCAGAAGGACTGGATTGCCAAGGGTGGACGTCTGGACCGTCTGCCTGCCAACTAGAAATCGAAGGCGGAGAAAACGGGCGACACTCGGAATACGGGTCCAGCTGGGAATATGAAACCAGCAAAGCACATCTCTCTTAGACATGATCAGAAACTGGTTACGAATTCGAGAAACAAGAGAGTCAAGAGTTAGGGGTGGGCATGGATATCAACTCTGGAACATGAGGTTCCTCGGCTTGTCTTTGTGTCGGGCATAACGGCTCGCATCCAACTCTATCCTTGATACACGAACATGGGCAGCGAACTTGCCACCGGGTGGTTCCACAGGCTGTTCTCTGCTTCCTGTTCTTTGTCTGTATTTTCCACAGACAAACTTGGCTCAGCCAAGATCTTTGAACTCTTGAAAACAGAGTATCAAACTCTCTACGCATTTCTGCGTATTGACCGTGAGGCAGTCATAAATACCGCGTTATCATAAGATTGGCTCCAGAAAAAAGGCAGCGTGGGCGGTGCCCCTGCACCCACTCTGCGAAAGCGAACATTGAGGGATGGCATGAATGGTTTCGTCTGAGAAACGATAGATGGAAGCAGGCAGATGGAACGTCTATCTATATATGGCGCGGCAGCACGAGGCATTGTGTGATGGGATGGGGGGTTTGTTTGTATTTTATGATGACTACTCTTCCGGTCATGCAATGCGTTTCTCTCCCAAAATAGGCCGCCCTCTGCTATTGTCGTTGTTCCTCCTTTCCAAGGTGACCCTTACCCCTCCCGCCCCCTTCCTATCCCTTCCTATCCATCTTTCTCGTAATGGTGTTTCGAAGTTCACTGGATCGGGCATGCTACTTAATCGGGCCTACCCCACCCAGTGTGACATTATTGACAAGTTGAGGCATAGATATTGATGTCGATACCTGCATTTGGTACTATGGCCGGATATCCCACGCTCATGTCCAGCTGATAGATTGAATGAACCTAAATTCTACCCGTTTCTACCAACGCTCTTACTTATTTGGTCTGCATGAAACTTGAATGTAACGTGGATTTAGATATAGATCAGAGCTTGGAATAAATGATTGACGTTTCTCAGCTGATCCGGTGGCGTTAACTACAACCACGTCGGCATGCCCGCTTCCCCGCTCGAAAACCGCCCTGCTCCGACCATCGTCATATGGTGCGCAATGGATTCTAACCGAACTGACTTGTTAGATATAATTCTTTAAAAGTCTGGCTCTGTTTTGTCTTCAATCTCTGTCTTCTTCTCCATCCTTGTTCTTGTATATCATATAGCAATCCTTGGCGTAAACAACCCGCCATCTCGGCATCATGACTTCTTACGATATATCCGGCAAGAACGCCCTAGTAACAGGCGGAGGTTCAGGTAAAACACACACTCCCTCCCAATAAAATATTCGACACTTGCCACCCTTTTGCCCATGCCCATGTCCATTCCTAACAAGTCCATGACATCCTGCAGGTATCTGTCTCGCCTTCGTCGAACTCCTCCTAAACAAAGGCTGTTCCGTAATAATCGGCGACCTCGCCCTGACATCAAAAGCCACCGCGCTCACAAAAGAATACCCCTACGGCGAAAAAGACAACAACAGCAAGAAACCATATGTCCTCTTCCACGAGACAGACGTAACATCATGGAAAGACCTCTCGAGTCTCTGGACCTTTGCCCTCTCGACCTTCAACAACTCGGAAATCGACCTCGTCGTCCCCGGCGCGGGGGTATACGAGCCGCCTTTTAGTTCATTCTGGCACCCGCCCGGCGTGGGAGGATCTCCTTCGCGCGACAATGATAATGATGGTTATGCTACGTTTGACATCAATCTCGTCCATCCCATCCGTCTCGCGCAGCTTGCCATCGGACATTGGACTACGAATAAACAAAAGGGGAAGAGTCTGCTGTTCGTCAGCAGTATCGCGGGCCATATCGCTGCTATTGGCACGCCTTTCTATTACAGTAGTAAGGCGGGCTTGCATAGTTTTGTCAAATGTCTGGCTGGGATGAGGGAGAAGGTCGGGATAAGGGTCATGGCTATTGCGCCTGGTGTTGCGAGGGTATGTTTTCTTTTCTTTTTTTTTTTTTCCCCTTCCCTCCTCTTCGTGAGCTGGTTTTTTTTTTTTTTTTTTTTTTTTTTTTCATTTTATGAAATTAACATTATATCTTCTCTAGACCCCTCTCTGGGAAGCCCCACACCTCAAAGACCAGCTTCCCGAAAGTGAACACGTCCTTCCTGCGGAGACCGTAGCCAAGATGATGCTGGACATGTGGCAGGACGAGCAGAAATACGGGGATGCCGAGATTATCGAAATCATGGAAGTCGGGACTGCGGAAGAACCAAAGTCGAATATTCGCGAAGTACCCATGCAGCTCCTGTTGCCGCAGGTGCCTATCGCGGGACATGGGGGTATATTGAAACAGGAGGAGAAGGTCTGGAATATGTTGGCTACCGAGGGGTTGCGTGTTACGCCCTCCGATAAGTAAGGTCTGGTAACTGACTTTGTGGTAAGTAAGTACCTAGGGGATGGGAATTCGTGATCTAGCTTAAGTATACATCATTACGATATCTACCCTGTTGTTCAGCAAGCACCAAGAAATCGACCCTAATACTTTGACATATATACCTACCTACGTATTCTGAGAAAGCCAAGCTGGTGTTGTGCGCGTAAACCTACCTCGGATGGAAAAAATATTCCTACTACCCTAGTCTTTACTATAGTCATAGTAAAGTGAGTAAGTCTAAGAAAGTTTAAGATAAGTTTATTCTGGTATGTTGTCCCCTTTCGCTTCCAACTCTGCCTTTTCTCCTTTTCTTTCTTCTTACTCACCTAGTTACACATATATAGAACTGACTGCATCACTTGTACACTTTCCCTATACATCTCTCCCCATACGCGCTTAAGGTAGGTTTCAAGAAATTATTTCTAGAACCTCCGCGCTTATCATTCTTTAACCTGGTACAAGTAGGTACGGTACCTAAATAGTCTTGTCTATAATTATAGAAAGATACCGCACGTGGCTCCAGCAGTTGCTGACGCCAGCAACATCCACGTACGCTAGCGCCGGGAAATAAAGTCAACTAGACGTTCATGCCGGTGATTTATTTAATGCAGGAAAATATTACCTAGGTTAGGTATTCTTGATCAATCACCTGCAGTTTTAGATCTTCATGTCGAGGCCGGGTTATGCGGCGCCGTTGAAAACTTAAAACCAAACCAAGGTGCCCCGCATGTAACACGGCAATCTACCTATATAGAAAACCAATTCGCTCAGACTTGCCCGCCAGACACATATCTTTGGCATCTACACGTATTCGCACCTTGCACCTCCTATAAGTGAGGTTAAGGTTAGGCCAATACCCATATGGATGTTGGCCTGTATATCTTCCCATCGCTTCTTTCCGCCTATGTGTTGAAGGGTGAAACATGGGAATAGGTGAGCCAAATACCTTACCCAAGCAGCCGGTTCGGTCCAACATATACCAATTGTCCAACAATAAATAATAATATAACCCGATATAATATATCTCCACAACCTTAATATCATGACATGTGGCTTTTGTGCCACGGCCAACAACGGAGATAGGTAAATAAAGTAGGTATTCCTGAAACGATAGCTAACCTAACCGTCCTAGGTTTAGGTAGCAGTGCCCCTATAATTCCGGATGAAGAAGGTGGTGCCCGATGCGTCCTAGTCGCCCTATCAAGAGAAAACTTGAAAAGCTGTGCTATGCCGGGTATTCACTGAATAAGATATCAATAAAGCACAGGAAAGACCATTGAAGACATAAATTCTTGCGGCGTTTAGAAAGCTAGATTCAATTGCTCTGTACACACGTTACTATCTCGCATTTCGGCGTCGTTGAAGGATGATTACTTTAACACGGTCCTCTCAGTACGAGTAAATAGGTAGGCATTCTACGATAGGTATTACAGGGTAGATATTGTCAACCCCAATCGGAGCCGTCGTTCGGCAATGGCTCCCCGCGTCTACCGTATATGGCTATCCCCGAGCAGATGTGCCAAGAATCCTTCGTCTTGGGATCTCCCGTTCAGGGTCCCTTGCGAGTACGTGTACTTACTGTATCGAGATGTACTGAAAGCATATCGATCTGTGGTCTGGGGGAAGGTGTAACCTCAATCGGAAACTTGCCGTTCATGTTGCCAGGCCGATTTCCAGGGTCTGTTCAGCTCCGCGCCGGTATAGGCTCTGATTGAGTCCTTCTTATAAGGTCTCATGCCCTCATATCCCACCTTCAGGGGATGGGTGGCCATTTCTTGTATGACGAAGCTTTGATTTTTATCGACAACGAAAAAAGTAGAACGGAATATCTTTAAGCAATAAACGACGCCCAATTCGATGACATAGCGTTTTTATATCGGGCCACTCACTAATCGAGAATACGTAAAAATGGGAACAACAAATGGGTTGGATGTCAAGGAGTCGGAGATATTCCTCAGCGGACTCACGGACGAGGAAAAGCAGTGTTTCGAGGACCTGCTCGAGCAATGCCGTGAGGACGGACTTCTCGCACACCCGGAAGGCTTGTCGGCCGAAGATGCTGTAGATGGCTTAGCCGACGAGGCCACTCTCCTGTACTGTATACCAGCCCCTCCAGTCTCTAACGGACACTGACTAGGCGTAGGCGGTTTCTCCGCGGACGCTCATTCGACGTTGCCGGGTCTTTCAACCAGTTCAAGGAGGCTCGGGCTATGCGTGACACCTTCGATGCAAACGCGGCGTACGACAGAATAGACATTGCTGAATTCGAAAGATTGCGCGGCGTGGTTAGTGTCCTTTATCTCTTTCCACCGCCTTGCCTTGATAATGGCCAAGACCTCTGCAGTACCGTACTTAGAGAGCCCAATAATAACTTGCATGATGTAGTACCCCAGCTGGTCGGGCCAGCGGACGAAACGTGGACTGCCCATCTGTCTCTTTGATCCCGTTCGTCTCGATGATTCCGTCATCGCCCATTATAAAAAAGCGAGCACCTTACCCGACACCATGTCCCGCGCCATGGTAACATTCGATTACCTGCCACGTTTTGTGATACCACTTTGTTCCGCCATAACCGACCGGCCCGACCCGGAAACTCCAATCACAAACCTGGTATATCTTGCCGACATAGATAGCATCAGCCTCAGGCAAGGTTGGAATATACGCAGCTTTGCGCAACATATAAGTGGCCTTCTATCGACATGTTATCCCGAGGTGGTCGATACTATATATGTAAAAGACCCCTGGTCTTATGACTGTATCCCCTGCGCGAGCGGATATCTGGAGCGGAGAATGCTGACAAGTTGCCCATAGGTACTCAACGCCCCTTCGTACTTTGCGAGATTATGGTCGTTCTTGAAAGGCTGGATCGAGCCGAGAACAGCAGAGAAGCTGGTATTCGTGTCCCCTGAAGAGATGCTGGATACCCTGCTTGAGACTATGGATGCCGAGAGTATACCGGTGAAGTTCGGTGGGAAATCCAAGGCTATGCATGGTCTGCCGCCTTGCCTAGACGAGGCCGCCAAAAAGCTGTTGGGCCGTGATGAATTACCGGCTGGACCAGTCAAATGGGTGACTGATTCGCAGGGAAAGAGGACTGCTGTCGCTGTCGGGACCAAAGACGGAGAAGCACGCAATGAGGTGGTTTGTTCCATAGATGCCAAAGCATAACCTAGAGACACTCTAGTGTAGTTTTTACAGGAATCCTCCTGTTGTCTATTTTAATTAATGTAGAGATACCATCCATGTTCTCGGCCGCCAATTGACTCCTTATACGAGTAGAGTCTCGGTCATGTCGAATTTCCCGGAAGCTTGCTCTTCGTGAACAACTAGACTAGGCTAATCGTAGGTGGCTTGGTTTACGCGTAACCTAGCTTGGTTGAGCAGGATAAATAAACTTTTTCTGGAAATATAGGTGTATTGTACGAGCTGAGAAACCAGGATGGATCAAGACTTCGTACACAATATACCTTCCTTACTCGTAGGTATCTTGCTGCTACTAGTAGCTTCTCCTACCTACCTTTGTGCAAGTTTCGACTTCATGTACGTTTACATTATGTCTTACACATGTACAGTGTATACTCGTAAAGCGCCAATGTAGGTGTAGTAAATATATAATGAGACCCAGCGAAGGGAAGGGGCCTCCGAGGGTAGATCTCTACCACAGAAGGCCCAGGCGGTATAAAGAGCATCTACTGTATGGGTCTTTTTATAGGATGTATCTTTGGGGTCTACGGATTCAAAAGCTTAGAAGTGCCGTATACGTGTATGTATATAAGGAACGTATGTTATACCTACCTGAGAGCCCCATGGCCATCATTCCTTGAAGACATTCTTTTGATACATCTAAAGTTAACATTTAGAGTAAGGTCCCTTAAAAGTTGGCCAGGCACGCCAAGGCCCCCCAGGTCAGCTTGGAAGACAGAAGGCCAAGACGCTGGAATGCGGCGGACTTTTTAAAATGATCGAAAAATACTTTAGTACACACTAGAGCACGGTAGAGTAATGTCGGTGTTCTTGATAGGTTGGTTTATACAGCCAAGATATACTAAACGGGAGATTTACAAAGTACAGTCGATAGTGTTTCTGTCTTGCAAAAGCATGTAACGTATATTTCCCGATTGTTCCCAGATATTTTGCGTCCCCTTGTGCCCTACTCGTAGGTTGGATAACAGATCACAATAGGGTTGCAAAAGGCGTACTCTTTGCGGTGCAGAATTACCTACGAACTCCCCGTCGTACTTATTACCAGCACTTGCAGTTTCGTCTAGCTTAGCAGTCAGGGCAGCTAAAGGGTTCCCTCTTCAATTGTTCGCAAGAACTAACCTACCTTCTTACAGGTTTTCCAAGCATGGCAGGCACGCAGATACCTGTCGTGCCTGTACTCGTATCACGTATGGTACCTTATGTATGCACCTATCTAACACGTACGTAATGCACCTACCTACTTCTAGCAGGGATTACCAATATTACACAAAAAAGCTCTTCCTGTGCAACTGGAAGTCTTGGCGTGGGTCAACTAGATTTGACGTCAATGCTTGTAGGTAGTAGGGTAAACGGGCCAGATGTGCCAGTTTCCCGCTAGATCAGGTACGTGTAGGCAATGTCTGTTTTCCTGGGTCCTGGCTTCCTATTGGGAAATAGGTAATATGTCCTCCAAAGCAACCAAACATATCGCGATAAAGCGTCCCTGCAAAGTCACCTTGGCTTTGAAGTTATTAGTTTGGGAACTATTATACTTGCATATTACTCGCAACCGTATATAATATATCCACCTCAGCGCCCAAGCTATCGACGCACTTGGCCGTATCTGTCGTAACGGCCCATTGAAGCCGACTAATCTAGTTAGCATCCTGTTTTCTAGTTGATGCTATGACGAGCATTAGGGGTCATGTTGACTGCCAGGGACGGACAGCACAGCCGGGACAGGCATGCTCGGCATAATTACATCTTTACCTTGCATTTTTGCAGTATGTACCTTAACCTAGGGACGTCACTCACAATACCTATAGACTATTAGACACGGAACTTCCCATGCCAATATTATTAGACTAATATATTAGACTAACCTACCCACTTACGTAGGGATGGACATCCTTACGGAGATCCCGCTTAGTGATCTACGACCAATACCGGCCCGTACCATAGACAAGGATTCCACTGACCGTCAAGGTGCCAGGGTCCCCAGCTGATATGAAATTTATATTAACAGGTTGAGAGGTAACCCAATCCTGTGGGTTGTCACGATCACATTCCACAGTATTGCATTTAGAGCTTCTCACAGCAGGTAGGTACTATAGGTACTGATTCGAGAACAGAAGCGTCTATTTACCCATGCCTCGTTTATGAAGCTAGGCGTAGCCCGAACTCCTTTCCCTAGGAGGGCATAGCTGCACTCAACTATCTGTCGTCGATCCCTCTTGTGAATATGAATATGGACAGGCTTTGTTCTATTGGTATTTGCGAAGCTTCGAATGGGGTGGTATCAACACTTCATCTACGAGTACGCGTACCGATTAGGCCCATATTCAGCCCATATGAATATGGACTTTTGGCTGGCCTATGGAGTTCCGGACAGTGAGGGACTGAGTCTCCCGATTTATGTCTCGGGGGTAGTGATAAGAAAATATCAATGTGCAATTTCTGGCATATTCGCTTGACGTACTCGTAGATCTCTGGAGGCCTACTCTGCTTCATTTTCGCCCTCTGCCCTCTGCCCTCTCTGGTTATAAAGGCAGTGTTCCTGTCCAACTTGAAACCCAATTACTCACTAACAAGTTGAAAAGGTGTTTACTGTATCGAATACTAACTGTCAAGGGACAACACACAGAACCATAAGACTCTATTTTACAGCATATTAGTCCACCATGTTGGGAATCAAAGACGTATACGGTCATTCCCTTTTCGACCGGAAGAAGGATTACTTGGAATATCCTAACCCTGATGACATACACCTTGCGTACGAGAGATCCCGTCTAATCTGCCAACAAAGCGGTAAGTTGACAACGTTGGCTGTAGAGAGAAATCAAGCGCGCTTTACTCATCGCATAACAGGCTTAACCCTTGAGGATATCATGCAACTGAGCCCCAAGTTTTGGGACTTCTACCGTCAACGTAAGCGGCTCTTCTCTCTAGCCCCAGAACAACACTAATCTTCAACAGACATTATCATAAGAGATTCAGCCGTAGGCACAATCCTTTCTATCCACTGGAACCTATGTATAGGAACAATAGGGAGCTACGCGCCTCTCCGGCCAGATCTTATTCCTCTTCTAGAAAAGCTCCTCAGGTTCGACCTATGCGGCGAGTTCATGCTCACAGAGATCGGCCACGGGCTCGATGCTCGTAACTTGGAAACAACGGCTACACTCCAACCAGATGGCTCCTTTGACCTACATTCCCCCACGGCCACAGCCGCCAAAGCCATGCCGCCAAGTACGCCATGGGCGGGTGTCGGACGGGTGGCCGTGGTCTTCGCGCGCCTCATCGTAGCAGGCGAAGACCGGGGAGTGAAGCCTTTCATCGTCAACCTGAACGACGAAAAGGCCATGTACCCTGGTATCACATCCCGGGCACTGCCAACACGCAGCGGCGCCAAGGCACTCGATCATGCCCTGACAACGTTCACGCACGTCCGGCTAGAGTCTGACGCCCTTCTAGGGTCTGCAGACGTGACGCAAGACGAACGGACGGCCTTCTTCCAGAATATCCACAGAGTCCCTATTGGCACGATATCGCTCACCATACCAAACATCCCTGCCTTGGAGTCGTCGGCGTACATAGCGGGTACGTACAGCATGCGCCGACTGGTGGCGGGCGGAGGTAAAGATCAGAAGGTGCCGATTATCCAGTTCGCGACGCAATACCGTCCCATCTTGGACGCGCTCGTGCTCAGCCGAGTGTACGATGCCTTTTCGCGGGTGGCCATCGCCGGGTTCCAGGATTCCAGACTTAATCCTGTAGTCCGCCATGGGTTGGCAGCTTGCTTCAAGGCCACCGTTACTATGGACACACAGGCGGCACTCTTGGAAATCGCCGATCGATGCGGCTGGCAGGGGTTGTTCGGGTATAACCAGATTATAGAGACTGCAATGGGGATGAAGGGGAATAACATTGCCGAGGGCGACTATACCGTCCTGTGTATTCGTAAGTCTTTCGAACTCCCTTCACTCTACGAGTATTCGATCATCACACGTGCTGACATTTTTAATATAGGCCTAGTATCAGAAGTCCTTCGCGGCCGATATGAAATCCCCAAAGCCACGCTAAAAGACTGCCTTCTCGCCAAACACGAAGCCGGAGTATGGGAGGAGGCCCGGGCCCTAATCGGCTCGTTAACAGACAAAGACTTCCGCGGCGAGGAATTCAACGCCCTCATCCTCCCTCGCTGCCGTGACATCATTCGAGCCACAGGCCACAGAATGGCCTACGAAGCCGCCGCAAGAGAAACAATCACACCCGAGATCCTGCGCCTCTTTGAATGTATTTGCATCAAGGCCGATCTCAGCTGGTACATGGAATCCGGCGATCTGACGCGAGCAGCATTCTATAAGCGCGATGCCCAGGCCGGCAGGGACGCTATCCCTGAGCTTCAGTCTTTTCTGACGCAGGACATGGCGCCGCATCTGCCTCGTGTGCCGATCATGTACGAGGAGGCGTGGAACGAGTTTGAGAAGGTCCTTCCCGAGTTCAAGGCCGGCGAAACAAAAAAGCAGACAGGTTTCTTTCCCTCGCGGATATAAGAGTTCTAGTAAAAAGTAAATCAGTGCGCTTAACTTAGTACAAGCTATATTAGTTATATTATAAAGAACTATATATTTTTAAAAAATTCCATATAACTATGATAAGGTCAAAAATCCCGCTTTATAGCATACGCTCCTGTAAAGCTGCTAACTAAGGCACATGACCTTGGGTGCAAGGGTATCCCATTCAGTGGTCTACCTCTGCGCAACACTTTCCTGTTAGGATATCGCTGCGTCTAAGGGTCATCTGTCCAAAAGCCGTTGGGTAAGAGGCTGTCTGTTGGGTCGTGAGAGGGACGAAAGGAGAAGACGGGAAGAACCGCGGGCGGTACTTGGGAAGGTTAATATTGTCGTACACCTGCACTTAAACATGTTAGATAAAAGTTCATGGCTATATAATACCATGCCGGTATATATAAGCATTAATATCAATTGCCTAATGGAATACAGGGGCACCAGGTATATTGAAGTGAGCAGAGGCCGGAGTGAACTCTACACAAATCAGCAATTATTCATCACGTAGGATCATATGTAAGACGAGACAAGATTATGGTCAGCTGGAATGGTATTTCTCTGTTTACTCTTAGCAAAACTGGTACTCTTCCCGTCCCAACCCCATCCTTTTAACTGGATTTTCCCGTCTTGGTCATTTAGTTGACCTCGCCATAAAAGGACCAGACATCGAAGCGGGCGTTGCTTCCGGTAAAGGGTTCGGTACCGAATTGGAAGGCTAAAAGAAGAGAGGAGTTAGTATTCGCCATGTTCGAGAAAACGAATAGAAGGGATACATACTGATGAGACTCTGCTGGCTAGCGGGGAAACCTTGAGCGCTGGTGATGTGGTCGTAGAAGTCCTTGACGTTGCCCTCAAAGGTGGTGACGTCGCCACCGGCGACGAAGCTGAAGACCTTCATGGAGCCGTTATATCCGACCCACAGATCCCAGTTCCGGCCACCGATGTTGACGCTGCCAGTGGACTGACCGATGGGGTAGACATCACCCTTTCTGGCGAGCCTATTTAAAAAAAAAAAAAAAAATCATATATTAGCAACTCGACGTCGTGCTTTTTCTTTTCTTTTTCTTTTGAGTGACCGGACTTACCAGATCATAAGCTCGTAATCACCACTGCTAGTATCGTGGTTGGGGTCGGCGGCAGTGAATAGATCGTAAGCGACGTCGGCGCGGATATTGTTGCCAGTATACTGCCACTCGACCTTGGTAGGCATGCTGTTGATCTGGCTGACGAGTTTCTTCTGGTCCAGGGTGCGGCCCGAGTAAGGGTAGCTCTTGACGTTGTTATCGCCGCCCGACCAGCTCCACTCAGTGTGCCACTGCACGCCCGGGTTCAGCATCTTGTCCACGTGCGTGCACTGGCTGCCCTGACCGGAGCCCTGACCCCAGGCATTGTTGTTCACGTAGTAGCCGTCTTGCGCGAAGTAGCCGTATTGGTCGCACAGATCCTGGGCGAAAGCTAGAGGCGCAAGGGCCGAGAGGAAAAGAGCAGCTGACTTCATCTTTCTGACCGGTATACTAGGTTAGAAGGTAGTTAGAACTGGTGAAGATCAGATTCCGAGTGTCTGGGAGGGATTGACGTCGGGAATTCCCTTGCATGTATAAATAAATGCTCGACATACGCAAACCCAACCAAGCCAAGCCCAAAACCACACGCGCGTGGTTTTCCGGCCCGGTAAATCACGTTTTCTTTTCGCTTCTTTGACGCCGATCCCATTCCGGGCGTCAATTGTGACGTCCCTCCCCATACCTAAAGGGGTTCTACTCGTACGGGCGCATTGTCCACCGGCTCCGTCCACCGGGACAACTTGCCCACCTTCGACCCAAAATAGCCGCCACAACGAATAGTTTCGACATCGGCAGGCAAACTTTCTTTCGTTTTCTTTAAAAAAGCACCGAAGTAAATTGACCACGTTTTTGTCTCATACCTGTCAATATCTTGATTGTTAGCCAGATCGAGACTTTTGCTGCATAAACGAAGGGTATCAGTGCAGATTTAGGAAGGTGCCAAGGGGCGACGCTGCCTTCTTACCCCCTTCATTTCGCGAGGGCTGGACTGAGTCTGCACTCGGTCCCGGCCTGGGTAAGGCTGGTAGCTTGTCTCACAAAAGGATTCGGCAGCTCGACGGCAACTACCGATGCCTCCGAATCTTTAAGAGACATCGGCCCTCCTCTATACAGTCCTCGGCCGTATTCTGGAAGTAGAGCAGAAAATTATGCCGTTCGGGCACTGCTCCGTGTTAATTTATAGGCTGTTCTGGACTACAAATCTTCCGTGATGCAATCATATTTCACCGTCCAAGTTGGGGATGGTTATAGGACATTGTTATATAGTGCACTCCAAAGTGTGATGTTTAATGAATGATGAAGCATAAATCGTCGTGTACGTTAGCAAAGGATCGTCGTAAACTATTTTAAGAAATACTTACTACGTGTATATATTTCATATGGCATTACCATAGCTCCGTTAATCTACATGTACGTCAGGTACACTGCAATAAAATGTATTAGTATGGAAAGTCGCCTAAAAAGGGAAAGTTATGTCATTGCGAAGCTTTTTTCGGCGGGCTTGGCAGCGGTATAAAAGCCGGGGTTGTTGCAATCTACGAGTAAAAAAACGCCATCTTCCTAAACACATGGCCATCGTTCATTATCTCGCCGAAGATTAAATAGGTTTACTATCCTGGCACGGAACAGTTCGCGATTTGGCTATAAGCGACCTCACATTACGCATCGGGTGATATTCCAAACGTTCTAGGCAGACTACCTTAGGTACCTCTTGCGCTATGCAGATGGGTAAAGAAGGTGCCGCCGACACCTCCTCCGTTATACTGGAGGCAATCGCATAAAGGAAAGATCGTGACTGCCGAGCATGCGGTAGCCACCATTTTGGTGCACTTGGGGTTAGCTGCAATAGGTCGCGTCCGCTTCTTCATTGGAAATACGGAGGTGGGACTACATGACTTCTTAGGTTAGATGCAAAGCAACATGTTAGTCCGACTTCATTTTGCGTAGTGCTCGGATATGCTTCCGAATCTTCTAGCCAGGATTGAGGTATTGATGTTGCAGCAGGAAGGAGGCCGAAGCCGCTAGAATCTCATGATCTAACCTACATGTAGGTAGCTCCATCAAAGTGGTTCCTTACCAACTTCTCACGTACGTAGTTTTGACCTGCACCTGCCACCCACTTTGTTCTTTCCTGTAGTATTGCTAATAACGTCGTCAATGTTGGACGTGCCGGGACTCGTAAATGAAACATCTTAATTCTAGTTCTCATGATCTTTCCCCCTCAAATGCTGCCCCCACAATTTTCAAATACGGGTACGCAATCGTACCCATGATCATGACCACTAAACTACAATATCCCTTGCCTCCGAGGGAAAAAAAACTGCAAAGCTGCGCTACTTCAAACCCAACTACACAACTACACCATGGAAACTGTAGAATCTCAGCTCACGACTCCCCGGCAAAATCCCGGTAAGCAGCAAACATGAGCACTGCAAAACTCTGAGCCTCGGGGCTCGCCAATGAAGGTTCCCGGTCGTGCCAGTCCAACGGATTTACGACGGGGCTAAGCAACCCATCGTCCCCAATTCTCTCGAGAATCTCTCCCCTCTTCTCATCGGCCCAGATCGTGTACTTGTCCCCAAAAGTATCCGGCTCCAGCATCGCCATGCGATATGCCGTCGCTGTTAGCAACGTGGTGCCACTCAGTTCGCCGAACCAATCCGGGTCATTGATGTAATTGCGTAGAAGCGGCTCGTCGGGCTCGGCCTCATCCCGCGCGATAGCCGCGTCGAGGATGCTCTGCACGGCGTTCACCAAACCGCTCAGTTCGTCGGCGAGCTCGTCAGTCCAGGGCGACTTCTTGCCCGTGGCCAGCACACGTGTCATGCCTGCTGCCGCCCACGCGTTCCCCGTGCTCCAGATGCCGAGGTCCTCGCTGTTAGGGCCGATGATATGATGCCAGAGGCCCGCCGCGTCGGGGTCCGAATCTTCGTCCACGGCCAGCACGTCGCGGTACAAGAGGCACTGCTCTGCGGCAATGCGCAGCAACGTCTCGTTTGAAGATTGTATGGCCCAGTAGGCTAGCGCGGGGGGTGCCATGTAGACGAAATCGGCCCAAAGCTCCGCGTAGTCTTCACGGTGGCTGATGGCGCCGTTGTCCCACCGGGGCACGGCCGTGAGCAGGTGATTAACCTGCCGTTCGGCTGCCGCGAGATATTCCTCTTGAGTCTGGCCAATAAGGATCGCTGGCACAGTGAGGGATGCAGGGTCACCTGCGGCCCCTGTTCAGAGAGACAGATATATCGTCAGCTCAAATCTCGGTACAGGTCGATACTCTGTTCACGTGCAGACACATACCATCGCCGTCTACCAGCGTCTCTCCGTCGGTATATATGTTCGGTAGGGCGTAAGAAAGAGACTCGACCTCTTCAACCTGAAGCACGGGGATTTTACCGTCTGGGAAGGCGGACTCGCCAAACACGGACGATTCCGGGTTATGCCACTCAAGTAAAGCCTCGGAGAATGTACCATATTCCCAGCTGTGCGTGGCCAGTTCATAGCCCTGACCTATTACTTTAACTATGACTTCTGCCGACATGACGGAAGGAAAGATTCAAAGAGGGTATACGCGTCGAAGTCCAAAACAGTACTAATACTAAGTTTGTTGACGCCCAAACAGCCACCTTTATACGTGTAAATTGAAGACGTTGAGTTTACAATACGAGTGAGATCTGCTAAAGCTAAAATAATCTACCTACCTAAGTTGTTGTAGCTTTGAATCCGCCCGCATGGACCAGCTACGCATGCTAATATTTTTCACGTGTTGGAAGGTGTTAGCTGAAACGGAAATGTTGTACTGTACGTAGATTATTTATAGTACTTGAGGCTTCCCGATATGGAATCCTAGCTTACTCATTGTATCTCTCATGGCGTCAGCATGGGCTGTCCATAAACCTGTAGGTTTTCAGCCCTTTACGAGTAGAATTTCAATTTCTTGGCTGGAAACCAAATCGCACCCAAACGCGACCAGCCACGATTAAGGTAAAGTTACAATTTTTCTATCTGATTGTCTCTCGTAATCAACTTGCTTTTAATGTGAGCTTTTCGGGACTTCCGGTGTAAGTTCTGTCAGAACGCATCACGGTCTCACTTACTCTGTCCCGTTTCCACCGATTCCCTTCCTCGTGGAGTTGTCTTTCCAAAATCTCGAAATGTTGAGTTTGCATGAAAAAATGGACAAAACAAACACATCGGCAGCTGAGGCTGGATCGGTTGTTGCTTGTTTCCGCGAGGTCTTCCACGCTGGATAAGCCGTCGTCCCCTTTTGTTTGTAGACGGACAGATATCTTTATGTACTCGTAGGAACTGCTTGCTACTTAACCCTGTCGCCCGTTTGTATCTATGGCTATGGCGGATTTGAATGCGTTACGTTAAGACGTTGATTTGAGCCGTTCCAGCATCAGCATATATCTCGACGAGGGGTTAGTTTATTGAGTTACTATATGGTTGTCACCTATCGGAGGCCTGGAGTCCAAGCGCTCCACCGTATGACTATAGCCGTGTACTAAGTAAGTATGTAGGTTGATTGTCTTGGTGTGTCCCGGAGGACACTTGACCTGTAGCTCAATCCTCTTATACACCCAACACACGACCATACTCGCACGCCGAAAGACCCCGAAGGCGTAACCCAAATACAATAACTTTCCTTAGAATCTGACCACTCCACCAAGTACTCCCGCCTATCCACGGTCCTCCCGCCCCTATTGTTGCAAAGTTATACACCTGTATAACCTCAACTGAACGGTCGGACTTGCCGTTCGGTACTGTGTGACGTAGTGGTGTCGCTCGTGTGCATATGTATGCCGCGACGGGAAAGGGCAGACAGGTTTTATGTTGGAAGCTGTACCAAGTAGGTTGATTGACTTAATTTGTCCAGGAGGACACTTGATCCGTAGCTTAGTCCCCTTCCAAATACACCCCATATTGGTCTTTAGTTGCATAAGTCTCTGATCTTCTTTTGGTCTTTGGTCGGTGCTTCGCAGTGCAGCTTTTATCCACTTGCTAAGGTGGAGGTCGTCGCAGGATTCGAACGTGCTTTAGAAAGCACTGCTAGGCGTAACCTTCGTAATAGGTTCGTCGGGCCCGAGGTGAGGATGGCGGAACTTTTGCCAAACCAGGCAAGTCGGCTCATACCCAGCAGTAGGAGGGCAAGCTCGTCCCACTTCGTTCTAGGAAGCGCAAACGGTGCAAGCCACCTTATCTTCTAGTCCAGCGATGTTGCGCATCGCGGAAAAGTCAATGATCGGGTTGCCTTCGTCATCCTCTTTGTACGGCAAGTTTTTCAAGAGACTGTCGAGGGCGATCGCCTTCGCCTTGCGCGGAGTCTGGAGAACGAGATCTTCTCCGTCGGCCATTCGCTTGATGTTGTCCCAGTAGCGCATCGTGGCCTGGTCATCTTTCATGGTGAGGCCGCCGGGCACAGATGGTGCGACCTCCAACTCGTGACCGGTGCGGATGTGTTTCTTTAATGCCCCTCCGCTAGAGTGTTTATGCCGGTCGTGGCACAGCGTTCTACCGCCGTCGTCCGACACGCGGCAGAACACCTCGCCAACGGCGAGGACGACACGTCCTTGCCCGTCGGTATTGAAGGCGGGGAGATTTCGAGCACGTTTGCCGTCTTGCGCGCCAGCCAAATACCACTTGTATGCCTCCGTGTCTCTGTAGCGAGATGGCATCGCAGCGATTGCGATTTGACTTGGCTTGGAAAGGTTGCTTGTATGGTCGCGAGCAGGTTCCTCAGTTGATTCTTAGGACAGCCAGGTGGGCGTTACAAATAAGGGTAATATGTTTCTACAGGGAAGTGAAGATGTTTTACCAACAACAATATCTATTTGAGTGGCATCAGCATATCTGCAAATGTTTAAAAATTCAGTTTTCTAGGTACCTACATATAGGTACCTAAGTACTTACATGTAGGTTAGGAATAATACCTACATGTACGTTTCGAACCTTCCTGGCGCCTTCCTAGGTTACGTTATCATTGGCTGAGTTAACCTAGAGTTATAGGCAACCCATTTCTGTACCAAAGGAAAGACGTACCTACCTGCCTACATGTACGTTAGCGGCTCGAGTGCTTGAGCTGAGGTACAGGTGCTGTGCCTACTCGTAGGTTAATAAGCTCATGGCCTTAGAAATCATCGAGTTACCTATGGACACGAAAATGACATTGCGGTAAGGATCTTATGACAGGTTCTCATGAACTGAAAAACATTGTTGGGCGAAGCGGTAGGTGTTATTGCATCACGTTCATCTTTATGTTTTCGAATACCTATACCTAACCCACGTGCTTTCTATTGGTTTTTAATATGGCACTCTGGTATTGGATTCGGAGATAACATAAGGTTAGGGCGTACAAACTTCGTTGAGATCTAATTCTGTTTGTCATTGCACTTGGCTCAGCAAAAAAAGATGAGATCATAACTTCTTTTGTTATCAATCAACCAATCGATCCCAATGCCGAAAAGCTAGTGTTTAGGTTAGAAATCTGCAACTTGCTTGTTGTTAGATCGATCCCTTGACTCCATGAGTCGATGCTAACCAATCAGATTCCCGAGTTTTCACAGCGAGACTCCGAAGCTCCGGCACTTTTCTGCGCGACTCCGCCTTTTTTTGCCCCTAGTCTAGACTAGACTCCGTTTAGTAATGCTCTACTCTTCTTCCTAGCTTAAATCTTGCATCTCGAGTCTCTAAATCAAGGCAAAGTCAGATCACTTTCCCATGTTTGCGTCGCGTAAACTCCGTCCAAATCACAAAGGAATTCTACGTATCCCGGTTTTTCTATACATGTGCTTATCAAACCAATTCTGATCACCGCGCTTCGCCGTTGGAATGTCATCGGAACAATCCTCATTCCCAAGCTTTGTGTGGGTATTCCTTCTTCCGTACTCCGTAGGTGCCGGTAAGTCAAGTCAGTTCTATGATGTACGTACGGAGACAGAGACGGAGCAGCGCGCTATCGTTAGGATGGATGGATAGTCATGGAAGGGGATGAAATAAAAAAAACCTTCATCAATCTTTTGTATATAAAAAGTGGCTCGTCCTCGATTGTAAATTTTTCTTTTGTTTCTATCCATCATCAAACAAACACAACAAACAGATTACATACATTCAAATCATCACTTGAATTTTCAATAATAGCAAGCAAACAAGCAAGCAAGCATATCAACGATTTTCAGAGAAACGATATACCTAGATATACATCATCATCATCATCATCATCATCATCATCACCATCAATCATCAACATGCCTAGCTTCACGGTCTACAAGGGCAGCGAGTCCGGTGCGCCCAAGAAGGAAACAACCACCCGACCCGACGAACTATCAGGCGACCAGGTATTCGTCAGAATAACAGCTTCCGGCGTCTGTGGTACAGATCTGCATTACGTAAGTAAACTATCCACCTCTTACCTCTCTTCTCCCTCTTGCAAGTTCCCGTCCTGGCCCATCACTTACACATATACCTTATACAGAGACATCAACACATGGGACTCGGCCACGAGGGCGTCGGCGTCGTCGAAGAAACCGGACCTCTCTGCAAAGTCTTGAAGAAGGGAGACAGAGTCGGCTGGGGCTACAACCACGGCTTCTGCGGCCACTGCGAGCAATGTCACACCGGAAACGACATCTACTGCCCGGAGCGACAGATGTTCGGCTACGCCGACCTGGACCAGGGTAGTTTCGGATCGCACGCCGTATGGCGAGAAGTCGCACTGTTCAAGCTGCCCGAGGGCCTATCAGACGAGGCCGCCGCACCACTACAATGCGCCGGCGCCACCGTGTTCAGCGCGCTCTTCGACTACGGCACCAAGTCCACCGAGACGGTGGGCATCATGGGCGTCGGCGGCCTGGGCCATCTAGCCATCCAATTCGCGGCCAAGATGGGCTGCCGCGTCGTCGTGCTCTCCGGGTCCGAGAGTAAGAAGGAAGAGGCCATGAGGTTGGGCGCGCACGAATTCATCGCCACAAAGGGGAAGGATAAGCTCGAGGTGTCGCGTCCTCTTGATCGTCTCCTGGTCACTACTTCGTTCCAGCCCGATTGGGAGCTTATCCTCCCGCTCATGGCACCCAAGTCCTTCGTCTTCCCCCTCAGCGTCTCGTCAGCCAAGTTCGAGTTCCCCTATATGCCTATGCTCGCCAACGGAATTACCGTCCAGGGCACCATCTGCGCTTCACGATTAACGCACGAGCGTATGCTGGAGTTTGCCGCGCTCAACCACATCGAGCCTGTTGTTGAGACGTTTGACATGACGGAGGCGGGTATCTTGGATGCCATGACAAGATTGGACGAGGGCAAAATCCACTTCCGTGCTGTGCTCAAGCCTGTTGCTACCGAGTCCAAGCTATAACCTACCATGGAGTAGAATAAGGGGCTTATGTCGAGAATGTGTCACGAAAAAAACACTCTTTTCTTATTTGTTTTAGACTTCTAGGCGCCGGATATATATATAGAATTAGATTAGCGAATTGACTTCAGCATATTACTCTTTACTTCAGTTTGACTTGATGTCAGAGAATAGATAAACTGAAGGCTGAACCGAAAACGTCGCTTTAAAGATCTAATCTAACCTGTCCTAACCTAACCAAGATATAACAATATTATATTACAATGACAACTAAGAGGCCCACTTATCCTCTGCTAGGTATGCAATACGTCAGGCTTCTTCGGGTATAAACGTAACTCAAAACGCCTTCCTGTGCAATACTGTGTGAGTGTGCATCGACTCGAGATAAAATGTTCCCGTCTTTCTTCGGTCTGCACGCAAAAGAGCAAGCTATTTGCTCTTATACGCTGAAGATGGAAGATCACGACCCGAGAATTTTCGAATACGCATCCTCAACTTCGCCGGCTAGTTCCAACAAGGCATTAATGACTATTTGATGCGTCAGGTTGGGAAGTCGATCTCTGTGTAGGCCGATCCATTCGAGTGGTGGTGTCGCCTCTCCCATGTCCCTCAGTTGAGGCGTCTCGATAATCGGCGGTTCGAGTGCCTCGTACTCATACTTGGACTGCGGTACGTTCACCTCGGCTCTAATCTTCTGTTGCTCGCCCTCTTTGCCGTCTTGCTCCGTCTCTGGCACGCCCGTGACCTTGATGGCCGACATGGCTGGGATTTCATGTCCCCAGACCTGTGCCAACAGTTTGGAATGTTTGGCCCACATGCCCCTGATGTACGTCACTCGGGAGTAGTTCCAGCCCACCTCCACCTTGCCCTCGAAAGCACTTTTGAACTTGTAAAGGATCTTCCGTGATTTCGGCTTCTGCCACGTCTCCATGACGGCTTCGACCTTGGGTACCTTTAGGATCGTCCCGCCGCGAGACCCAGTCGCATTCTGAACAATGTGTTCAATTTCTATATCCTTGACCGCCCTGGGGACTTCGGGGCCTCGGACACTAGCAAGGCCTATGCGCAACTGGCCAAGGGTAAGTCCTAGGATACTGTGGATGCGCTGTTCTTCCATGCTTGCAGCAAACCTTGCTTGCGCGTCGAGTGCCTCTAGCTTGAACACCTGGTGATCGGAAAAGGTGCCGGAGAATATGCCAACGTTTACCGCCCTCAACGTAACGACGACATCGGTATCCAGCGATATGGGCGACTTGGCCACCTTTTCTTCAGAAGTCATCTTGCTGGGGGGGTTGAGAGGAGGTGCCTGTGCTGCCGACTGGCTGCCCAAAGAGGTTCGTTTCATATACTTCTCAATCTCACGCAAAGAGCTTTCGTAGTTCGTCTTTCGTTCCTGGACGAATTTCTGAATAGCCTTGTACAATGCTGCGCCTTGGGCCACGGACCCGGTGACACCGAATACTTGAACGGCTTCCCCATCGAGAATGGCTACCAGACGGTCACCAGCCGGGCCTTTGTGCTGGCGAACATTGTACATCAAAAACTCCATCCTCCTTACATCGGCTACGAGGAAGACTTGGTAATCAAAGGCTACCTTGGACTTGAGCTGGTTGAAGCCGACTGACGCTTGGATTTTGGGCGTCTCGTTAAGAGCTTGCCTCCGCTCCGGCCATTCAATCGAGGTCCGAAGTTTGAAATGTTGGAGGGTAACAAAACCGTTTAGTCGGCCATCGCAGCTGATGCCGATTTGCTCAAAGCCCAAGCACAGATTCTGTTCCCAGTCCGATGTTTTCTTGGAAGACACCCAAAAGTTCTTGATGGCGAACTCGGGTTTGCCGAGCGACTGTCCCAAATCAACGGCGACATCCAGTGCACTGATGGAAATCGTGGCCGTCCATGGGAACGCGGCCGTGGCTGCTACTTGCTGATATCTCTGCACGAGATGGCTTTGAGGTCCGGCTTCACTCGCCGTCTTGGCCACCGGTGCAGACGAATCCTTCCTCAGCTCCCTGGGTATCCAGATCTCCCGGAACAGTAGGAAATCATGTACTTGTCTGGCGTTGATCGCTACCTTCATCGGGCTCATCTTGATGATAGCTGATAGACCGCTTGTACCGCTTACATGCTTACTATTCATCACAGAGAGTACGATGGTGTCGACGTCGAAGCTACCAGTCGACTCTCTCGAATAGACGTGCTGGACGGCCAGGTGGATCTTGTTGAAGATGCCCGATATAGTGAAAAAATTGCCACTGTCGACAGACTGGACCGTGTTGATGGTCAGATATATGCTGTCAAAACTTGCCGTCGCCGCAACTCTACCAATCGGCTGACAGCTAAGGGTGAATTCTTGCTTGCAGATTCGAAGGCCGAGGTTCAACTTGACCCGTCCGAGCACAGCAGAGGGGTCGACGGCAAGTATATTTTCCTCATCGTTTGCTTTGGGCTTGGCCGTCTCCTTTTTCGGCGACATTGCTTGCTCACGGGCGCTCTTGCTTACCACTTCTTTTATGCTCGAGGAGATGTCCATGACGAGAGGGACGACGGCCGGATAGAGCACATTGGCGGATTTTTCAATCTTGATTTCGCCGTCGATGATACCATCGTCTCTGCCATTATCCCTGTACTCTGCCTTCCAAGCTAATCCGGGCGTCCTCAGGGCCGTGTTGCTTCCAGTCTCGTTGGCATTGAACTGGCCATACTTACCGGCCATCGTTGGACGAGCATGTCTGGGTGCGTGTGCATTGATTTCTGCCCTCTCCGATTTCAATCCGGATAGACGAACTACAGCACCGGCAAAGTCGGCATCGATCAAGACCGATTCTAGCCGCTTTCTACCAAATATCGACCGCCTAGGTCCGACCAGTTCCTTTGCAGCTTTGCTTTCCCCTTCATCGACCCGTGGCGCAGCCGGTGCCCATTGCAACGAGGCACGTTGGGCATTGTCGATAGACAGAGTGATGGAGTCTTTCAAGTGCGCCGCTGGAACGATGAAACCGGAAGTTAGGCGCAAATCTAAAGATTTACCGATGGCCTGGAACGCGAGCCGTCTCGTATCCGCAGTAGAAACGGAGGCCACGTTAAAGATCATCTCTGGCAGTAATGCCGAGTTCAACGATCGCTGAAGCTTCTCCGCACCTGGTGGCACCATTTGAAGTTGAAAGTTTTCGATGGCCAGCCTTGCCGAGCTATTTTTCCTCGTAGCAAACTCTATCGCCTTTACGGAGAGGAACAGATCTTCTTGTCCGGCTAGTGCATCTGCCGAGCCCGTAGCCACAAGCCAGCCAACTTGAATATTGCGAATGACGAAGGAATATATCACCGACGATAGGAAGGAATCGAATATGTCGCTGTCGGCGTCGGGTAGTTCGTCATTGATGGCGATGCGCGGTTTGGACTGCCTTAGTTTCCGCAGGTACTCGAGCTCCCGAGACGTATCCAGTTTCTTAAACTTGTCTCCGAGATAACCCAAGACGTCGACGAATGTCGAAACAGTGTCGGGCGAAAGATTGACGGCGAACCCATCAGATATAAAGTCGAATGTCCTCACATCCTTGCCATCTTCCACCCGCCTCGTGGATGCCGTTATCGAAGCGGCAAGAGCTAGGTTACCGCATGAACGTATGTCTTGCTCCTGCGCTTGTCGTCGTGCGGGGCCTTTGGAAATATCGAAGTTGATCTTGCGAACATGAAAATTAACTTCGGGGTTCTCTAATATTCTATATTGGTCGGTCTGGTTTGTGACTTCAAGATAGATGCGGTCAAGAAGGAACGAGAGGTAGGCCAGGGACTCGGTACTCGCGCCAACGGGTGCATTGCCGGAAATCTTAACCCCGGCAAGAGACGTATGGACATGGTAGATCAAGGCGACGTCGTCCGCTTTCGAACCGGCTGCATTTCTTGGGGTGGTAGATGTAGTGGTGGTTAAAGTGGGCGAGGGAAGCGAGGGAGGCGAAGACGTGGATGAAGACGAGATATCTTGCAAATGTTCTTGTATAACCTTGACCTGCTGCTGAAGCTCGCTGACAGCGCTGGATATTTCAGGCTTGTTGAGAGCGGTGAGAAGGCTATATACTGCCGACGCATCAAGCTGGACGAGTTCCAGTGAAGCAAACACTTCGATACGATGCTCCTCAGTTCCCATTCTGCTGATTATTTTGCCATTCGTAGGAGGGATTTGCAGCAGAGAGATGCTTCTTGGCTTGTTGCTTGATCTGACTCGCATGTCGTGTGAGTTCTCTTTCACATCAAAATCAAAATTCATATTCTTGTCAGCACTAGCAGCCATGGTAGCACGTGAAACCGTGCCTGTTATGGTGTATGTCAGGGAATGCGTTAGGGGCACTGTGATGGTATACGAGTCCAAGAACATGGCCAGATTCAAGGAGATGGAAGGAGGCAAACCGGGATCGGCCGCCGGAGGCTTCGGCGGCACCGACGAGTGTCCAGATACATTCTTCTTTAGTTCAAGGATCTGAGTTGCTTCGTCGATAATCAACAAGTCAGCGACCTCGGCCAGTACGACGGGGTCTTGTAGAAGAGAGAAGTCGAGGCTTTGGCTACTAGCTGCCGCCCTGATCGTGTGCGTGGGATTTCCAACCAAGACCACTTCATGCCCGACAATGACACTTGGTTTGGTTAGACGAATGTTGGCCAGTCCTTGCGAGTGGCTCAACACATCTACAGCTGCCGAATCGCAGCTGAGCGCAACATTGGTCTCCATTGCACTGGGTTCAGTAGATCTGCTTACTACAGATAACTTCAAGTTTTCGCATTTGGGCTCAACGTTGAGATTGATGGCACCGAGTGATATGGCGCCTTCCCCCATCACAAAGACAAGGTGTAGCGACCGTGATGCTTCATCTTTCTTCGATGCTTTCCGCTCAAGTCCGTCTTCTTTTCGGCCCGATGGTGTAGGTGATGCCAAATACAGAGGCAACAGTTGATCGGCGAGGTCACATAACTCCCAGTTGCAATTCATATCTGCTCTTCTGCAGTAGAGATTGACAAGAGTCAGATGTCTGGGCACAGGCACCAGCACTGGATTATCAACGCCTTCCTCAAGCTCATCCTTGGTATTAACCCTCGCCGTGATATCCAAGACCAGGATCTGGTTTCGTTGGGCATTCTCATCGAGGCCAACCCGCAGCATGTGCAGCCTACACACAGCCATCCAGGGAAGATCGCCCCCCTTTGGTGACCCCGTCGGACGACCCCCGAAGATGTTGTTCAGAAGTACGGCATGACCAGTGTCTTCGAGGTCCCAGCTTCTCCAGTGGTCGAAAGACTTGACCACCTGTTCTCTCACGTCTTTGGGGACTTTAAACGACCCAGATAAGCAATCATTCATTATGGACGCTTTCCTCTCTGGTCCTAGGGTGGTCCACATGTACCGCAACCGAGCTATGAGCTTCCAAGAATCGCTGGTCCTTAAATGTTTTACAGCCGCTCTCAAAATGGCCGAAGGACGGACTACAAAAGATGGGTCGCTCACACGTTGACCCTCCCCGATGACGCGATGTGTAAAGTACTTCAGACGTTCATCGGCGACGGATGACAACCCAGAGAAGCGTTGCACCAGCTCCGAAACCAGCGCATCACTCCTATGAATCAGTGAGGCCAGATAATCGATACGACCCGAGCAAGATGCCATACGGATCGCCCTCACGTCGGCATCAAAATAGTTGACTTCATTCGAACCCATCGATGCCCTTACTTTTTCGACTTCAACCATCGCTACTGATTGGTTCTTACCCAACGTGGCCAACCTTTCAGAAGCCGAAAGTCTGATAGATGAAAGCCGGAAGTGAAACGAGGGCAGGCCTTGGACTAGGACGGGAGATCCACTCGGCGTGAAGCCACCCTTGGAAGATCCGAGAGCGAACGAGAGGTCTTCTAAGGATAAGTTGTATTCATCCTGTTGTTGCCGTGAAGAATCGTCCACACCATGTTTGTTCAAAAACTGCACGTCGACACGGGGTAATCGCAGCATAATTTCTGTAATAGCCCGGTTTATGTCCCCCTGCTTCTGCATTCCCAGGACTTCTGACATTGTTTTCATCTGCAAGTCGTCAAGAATGTCGTCTGGTTCGGTTGGCTGAAAGGCGCGTATAAGGCCCGGTATACATCGCAAAGATGCATCGTTCAAGGCGATGCTTATACCAGAGGGGAAATCGAATATTAAGCTCCGGTGAGAGCTATCTTGCCTGAAATGCTGGGGTGCCGCATTCTGGTAATCGGAGTCAGCAGCACTGGCCATTTCGTGCAATTCGGCAGGCTCAACAGTTCGCCGTGTCGCATCAGCCGGCTTTAGTCGAACTGCGCCCAGTGGGAAATACGGGGGAAGAAATTGGCTGCTAAAGGCCACAGTCGTGTGGACTGGATCTGACTTGATCGCCCCTCCCAGGGAGTTATGCGCTAGCAAACGTCGTGAAGGCGACTTGGATGACTTTCGGATTACTCTTCTTGATTCGCTTCTTGTCTGTTCCGGGTGGCTATAGAAGTTCTCGGGGGAATCCGGGTTGTCGCGCACTACCGATTGACCCCGCCTTACACTACCTGCTTCTTTCGAACTCCCTAATGACAGAAACGAGCTCTTGTGCCGGAGGCCCCGGGGCCGGCGTGAAGAATTTATAGACACAGCCGACGTCTTGTCATCGACTTCATTAGACTGCACGGGCTGTGGAATTAAAGGAACACTTTGTGCCACGGGTTCCACGAGGTCTTGTTGAAAACTGTCGAGCAAGTTTGTGAGGAGAAATTCTGCCCGGCTGGTTCGTTGGTCATGACGCCGTACAAACTCTTGTTGCAATTGTCTGGCGTTGTCGAAATCATAGTTCCTTCCGACAAGTGCAAACTGGAGATCGGTTCGGAACAACATGTCAGCCTCCACACCAGACTTGATCCTCGAACTGTGTCTTGCCACCCCTTCTGACTGGATGCACGAAAACTCCAGACGGGGAACTGAAATGTTGGCGCGCTTCGAGTAGTGCATCCTCGCCCAGTCGTTGAAATTTACTTGGATCGGGCCGGTAGAGCAGAGGAAAGCAGATTCGTCGACACGCAACCATACGAGGACAGACTCGACGTTGACACGGAGGAATACGATGTCGTACAATGCGATGGGAGGATGCGAAACCAGAGCATTCTCATCATCGTCAAGCGAAAACCCAAAAGCTCTCCCGCCTCGGGCAAGCGCTGCCAGAAACTCGGCAGAGCATTCCCCAGTGATAGACCCGATGTTTAAGTCCCAATTGCAGACATAGGCCGGCTCCGTTGGGGGAAGCCCAAAAATCCGATGACCATAAATGCTAAGACCGTCGACGAAGAGTTGTGTCTTGGACGCGAAACTAGTAGGACTGGTGGCCTCCTCTTCATCGCCGAAGGAGAGGCTCAAAGGGGTAAAACATAGGTCCAAGTCCATGTAATAGTTCGTAAATCGAAGATCAGCTGCTAGCGACGGAGCTTCGATAGCGACATGACACTTTGTGGAATACAAATTGGCCGGCAAGACGATTCTTGGGTCATCAGCGCGAACGGCCAGAACCACGTCCAGGTCGTTCGACTTCTTCGGTGGAGGCCCACTCGCCAGTTCCGAATTCGCTCCTCCTTTTTCGAGCCGGAGTGCATGCTGATATTCCTCCAACGTCTTGAAATGGACACAATCACCAAAGTAATTATCCTTCAGCTGGAGAAAATGCCGTATTAAAAACCCATACAGATGACAACTCGGTGATTGGCCTGTGACATCTAGTATAAGCGTGTCCGTGTTGGCCGAGGATGTGGTCGTGTTGTAGTTGTATTTGCCCTCGACAACCAACTTTTCAAGGCTCCCTATATCCTTCGACGATAGAAAGGTCGCTTGCGTATTCCAGGACGGAACGTGCAAGCCAAGCCGTAGGCTATCTGTCTCAATCTTGAATGGTACGACATTTTTAAGTGGACAAAAGAAGTCCAGATTGATGCGGGTGTCCACTTTCAGGCACGGGCTAGACAACACGAGATAAGTATTCTCTTCCATGTTTATCGGATCATTGATGATGTTGGAATCGTTGACATTTAGGAAAATTTTGAGATTGCGAAGAGTCAGATTCAGCAAGTACTTGAAGGGCGTGAAAAGGAGGTATTCCGGTGGCGGCCCGGTTGCCCAGTCATCTATAAGATCGATCAGGAGGAACGTGTGTTCTCGAAGAATGTAGAGCACCATGTCTTCGCTGTCGATGTTCAATCGCCAGGTTCGGAGCCCATTCCATTTTAACGGCGTAGACAGGTCGCACGAGATGTGCTGAGCGCCGGATTTCCACAGTAAGCCATGGTTGACACTGGTCGACAGCTCTGTCGAAGGCAGATCGATTTCCAGTGTATTGTGATACCCCGTCGGCCTCGCTAGCATGTCCATATTATACGAAACCGTGGCGTTGGCAGCAACCTTGAGGTCGAGCCAGCCGTAGGGCCGTTGCTCAGCTGCACTTGTAGTGGGGGATTTTTGACCACGGCCCCGGCCCCAGCCTCGCCGCCGGTTTTGCTGCTCTTGCTGCTTCACGGTAAGCCCTTCTCTCTTCCATTTCCAGTTCTTGGAATCTTCACGCGTGGGTATTCTGAGAGTCGCTTCCTCGCTAAGCTCTAGGTAGAAGTTGAAAACGGTAGGCACACGGTCAGATCCGACGGACAACTGTTGGGCCGGCACAGAATCTTTATAGAGCGGAGGGAAAAACACTTTCTGTAGTTCTGCTCGTCCTCTGTCTGCCCAAGGTCCGTAGCTGATTACACCTCCTTTCAAGGTCAAGGCGATGGCCCAGGTAGGTGCGAGAGCGCCGTTTATATAAGAGGGATCGTTGGCGTCGACAGGCGGCCCTTGAATTTCTTCCTCTCTCGAGACCTTCCCGACGACGTCCCAGTGCATTCTCAGGGTAGCCGCTGGACTATCGATTATGGTGTTCACGGCAGCGTAGTCCAGAGAAGACCATATGAGTTTATCGTCCTCATCGTCGGCATTCAGGTAGCGCTGTAACCCCTGCCACTGGTTCAGACCGGGCACGAAAGGCTCTGCTGGGGCGGCACCAGTTCCAGAGTCAACAGTAAAGGATTCAACCGACTTTCTCCAGTACGGCACGAGGTGTCGGAGTCTTCCAAACGCCTTGCGATGTTTTCGGGATGGTTTGTGCTCTTTACAATCGGCATCTACAGCTGCCTGCTTGTCTCTGAGAGCTCTCGTGACCTGGTCCTCTTTGTACCCGTTATGTTCTATTATCTCGGCCACAGGGTGCTCAAAGTTGAGTTCGAAAAGCTGCCGATAGGGGTCAATTGTTCGACTCTCTGAAGCGTCAATCTCCCCATGCATCGACTTGGTTTTGATGATGAGAAGAGCTTTAGTGTTCTCGTTCCCCATAACTAAAGCAGCCTTGTCGCATTCGAAATGGATTGGAAACAGTTGCAGCATTAAAGGAAGCGCCTCCTGGTTTGACGTGTCATCGCACAGAGAGCTAGGCGGACTGCTAGTTGATTTATGCTGCCGGATTTCAGGCACGTCTTCCACGCCGCCTTCATTGCCCCCCTTCACTTCCCTCCCTTCCTTTTGCCTACTTGCATCCTTTGCAAACTTCCGGGGCCGTGGTCCTGGCTTCGCCATGCCGTCTGCGTTGAGTTCACCATATACGCTTCCGCTGCTCTTGGCCTTTTCGCTGCTACCGGATGGTGATTGCTCGTCCACGGCACCAGTCATCGCATGGAGGATAGAGTCATAGGCGGGGCTCCGATTGTAAACGAACCATTCCACCCCAGAAACTGCAATGTTGATACGGCATGGTAATTTTTGCCGTTTATCACGAGGTCCAGAGCCAGTATCGTCTTCGGCCTTGCCCTCATCCTTGGGAAGGAATATCTGGGCGTCGCGAACTCTGCGCAACCAATATGACCAAGTAATATGGCCATTCTGAATCGTTATAGTTTCATTATTCCCATGGTAGCGAAGACCGGTGAAGAAAAGACGACCGCCGAGCAAGGATAATTGAAGGGCTTGTATATCGATGTAGATGCGGTATCGGTGCCACGTATAGGTACGAATGACGGCGGAGACGATGGAGGCAATTACTCTATTAAAGTATAGCAGAAAGAATACCGCTCTGTACGATAGACACTTCAGTCAGTCCAACTAGTGCGGGTGGTTCGCTTAGAAGAAGGGGTGTGAGCTTACAGCACTCCCGTCAGGATGCTGTACCCGAGGAACTCGCTAGAAACAAGGACGTCAGTCCAATCCTCATCTCTTGAAGTGCAGGGATGGTGTGCTTCCATACGCGTTGAAATATTTCAGCAACGTCCCCGCGTTGTCCGCCATGGCACGTCAGCTTTCCCAGTCTTCCGGGGAGCAGAAGCACGCGCGGCCCTCGATATGGTGTCAATTGGTCGAGTAAAAAGAGACATCTAGGCCGAAGATGGAGACTACGCAACTAGGAGATTATCTTAATTGAACTGGGGATAATCGCGAACCTTCGAGCAAGCACAGCGAGCTGGTTCTTCGTCGAGTTCACTCAAATATGATACCTCGCCTTGTTCATTTCACATCCCCTCAGTTTCAGTTATGCCAGCATTCGACATGTGCATTGGTTCTCAATCTCAAGACACGGTAGACCAAGAGACCTCATGAGGTGCTCGATGTTATGTAATTGAAATCGGATAGCGCCTGTACTCGTAGAGAACCTAGAATAGCTGCAGAGTACCAACATGGTGGATCCCCCAAGAAAGATGTGGATAGAGAATGAGGTACTGGGTACATGCCAGGCAGCTCTGAGTGGCTCAAGATATCCCTGCACCACTATACATTAACTGCATGTGCAAGGTACAGTGTACGTCCCGTTTCAACCTATCATAGCTCCCCACTCCACCTACCATGCAAGTACTATGGTACTCATAGTCTTAGGGTCATCTGTTATGCCTTCTAGCGTAGGACAGACAGTAACCAAGCAGGCGTGCATATGACCTCCGCGGACTGATCGCTCCTCGTTACGATCTCCCGGACCTCAGTGTCAAGGAAAGAGCTCTAACTTAAGCCCTTACCAATATACTTTACTCTTCAAACATAAAACTGTCAATAATGTTGCTTCATCGATATCCACCCCGCCGCCCATAAACGACCACCAAGCGCCCTTGATCCTACGACACGGTGCGCCGCACCAGAGCTTGGAGAAGCCATGGCTGGAGGTACTGGCGAGAAGTTCACCACAGCGACCACCATCATCGCAGGTGTCTTTTCTCTAGCGGCGACATTCTTGTCCCTTGTGTAAGCAAATGAATATATCATTCTGACAAGGAGTCGTACTGACCTTTACCCAACAGCTCGATATGGTATCAACTGTACGTTCCTCGACCGGCTAATAATACTTACGTCCTGCGATATGCTAATTCGATGCTAATCCAGAAAGAACTATCGCAAACCGCTTCTCCAGCGATATGTTGTTCGCATTCTCCTCATGTAATTCGCGTGCGCCTGTAATATTCTCGAGATCGTTTTTCTAACGCTGCTCCAGGGTCCCGATCTATTCCATCAGTTCGTGGGTTAGCATGGTATCTCTGACGGCCGCTGCCTTTCTCGCTCCTATTAGAGATATCTACGAGGTTTGTCCTTCTCCCCCTCCTTGTCTACATACAATAGTATGGATACTGATGAGTACGAATACGTGTAGGCTTTTACAATTTATACCTTTTTCCAACTCCTCATCAACTATGTCGACGGTGAACGAGCGCTCATTATTATGACCCACGGCCGTGCCCCCGTCCACCATCTCTGGCCGCTGAACCACGTGTTGCCGAAGGTCGATATCTCAGATCCATACACGTTCTTAGCCGTAAAGCGTGGCATCCTCCAGTATGCCTGGCTTAAACCCATCTTAGCTCTTGCCACTATAGTCATGAAGGCAACGGATACCTATAAAGAAGGATACATCGGTTTGTCGTCAGGGTATCTATGGAGCGGCATCCTATACAATATCAGCGTCACCGTGAGCTTGTATTCGCTGGGCTTGTTTTGGGTCTGTATGCACGACGATTTGATTCCATTTCGTCCCGTGCCCAAGTTCTTGTGCATCAAGCTCATCATCTTTGCTTCATACTGGCAGGGTTTCCTGCTCTCCATTTTGGTTTGGCTTGGGGCCATTCCAGACGACGTGCCCGAGTACACACCTGATAACCTCGCGGCCGCTATTCAGGATGCACTTATCTGTATTGAGATGCCTGCTTTTGCCCTGGCTCATTGGTATGCCTTCTCTTGGCACGATTACGCCGACAACACGGTTTCTGCCGCAAGAATGCCTGTTAAATACGCCATGAGAGATGCATTCGGCGTAGTCGACCTCATCGAAGATTCGAAAGAAACGTTTAGGGGCGATAAATATAGTTACAGAGTGTTTGATTCCAGTGGCAAAGTCATTGCTCACGAGGATTCAAGCTCGCGCTTTGCTCGACTAAAAGATGGAATGAGGTACAAGCGTGGTGGCGAGGCCAAGTATTGGATCCCAAAACCGGGCGAGGTTCGAGGCGAGATGAGCGCAAATACGCCTCTATTGGGCTCTGACGGGGGCCCGAGTGGCACTAACCGTTCGCCGGCAAAGTATACAGAGGGTGCCGTCCCTGAGACGTTTCTAGACGACGACGATGAAAATCTGTACCGGAAAGCCCGGGAATTGGAGTTTGGGGACTGGAATGTAAGTCATGGACATACTTTGCTCAATAGTTCATATGCTGACAGCTCACTAGTACCCCGTAATTACGGCAAATGAACCGTCCAGAGACCAATGGATCTCTTCAGGGCCACGAGTATATCAAGCATCCAACGGCGCATGGAATGCCTCACGGTCATCATCAATAAGCGTATCGAACAGGCCTGCGGCCCCAACAAGGTCAAGCACGGGATCCATCCAGAACCTAGCCCGGAAAGGCAAACAGAGAGAGTCGAGGCCATCCATCTCATCGCCACCGGAACCAGCGGTACAGGCCGCCAAGGAGTCACAGAGCGAAGGACCACTGGGCGCACCGGTGCTTACCACGAACGACCCCCAAATATTACTAGAGGAGGCAGAGGAAGATGAAACGACGGACGAGTTGTCTGACCAAGACGAACAAAGCCCGATATACACGGTTGGACAGGAGGACGAATTCCGCAATGTCTGGGGGCATACTCATTTGTAGCCGTTGGCGATGATTATTTGAGTTTCTCGTTGCCTCATTGTTAGATACCCCGGGTACTGGTGCCGTTGCGTTAGGTTTTTCGCTGTTTTGTAGAGAGCCAGGTATATACATGAATTATCAAGGGATATAGGGTAAGTTGCATCAAACGACGCAGCGAAATAAGATTCGAATATAATAATGGACAGCAAATCTTACACATGCGACCTAATCTTTAATTGCTCTTTTGTGTCGTTCGAACCTTTCGTTAGCCAGTCAAGGATATGGACGTCGCTAGGTCAATTATGATGTAGCCAGGTGGTAGGTAGGTAGGTACCTTTTTACAGCAATGTCTAGAAGTCGCTGCCATCAGAAATTCACTACTTGATGACTAACTTTCTTTTGTAAGCAAGTCTTGAAAATCACTATCTACGACTAAAACACCCTTTCCAAACCTCACGTATTTACGACCCGGACGCCGGACTCGGCGGCGCCGCGCCCGTCGCCCAATTTTTAGGCTCCGAACCGAGGACGAACTCCAGGGTCCCGCCGTTGGCGAAGACGTCAACCCACGTGACCCAGGCCTTGTCCCAGGATTTCCCATTCACCTTCAACGACTGGACGTAATACCAGTCGTCGGCCAGGTTCTCGGCGGTGATGACGAGGTTCTTGCCGTCTCCTAAATCGATAGTCAAGTCTCCGAACCAGGGGGAACCGACGAGGAAGGTTGTCTGCCCCGTCAGCGGGTAAAGGCCGATCATATTCCACAGCAGCCAGCTCTCCATGGCGCCGGCGTCCGAGTTCCCGGGTAAGCCGCCGGGGGTGGGCGCGTAATATGAGCGCGCGATGGCGCGGCTGTATTTCACGGTGAGGTCGTGTCTTCCGACGAAGTTGAATAGGTAGGGCGTTGTGAAGCTGGGTTCGTTGCCCGGGTTGAAGAGCGTGTTGCCGAACTGGTCGTTGCCTGAGCTGAGTCCGGGCGTGAACATGGCTTCTAGACGGGCCACGAAGGCTTCTCGGCCGCCGCTGAGCGAGATTAGGTGGGCCATGTCGTGGTGCGCGTTGAACGAGTATTCGATCGGGAGGCCTTCGTAATAGGGGTCACCCCAGTAGCACCCGCCGCAGTCGAGCGGATCTTGGTCTATCCACTTGCCGTCCGTGTCTCTAGGGCCGAGAAAGCCGGTGAAGTTGAGGGCGGAGAGGGAGGGGTTCCATTGGTTGCGCCAGTTGCGGGAGCGCTCGAGGTAGCGGGTCGCTGCTGTTAAGTTTCCTAAGCCTTTAGCTACTTGGTATAAGCCGAAGTCATTGCCAGCACTTGGTTATTTCGTTAGCTAGGTAGTTGTCGAAGATGCAAGAGTTGGAGGAAAGGGGTCTCACTATTCGATAGCTCGGGTCACGGAGCGGCCGAACTTGGTGGTGATGTACCCGTGTTCAAGCCAGTCAGACAAAGCACCACGGCCTTCCTTGGTCGAGCCAGACTGATCTCTCGGATCGTTATTGTTCGGCGGGACTACCTCGGCATCGGTCACCATGGCGGAAAAGCCATCGTCCCAGTTGATGGCCCCCCGAATCCCTTTTACATACGCATCCGCCAGGACGTTATCCGCGTTGGAACCACCCTGTGTCGCGCCATTGAAAAACGAGGAACGAGCGTCCGGCATGAAACCATCGTTTCTCCAAATGTCTATCAACGATCTTATGGATTCTTCGTATGCCTTTGGCTGCAGGATATGCAACAAAGGCGTACCGGATCGGAACTTGGATGGAAAAACGGGTGAGTAGGTAAACCGTAAGGTAACGTGGTGATGAAACGAGATGAGACGAGACGAGAAGAAACTTACAAGATCCCAAAAAGTAAAAATATCATCATAATACGGCTCGCTCGACTCCCACAGCGGGTTTTCCCCCGTCTTGTTCGTGGGGATCATGAGAAAATGATATAGGGATGAATAGAGCATCTGCAACTTTGTCGTATTGGACGTATCCGTCGTAGTGATCTTGGAAAGCACGCCGTCCGTCCAGGCCGATTTGACATTATCCTCCAACGAGGCGAGTTTCGTCCCCGCCGGAATCTCGTTGTTGACATTGTCACATGCCTGCTCGGATGATATAAAGGAGACACCGACCCGTGAAGTAACGCTTGTTGAGTCGAAAGTGAATACGGCTCCAAGACGCGAAGTCGACTTCTGTGAGGTATTGTTGCCGTAATCGGCCAATGCCAAGCCTGTCGCGTCTTCTCCCAGGAATGTCTTAAAACTAGCTGTCTGATCGAAATAGCCACAAAAATAAACTGTCCACTCCGGGGCTCTATTATATCCCTATATTTTTCATAAAAGTTAGTATGTACTTACTTAACAGGATGGGGAGAGGACGATTAACAGACATTATCATAAGATCCCGAGCCCTGGTAGCGAAGCAGTTCCTCCGTACTTTCGACAGAAATCCGACCCCCGAGATAATTCTGCCCCAACCCTTGTCCACGATACGAAGGGAGGACATGAGAGACATCAACAACGACGTTCGAAGCACCTTCACCTTCAGGGAACTCATACTTGAACATGCCCGCACGCTCAGTAGCCCCCAGCTCAACCGTGACGCCACTATCAAGACTTGACTTGTAGTATCCCAGCTTAGACTCGTCAGCAGCGCTCCTGTTAACCTTCAGATCGCCCAACGGGTTGTCGATGTCGCCGACGACTGGCATCTGAGCTACAACGCCGTACTTGGGGGCGCCACCGGTGCCGCTCTCGTGAAGCATGCTGAAGCCTATAAAGCTGCCCGTAGATTGGTAGCCGGAGTAACTATCGGAGCCGGTGTGTAGGTCCGGGCCGAGCTTAACCATGCCCAACGGCAGACTAACTCCGGGAAATGTATTCCCGCCATTCGTATCTCCCATCTGGGATCCGAAACAGGTTAGTAACTCATCCGTCAAATCCGCATCATATCCTCAGCTCAGCACATAGAGTCGACAGAGCGAATTCCTCGCAAAAGGAGAGAAAACTTACACTAGGGAGCACAAACTGCGTAAGGTCTGCCGCCTGGCATTCCGTCGCCGCCGCCAACGCCATGGCGAGACTTGCGAGAATGAGCATCGCGTTTCTCTGCAGCAAGGCACCCAAGAAAATAAGCCGGGCCCGACAAGATCTCGCTAGGTATGCCGGTATTTTCTAAGACTACCTAGTAGGTACCTGTCTTTTAGTATCCCTTTAATTAGCTGCAGCGCATAGCGCATCGGAGAATATCACAGGTGAGGTAGTATTTAAATAGCGACCTCCATCGCTAGGTCTTTTTCATTTATATTTACGAGTAGGTACACAGCCGAGCTCAACAGTCTTGTGTAGATCCTTCCTTCTCCACTTTTAGGGAGGATACTGTAACATATGAGGCTACCACTCTTACTGTTTATTGTCCTACAAGGGGCGAGTATCTGGTCCATACGAACCAAAACAGAAGAAGTGGAGGAAAGCGGCCGCAAGTATTTATATTCTCTTGGCCAGGTGACATCACGCAGACTACTAGGCGCATATCTTCCTTGCCGAACTTGCATATGACATACCTACTCGAAAGGGCCGTCTTGGCGCAACGCTCTCCTCATCTAGGGACGGTGACAGTTCATGTGCCGAGATCACGTATTTAAACCCCCAAAACGACCATTTCGCCGTTATGAAACGGTGTTTGTTAAGCATCAGATAGAAATAATTGACATTCCGACCCTAATCGTGCGAGGTCGTCCAACGATGCTGTGCTGGGGATCTACAAGTACATACTTACTCAATTATAGGTACCCCCAAGCGGCCGAATTGAGGTGGTATGGGCCCTGGGGTAGGGGCCGGAGGGCCACCAGAATCCTACCCATAGATGCGGGCCGCGGCTTCCTAAGGCTACACCAGCATACTAACCTAGGTACTCGTAAGGCGGCCGGTCATAACAGCTACACGAATTCCTCTCGTTCGGAGATTGAAGGACAAATAAGAAACAAGTGCAACTCCTGTCATAACTCCAGAGAGGCATATGGAACGGAAATTTCAGTCTACTCTACTCAACGAGTGGAGTATTCATGTACTTGGGGGTTCTGGGATAACAAGATGGTGAGCTAACATGTAAGGCTTCGTCTCTCAGCTTGAATGGCAATCATTTCCGATAGGAGAAAACGCATACCAACCACAGCCACTTCCTGCCTGGTAAAGTGGCCTGGAGTGCCTGGGCTGTTGAGGCGAATACTAGACTAATTCATACGATAGTCTAAGAGAAGTTTTTCATCGATCTGAAGACGCGAACGTGCATGTATTAAAGCAATCATTCAGCCCATCCATATTCTTGCTTGATATACATGGTCAATCCCTTGATCGATTCGTGGGTGTTCGCAGTTTCACCTTTGTAATTCGCCATGAAGAAATCCTTGACGCTGAAGGACTGGTCGCTCTCTAAGCATTCTTTCGTGTAGAGAAGAAACAAGTACCGGAATTCCTGGCGGTGACGGTCGGAGACCATGTCATCCACTGCAGTGCTAGCTATCTTCTCTTGCCGTCTCACTAAAAGTGAATATCTCACCATACTAATACCGAGGCGTACCGTCATGGGAGATTGCATTTCCGGGAGGTACGGCTGGACATCGCGACGGATGTCGATAACAGCGGGAATGGGTATTTCGTCCACATCATGCCCTCGGGGTGCCGGCTTGGACGATAGTTGTTGGTTTCCCTTGCCTCCGGGTTTATGGGCAGTCATGGTGGCTGATCTGGCCACGGGTATCTTAGGCGCCTTCGCTGATGTCAAAGCGATTGAAAGGTTACGCCGCCGGATTGCAGTTTGGCCGCCCTCGAAAATGTCAAGCAGTAATTCTCTCCCCTTATGACCAGCTTGAACAAGGTACTTTAGACCCTGGACATCTATAGGCTGTTCACCTGGTCGAGGTGCATTGGGGACCGTGAGGTGATCAAGAGTGGCGAGGTCGCTAGGATCTGCAGTAATCAGGACAGGTACAGGAACAGCATGAGGAGGATATTTACATGGACAAGCATGGCTCATTGAATGGTGAATCACTCGGTATGCAAGATGGTTGGGTGTATAACCCACGGCAAACGGGTTTTCGAGTTCTTCTAAAAGAGAGTAGTGAAGACCGTCCATCGCACGATTCACATGATTGGCTTCGAAGTTGTTATGGAGAAAAGCCCAGAAGGCGGCAAACGATGGGGTTAGTTCTGCCATAACTCAGCTTGGCTCGGAAGTCTCCGCTCGAGTTGATCACAAGAATAAATGACGACTGTTTGCAACCGCTCAGCGTCGTTGTTCAAGCGGTGCACTTGTTACATAGGCCACAATTGTATGGGACTCGATATAGGCTGAAGAATAAGGGCAGAAGTCTCGATTGGGGATTTTTCACGTCGGACGAAGACAATGTCTATATCATTTAAGTAAGACCATTCCTTACAGGTAGGTAAGGTAGGTACCTAGGTAAGGTACGCACTCATTTGCGTAGATGCCAGATTCGACCGACTTCTCTCTAACATGGCTTCCAGGTTTATCTAAAGTCAACTCGCACCTACCCAGGGCCTATTTATGCAAACGTATTGAAGTGACGTGAGTGTTCAATACCTAGTTGATCGTAAGGTAATGGCGAAACTTCCAGCCCCTTTCCATTAGAGGTCATTCTATATCCTAGCCCTACAGCGCGCCTTGTTATCCATCTACAATTTGCTGGAAAGAAAAGTACATTGAGCACCACCCGTACGTACAGGTTAAAATGTTAAGATATCTGCCATTTGAAGGTGATAGGTACCTAAATCTGCTTACAGTATGTGCAGGCGTGTCGGCATTCCCATGCTGGTAATTTAGTAAGGGGCAATAGGGCCTAAAGAACTTCCCTAATGCAAATCAAACCGATATATAGTGAGGATATAGAAAGCTTATAAAACGGCATTTTGCGTTCCAAAGAAGAATTTGCCCCTTTTGAGTCGCTCAGGCATCAGCGTCGATTTTGGGTACACTGACAGTCGGGAGTTACACTGACAGTCGGGAGTCGGGACTGTCCGGGCCTTCGCCGGTCCGTGACGTATTGAGGGGGTAAGACGGCTCTAACCTTTCGAAACCGCGGGCTTAAACCATGTTTACTGCACATAAAATACACGTGTATAGTTCTATACAAAAGGGGCACGCGAAATTGTACCAGACTTTGTTACAACCTACGAGTACAAGTAACCTTGGCGTGTCTGGGGTGATCAAAAACCACAAACCAACAATGGTAAACCGTAATGGTAGGTCCTGGTCATCTGGGTTCACCAGAGCAGGAATTTTTATATATGGGATGGATATGCATGAGATAGAGAGCTGTATTCCGATAGCACATGTCATTACAAGGTTAGAAATGGAGGTTATTGAGGATCAGTCGACGGCGGTCTCCTGTTGCCGGGTGTAACAGTACACGTGTATCGGGAAATGCCGTTACACAGTATTGCTTTAATACACACTCCCAATACACACAGTAGATCTTCGGAATTTCGCATCGAGCTCCAATCTCCAGCGGAGTTTGTTCCTACAAACCTGCCAAAATAATATCTTGACATTGATATCATGAGAGAAAAAAGTTGAAGGATCGAATAGACATGATAAACACCGTTCAAGGCTTTGTTAGATCGGTTTTCTTGTTGCAGTTCCGTATAGGTGGAGTATTATTGGACTTGACGATCGGTTGGTGGATAAATTCGTTCACAACGCATCCTGAGCCGTCCACTAGGTAGATACGTCTCCTTCTGGTCGTTGACGCTTGGCACTACATATAAAGATTGAGGGAAATCATGAGGAATGTAGAGTAAATTTTGGGCCATATGTTTATAGTTTCCATCTGAGCTTTATTCCTGTGGTACGGTCTATTGTGTGAAGGTGTCATTTGCATGATGAGGTATTCTCTCCCTGGCTTGACTTTTCTTACCACTCTGTACGGAGTGCACGGACATGCTGTAATACAGTCGCCTACGCCTCGGGGTGTAAGTGGGAACCACATGAGTACCTGTTATAGGTAGAGAAGCATCTTTCTGACGATAATCACGACAATCTAGACCGGCCCTAAGCAGGTTGAACGTTGCGGCTCCCTCGTAGCCGGAGTCTTGGAGAGAGGTGAGCGGAACATTCCTCTTTTACATTCCAAGAAGCCACCTATTGATGTAGCCACGAGCACAGATCTTGCCGGGCCCATTGAGAATGCCGTAAAATCCGCCGACGCGGACTACAAATGTAACGCCTACCTCTGTCGCGGTTATCAATACGAGGATAACGAAGACAACGTGCACGCTGTCAAGGCAAATGATGAGATAACTTTCCATATTGATCTCGTCGCTGGGCATCATCCGGGATACTCGGTAAGCTTTGGTTGAGTTGAAGACCGATCTTATGGTGATACTGATCTATGATGAAGAACGTCTCCGTCGTCGATTTGGCGACGAATACCGTGATCGGTGACCCGTTGGTATACTGGGATGACTGGCCGGACGCCACATCTGGTCCGCCACGCAATGACAGTACGGTCTCTTGTCCTCTGAACGTCCGATTGCATTTTCCTAACACTCCCTTTTGTAATTAGCCGACTTCACAGTTACGATTCCGGACAGCTTGGACACGGCCTGCGATGCCGGTGGCAAGTGCGCCATTCAGTGGTATTGGTGGTCGGAAAGCAACTCCCAAACATACGAGAGTTGTCTGGACTTTTATGTAAAGTAGGCTGCTACGGTTCTGAATAGCACTATAGGTATTGATGAGGAATGATATGAAGTGCACCAGGAATTGGCGTAGCGAGTAACATGGCGACTTGTATAAGATACTCGTAGGATCGCGTCTTCCTCGAAATATGTACCTACCTAAACCTACTCGTACGCACGTGTACTCGTAGAGACAAGTCTGTGCTCCGGACACGTGATTGGTCCGACATGGCCCCTTGCCATCACCGCTTCTCTAGGATTATTTGAACGTGGGGGTTTCCAACTTTCCAGAAGTTCTCCATCTCCCAGGCCGACAGGGTGTGTATGGTCTCTTTTCTACCTACCTGGAATCCCGATTAACCTTGTTAGTAAGCTTGTTGCTACATACCAAATCTGGAAGCTTGTTTTCAAAGGGTCCAAAGTGGTCGAGGTACAAGGAGTAACCGCCCAGTTACCACCAACAAGCTCAGCTTGTTGTTGTATCAGTACTACCTGCAGCCTGCAGGAAGTACTTTGTGTGCTGTATGGTCTTTGGCCGAGGCTTATTCTAGCGCTCAGCCTAACCCGATAGGGATTTGCCGTGAGTTTTGCTGATAGCCAAATTGTCATCTTGCTCTTATCAGTCATCACAAGCGTTCGGGGACCCCCCAAGCCCACCATGATCTTCGTTGGCGCCGGGTACCTATTGCACACATTAGCGCGACCACCAATTGATCCCAACCAGATGTAATCCTGTGATTCTATTGCTCGAAAGTATTTGGTTTCGATTGCCATTATCTCTCATCTACCTACTTTACCTATCTGTTTGACGGCGTGGCAATTACATCGGTCCATAAAAACATCGCCGCCCCCCCATGCCATCCTTGCAACAGGTCAGTAACATTAAAGGTACAAGTTCTATAGTGGCTTACCTTTCTTTTAGTCGTGTACCTTAAATGTACCTTAATACACCTAGAATAAAGTAAAATGGTGCAAGATAGAAGTTAATTAGGTACCATAATTAGCGCATCTGATTGGTTTACATCCTTAACCCCGAAGTACTCTTGGCGGGATGTAATTGCCACGCCGTCAAACAGATTTGTGTGTTCGCGTAGGCTACCTAACCTAACCGTATAGCAGATACTGGACTCGCGTGCTATCAGGCTGCCACGGTGATCAAGTCCATATCTCGACATTTATCACGTCTGCCCTCTGCTCGACGCCGAGTGGGGCAGCTGTACTCTAGGAGTTCTATTATCTGGACGCTGCTGCACTGCATTTTGAAACCAACTTGAACCAATTCACATGCCACACTTGGTCACTGACCTGCAGTTTGCCGTTTACTTCGCAGCACCATTGCCGTTCATATGCTGCTAGCCTTGCCAGTTTATGCTTGTGGTCTGCGTAAGTACCTAACCTAGTCTACCTCATTGATGCACGAGCGCCTCTGTTATAGCTCGCCTATGATTATTTTCGTCTTTTTATAATCATAAGCCACACGAAATACAATTCGTAAGAACAGCAAGCAGCTTAACCTCGTCTTCAGCCCTCCGCGATCTCCGGGAAACTGTACGTTCCCTTCCCCGCTCCCCAAGATATAGCTGCTCATCGGTGCAAGCTCCTGTACGACGACAAAAGGGTAATGGGACCGACATGCATCCTGGATTGTCTATTGCTATGATCGAATATACCGCAGAATCCTTTTCGAGATTGGCTGTTTATTAGAAAGTCATGCGCGACAGCCTTGAAATGAAGATATGGAACCATTGAACCCGACAGCCGACATTTATAAGTGAACCAGACGACTTGCCTCTCCAACTGAGTGCAGCGCAACGATACGCAGGAGCCACCGGGGAAATCGCACGATTCGCCGACGACCATTTATTGGTTTGTCTTCTGTTTACTGCCCTGGAAGTCGAAACTCGGCCATTGAAATCGAGCCTACACTAGCTTCGACACGGACCGTGACGCGACAGTGCAGCCGGAATAGCAGTGCAAGCTCGCCGTAATAGTCCAATTATCGCCATTGCGCCGCATTTCGCGAGGACGTCCTCGAAACCATGGACGTTGAAAAATCGTCCCCGAATGCGCCGACGTCGCCGCATCAGCATGTTCTTAAACGGCCCCGTCCCTCATCGCCAGCTAATATCAAACACTCGCCAACATCGTCAGGAGGGCCCATCTCCCCTTCTGCAGACCACCTAGCCGATGGAATAGGTGGGCAGGCAGGAACTAGGCCTAGCCAAGGTAACAATAATAACAACAATAACGGTGGCGGCAACAGTAGTAGTTTCCGGAATGTCAGCGCATGTAATCGGTGCCGGCTGCGCAAGAACCGATGCGACCAGAAATTGCCTAGTTGTGCGAGTTGCGAAAAGGCGAGGGTTTCCTGTGTTGGTTATGACCCAATTACAAAAAGAGAGATTCCCCGCAGGTAAGCTATTTTCGGATGTTTGTGTTTGTTTCTTTGTGCAGGTGGCTTACTAGGACCTATCAAGCTACGTTTTCTACCTCGAGACCCGTATCGACCAACTGGAGGCTCTACTTCGCGCCCACAACATACAATATCCCGCGCCCGAGGATCTAGACCACTGCTCACGGCCAAGTAACGATGGCGGTCATTCTCGAATGCACAGTGAAGGGGGGCTCGCGATGCTTTCCGAGGCTGCCGAGGTTTCGGGCATCCCACAGTCGTTCCATGGTGGGGATGATTCCGGGAGACCCAACAAAATCATGCGGGCGAGCGGTACCACGGGATCCAAGTATCTTGGCTCCGCTAATGGTGTCTCGTTTGCGCGTGTTGTTTTCGCTGCCGTGCAATCCTCTGTCGGGGACCATCGTTCAACATCCGATAAGGGCGGGATACGTCCCACGAGGATTATGAGTGGAAATGGAGATGCGACCGAGGGAACTTCTATGCGCGATTCGTTCTTCGGTCTTCACACACGTCCAACCATCAGCCCAGCCCCTTTCCCCGACAGGGACCTAGCCCTCAAACTTGTCGAATTATATTTCGAGTATGCTAATCCTCAGATACCCGTGTTGCACCGAGTGGACTTTATGCAGGTGTTTGAGCAAGCGTATGCAGCCGAGGGCAGGGTGCGAGGGCCGAGGGAGCTTTACACGTTGAATATGGTGTTTGCCATTGGTGGCGGTATCATTATGGACAGCCAAACTACTTCAAAGACGTCCGGAGGCGAGCGGAAGCAGGCCCAGCCGGAGGAATATCATGCAAGCGCCATCATCCACCTCGAAGCGTGCTTGAATGGCGGCGGGCTTGAGGAACTTCAAGCTGTGCTGCTCCTAGCGAGCTTTGCCCTACTCCGTCCGGTACCACCCGGCTTGTGGTGAGCTTACCAACTCAATATCCGCTAACATATCTAACGCGGTCGATGACTGACGGTTGACTAGGTATATTGTCGGTGTGGCCGTGAGATTGGCAGTCGACTTGGGTTTATACTATGAGGACGGAAAGGACGTGGAATTCGACTTGGCTGAGCCCCAAAGGAATAGCAGCAAGGCGGCGGATTCGGGTAATAAATCTCGCGACGCCTTGCTGCGAGAAAGGGGCCGGCGCGAGTACGTTCGCGACCTCCGGAGACGGCTCTGGTGGTGCACGTATGCATTCGATAGGATCGTCAGTACCTGTGTCGGACGACCTTTTGGAGTGTCTGATCAGGTCATCACTACAGAATTCCCTTCGATGCTGGAAGACCGCTACATTACACCGGCAGGATTTACAGGCCCACCCGCCGAGGGCGAACCTACGTATAAAGTCGTGGCGAAGCACTATTTGCGACTTCGACTGCTGCAGTCCGAAATACTACAGGTACTACAATATCAGCAAGCCGAAATGGCAAGGTATAACGGCCAGAACGCCGAGAACGAATACATGCACACCCGGCTGCCCTCACCTTTCCTATCCAAGTTTGATTCCTTCAGAAGCTGGCGGCGAAACATCGACGAACGCTTGTGGTCATGGAAGAAATCGGCGCCGACGAAGCAAGACTCGGGAGTTGCCTTCTCGCCCGAGTTCCTAGAGTTGAACTATTGGCAAGCCATCATCACGCTATACCGGCAAAGCCTGAGCGTGCCGGCCATGTTCGAGGGGGAGTACCATACCTCTAAAGAAGTCAATAGCCCGTCGATCTATTCCCAGGAGCTGCAAGAAGACCAGGAAAGAGTCTACGTCAAGGTAGCCGAAGCAGGACAGAGAATCTTGCGTCTTTACCGTCAACTACACGTGCAAGGGCTCGTCAACTATACATATCTCGCCACCCACCACCTATTCATGGCAGGCATCTCCTACCTCTACGCCATCTGGCATTCTCATGTTGTGAGGAGTCGTCTTGTAAGTGGGCAGACAGGCATGTCATCTGACCCAAGCTCGAGTGCTAACTGGAAGTAGACGATGGACGAGGTTGATTTCACCATCTTGGCCGCCACGTCGGTCCTCACCGACCTTATCGATAAATGCCCGCCTGCCGAAGCGTGTCGCGATGCCTTCGATCGAACGGCAAAGGCTACGATAAAAATGGCCACCTCTAATGGAGGCTTTGGCCAAGTATTGAAGCGAGCCAAAAGAGGATCCAAAGGAAGTAGCGACAGGGTTGATTACATCACCGCCCGAGAGGCAACAGCGAATCGCCAGTTGGCAAACTCGCAATTGCCCGTCGACCGGCCCGGTCCTCGCTCAAATACCATGCACGGGCAGGTGTTCGATTCGTCGACCGGCGAGCCGTACTCGGCGCACAACACCATGGCTCGGCTACCGACGATGCAGCCCTCGACGCAGGCACCACCTTATCGATTGAATATGTCGAATATCAAGTCGGAACACGACGGGTACGAAGGGTACGCCATGGCCCGGGGAATGCCGGCCACGACATTAAATACAAACACCGGTGCGTTACCCGAAGTCGGAGAGTTGGCGGATAATTCGACCATCGACCCAGTGTTACTGCCATCCCCTAGTCAGCAGATGCATTCACCATCGTCCGTGTCTAGTATCTCAGGGGCGCCTGGACATCAACAGTACAACGCACAAATGTTACGGTCACCGGTAGGTGGCTATGCCCCCGCACAGGGGGCCTTCACTCTCTCTGACCTGCAAGGGATGGACTTCCTTCAGAACCTTCAAGGCCAGCCCGGTGCTGATGGGTTCAACAATACAGACATGCAGATGGATATGGGCTTCGGTATCGGTTGGGAGGGGATGCACCACGACTTTAGTGACGGCCAGCAAGTCGACCTTTTCGACGGCTTCTTTTTCGGATCCCAACAAGGTGGTGGCAGTGGCAATTTGTAGTCGGGCGACCATTTTTCCGAAATATGTACAATTTACGATTCGACTGTTGGGCGACATCCCTCTGTCGTCATACCAGTTACTATTTGCAAGACTACATAATCTTGGCGTGTTGAAGGACGGGCTATCTTGCATTTATAGAGGAACGGTCCTTTACTGTGCGCTATATCGGGACGGATACCGAAGTATATTTTACGAAAATGATGAGGATCACGAGGATGAAAGCGACGAATTATACAAAGATGGCATCATGTCTTGTACGATACACTCAACCATCATATCCATTCCCCTTTGGCTTCGTTTCTATTCCACTCGCCGGAGGCAATACGGGAGGGCGTCAGGAAGAACAAAACCACACATCGGCTTGACAAAGCGGGGGGGGGGCTATATATGGGGTTCCATAGGCGCGGCGGTGCCTTTTTGTAAATGGCGCAAGGGAAGGCTTAGGTTAGATATATGACATATATGATGGGTAAGTCATCTGTATGGGTTTAAGGGTATCGGTCTACCTACTACCCTAGGTCTATACTTTCTACTATGTTTCAGATACCCTAAATGATTAACGCGTATCATCTATCATTTATCACTCGGCATTTCTATGATCAATCCAATAACCAAGGACCATGAATTACAAGTCTAGCCCACGAAGAGAACTTGTTATGCTAAATCTGCCTGTGACATTATACATATGGTAATACAACAAAATAACGGCTTAGATTGTCCACAAAAACAGAACTCCAATATTTGCCAACGCCGCCGTCGGGTATCCACGCTTTCCCACGAAAAGGTATAATAAAAACAGAGAGAAACGGCCAACAGTCCAAAAAGAATCATAATAACAACTTAAAAACGGAAAATCAAATAATATACTCCCTCACCCACAAATACCATCGACAAACAAATCTCTCCAACCAAACCCATCTCTTCCCATTCTTCAAAAACGCACCAACACAACCACCAACACCTTGTCGACATTTCCTCATCTTCTCCTCGTACACTTCCCATTCAACCTCTTTCTCTTCTTCTTTCTCCCGAAGTGATGATTCGATTCCCCACACAAGATCAGCACGTAACCGCAGCTTCCACTCATCCGTACATTTCCTCCATCGATCGTAGGAGGAACCGAGGACGCGATAATCGTATTCGCATTTTTGCGGGGACGAGAGTGTTTGATAGGCTTGCGTTATGAGGTCGAATGTACTTCCTCCGGGTGTAAGTGTGGAAGATTGTTGTTGTCGCGCTTTATCCGGATGATGCAAGAGGACCATTTTCTTGTATGCGTGACGGATCTCGGAGGGGGAGGCTTCGGAGGTTGTGTTTAGGATGTCGTAGTATGTTCTTATTTTGACATTTATGGATTGTTGAGGATGGTGTGAGGGTGTGGTGGGATTGAAATTGGCCGGACGAGGGAATATTGTTGTTGTTGTTGTTGATGATAATAAGATGAGGGCTGTTAGGACGAAGTAGATGATGGATCTTATCAGGGAGGTTGTTGTTTCTGGTTTTGGAGACATTTTTTGGTCCTTTTCTTCTCTGCCCTTTTTTTTCCTTGCTGAGGTTTGGTATAGTTCGGTTCGGGTTGGATGCGCCTGCGCTGCTAGCAGTCTATTTCGGTATTTTGTTGGATTATGTTGCGAGTTTGGCTTTGGCTTTGGCTTTGGTTCTGATGGTAGGTAGAACCTTTTTTCCCTCGATTCCACTTTCTCCCTTGCTTCGTATAAGGGCTCTCGGAATAGGTAGATAGATAACGTCCTCTTTTGCAATTTTTGAAATGAATACAGGGCAAGTAGAGTGGCTTGTGATCTATCACCTTACTCATATATATATATAAATAGTCTCGGTAGGAAAACGCGTAAAAGTCGCGTCTTTATTGTATCGAATATAATTTCTTTGTGTCAATACTTTTGAAAGGTTTCGTATGAAAGAACAATTGCTTTTCTCCTACACGGCACAATCATATAGTTCCTTCAAACCCCCCTCTTGTCTCACACAAACAATGGGAAGGATCCTCTCACAGAACAGTCACTTTGTGTTATTCTTTCTGTAGGCGCCCAGCTAGCTGCATGTCGTACGAGTACAGGTATGGTACCAATGAAATAAGTATCTAACCTAGTTCCCTGATTGTTGAGCCCCCTGGCACGGGGCAATGAACTTGGTGACACAGAAAATCAAACGGTTTTGGGGAGAGAACTGCGCATTACCAAAAGATTGTCACGGGGAAATTTTGTCTAAGTGTATAGAAATCCGTCCCCCACCGCAGTAATGTAACCTTGAGCTTGGCTAGGTAAGTAGGTAGTTGGGCGGTTGAGTTCGTTACGAGTATATGCAAATAGCTTCCGGGATAACCCTATTCATAACCCTGACTAGGTAAACAAATAATAACCCCACCGGGCTAGGTTAGGAAAGCAAATATTGTTTCAGAATATACCCAATAACTACCACAACACGGGTATCCAATTACCTTGCATAATTTTAACAAAATACTTCCGGAGTAGCAAGACCGTTTACCTATCAGTAGCTCATCTATAATCAATTAAATAAAGCTGGTAGGTATAACTCGGCACCAGACAAGCATACATTTCACGAGACAAACGCACTCAGTTACTTGCCTGGCCCTCTGTTACTCTTGGTGGCCTCAACTTAAAATGGAGTGTCGTCCTTTTTCTTCGACAAGAATGAGTGGTTTCTACAGGATATTCCACTATTGAACAAGTCCCCTCGCCTTCCTACCCTTACACAAAGCCTGACATTCCGGGTCGAAAGGAACCTTCTTTGTCACATTGCTATACGTAGAGATATTCAAAATATAAAGTAACTATGATATCCACTTGCTATATTCGGGATACGGTTTAGCGGCGTCTTCTTTGCCGTCGTTGATTTTTTTTGTTTTTCGTTTTCCGTATATTTATCCTAATCAATGTCAACGACATCTTTTGAACGCCAGAGAAGCCCTACCCCTTTCCAAGCAAAAAAAAAGCGTTTACTTACAAGCTTGGACTTGAAATCGCCAATTCCAACAGCTACACCTCTATCCCCGAACCTTCCACAGCCTGTCTCTGAGCCTGCAACTGCCTCCTCCTCCTCGTTGTCATCTCTTTGCTCTTCTCACGATTCAGACATATCCAGAGCTCGCGTCTCCGCCTCTCGTCTGCTTCAACAGAACGTACCAGACAAAGTAGACGACAATCACAATCACTCTCGACGTCGCTTGCTACGCATTTCCAGCATAAGCCACCTGGAGCTGTCGCGTAGATGATGCCGCAGCGGACGCAATCGTCCGTGGGGGTTAGTTGTTGGGACGGTGGGGAGGAGCTGGAGCTGGCTAGCTCGGATTTGATGATTTCGTACATGAGTGAGTAATTCATGTTTAATAGGTATTTTAATTTGGGCTGTTAAAAGTATTTGTTGCTGTTGTATATTTGTTGTTGTATACCTATGTACTCTCCACTATAGTGTTGGGTCTAGGTATGTCTTCCACTCTCTAGTCCAGTTATCCGGGTTACGTATATTTATAGTTTGTAGCCACGACGAGGATCATGGCTTGGCAACGTAACAATGACTTTATTCGTTCATCACGTCACTTGTGTGTATAAGATGCTCAAAGAAACCATAACAGCACCGGCGTTTTCAACACAATGACAATGCTAATTTCACTTTGTCAAGGACACTAACAACCAATTTATACAAATTAGCTGATTGAAAACATCACTTCCCGATTTACCCTGGAGCGGGAAGACAACGCAGTCTACTCTACCGCAGTTATAAAAACTTGATACATACATGTACATACTGAGTAGTATCCGGAGTGCTTTCACCTCTAGCCAAGGCACCTGCCCCCTTCAATCGGGGCAACTGAAACAATTATTTTGGTACCAACCCTACCACGGCTCTTTGTAAAATACGCTCTTGTTGGATAGAGGACAGCGGTTCGGTCCGTCACCTTCGGATGCACAAGGTTAGCCCGTTGCCGTCCGCTCCATATTCTGGTTTCGCCGTGGCTTCTTGAAACACGCAAACTCGGTCTTGGACTGGTCCCGAAGTTTCTTCAGAAGCTCACGCATCCCCGGCAACTCGTCTTGTAGTTTCGCACGGGCTTGATTATCCGTCTTGGAGTCCAACATGGAATAGATCTCGCTCTGCAGAGCAGTTGCTTTCTCCGTCGTGTACTGACTCAATGTTTGAGCAACGAATTCGACGTCCAACGTTGCCTGCATGAGTGCGCCTAGATCGAAGTTTGGCCGTGTCTTGAAGGCCTCGAGAAGCTCTCGGCTTATTTGCTCGAGCAGGAATGAGAGAACTTGACTGGTCAGCGAAGGGGTGGCCGTCGATACTTGTGTATGTATCAACACGAGCGATAGTAATGCCTGGTACACATAAGGCTTGGCTTCTGTCGGCTTATCGTCTGGGGCCCAGTCCGGTTCGTTGACACCGCCGCGGACGATCTTGCGCAGTGATTCCACTGCTGGTCTAGTGTACGTCTGGAAGAGACGGGCATCGATCTGGCCCAAGACGTCTTTTATCGTCTTGGACTCATCTGTGAGCTTGACGGAAAAGGCGGTTTCAAATTGCGAGTTCAAATTCGGCACAACCTGGGACCGTAGAGCTTGCAAATTGCTGAGGGTCAATAACATCCGGACGTTCTATACAGACAGGCCCACATATTAGTTTATGCGTCAGATGCCGTCACGTGACTCATCGGAGACGACTTACCCTATTGCCAGCATCGATCGTGCCCTTAACCGACACGACAGATGGCCTATCCGTGCTGGCCCCTATCGTCGTGTCCATATCCGTGGCCCATTCATCCTCGGCTTTCTTCACCGTTCTCTCGGCATTCTCCACCATGCCGCTTAAAGCTTTGTATAGTGTGGTCACGTATTGGCTACGGACCATCTGCAGTAGTTTTGTGGGCGGAGGCATGATGATGTCTCCCGGCCCCGTCTTGGCCACTGCTTCAGAGACGTACAATATCTTTTGCATGCCGCCGAGTACGGCTCCCTCAAAGGCGGCGAAGGTTGCTGGCATACATGTGACATCTCCCATCTCTTTAGAACGCTGCCAGTCTTCGACAAGCTTGATATTTTCCGCATCTTTATTCCACGCGGCGCAAAGAGCAGCGACGCATCTTTCCCGTGCAGCTCCGACCAAGTTCCGGAGCAGTTCCAACTGTTTCGCATCGTCTTGGCTAACAGGGGCCACGCTGGCCATTTCCGCTGCTCCGGTCCCGACCAGGCCGAGCATCTTGGATAGATAATGCACGCCGCTGATGGAGTTGGACGTAGGTGGCCAAAATGCATACTTCTCCCACGACTCCCCTCGTCTGGGAGACGGCGGCGGGAGATTGTTGGGGTCGAAATTAAATCGAGGGCCTCGCGCGCTCGTAGGCGACAGTTGCGAAGACAGCGGCGTATTCGGCGAAGAGGGCAAAGGCGAGAACAGGAGCGAGATATCTTCGGGCGGTGCGGCAGCAAAAAATTCATACACATGAGCGCGGATCATATCCACAAGCTCGATGGTGGCTTTCCGAAGGTCGAGAGCGCCCTGCGTCGAGAGTCGGTGGTGTTCACGCGACTCGTCGTTGTAACCCGTAGGCAACGACTTTTGTGCCTTGCCGTCGATAAAGTTGTCGACCGTCTGCCAAAACTCCAAAACTTCTCCCAACACCCCCTGGGCGGATAGCAGACTAGATAGCATCGACACCATCTTCTCCCAGAGCTCAATGACGTCCGGCGTATCGAGCCCGTTCGGTTTCGTGCCTATGGAATGGCGACCTAAGCTGCGCAACTGCGCGGCCAGGATTTGAGACGACGGTTTGTCGGCCATGGCTAGCCGGCGTCTCAACACCTCGACCTCTACCTTGGCTCGATCCCCAACCAGTGAAATCTTGCCCTTCAAGTGGTCATATCTACTCAAGAGCCAGACCCAGATAGGGTTATCTTCCACACCAAGCTCCAACAACAAACCGATCAGTTCCATGTGTTGGTCCTGACTTTGCCCACCACCTTCAGCTTTTGGTACGTTATGAAGCAATGTTAGCTTTCTCCAGAGCTCACGCTTAAAGAGCTGGACTTGTTCCTCAACATCGTACCACATCCGAGCCGCGATGAGGATCTGGTACGTCTGGGTCTCGCTTGGTGGGGTGGAGCCCAAATCCTTGACCAGTTTCTTCGTGTCCTCGGCGAACTTCCTAGCACGACTGTATTCTTCCACAAGTGCGTCGTAGTCTTTCCGCTTGATACTGTCGGCAATGTTGGAGCTAGCCTCGACATATTCCCGATACCGATCTAAACAGGTAGAGACCGTCTTGAGATTCTCCTCCTTTTCGCGACCGCCTAGGGCAGGTCCCCAGACGTCTTCCGCCTTTGCCGACACGTCGAGCAACGGCCCTTTGATACCGGAAACGCCGTAATCGCTCTCCTTGACGAGCGCATTCTTTTTTCTGTTGTCCCCCGAGGCAGGCGAAGCCAACGGATTGACCCCGATTATCGCGCCGCCACCGCTGCCCATGAAGCTGTTTTTACTAGCATGGCGTGAATGCGCCCGCGTCCGGCTGTTTGGTGGCTGTGGCGGTTCGGAACCTCGGTATTTCATCTCTCTATATACGTTGTCGATGGTGGCTTTGGCGCGAACAAATCTCTCAAAGTTGGATTCGACCAAGACTTTCAACGAGGCGGATTTCTGGTCGATCGATCTCGACAGGGTATCGAGACCGCCCAGTAGAGATTGTGTGTCGGCATTCGCATGCATCTGCGACAGGAACAAAGCCGGGGAGAAGCTCGTAGAGGATAGGAGAAAACGATTGCCTGAAAGTTTAGGAATCAGCAAGTGGCTTGAATCGACCGCTCGTCGGGAGCCAGACTAACGTAGCCTCGCATTGTTGTCGATGGGTACCCCGAGTTCCTTGAGAGTCCTCACAACACTGTCCGAAGTTCCCAAAGGGTCAGGCTCGTCCCGCTGGACAAGATTGCTGATCCCGCTCGCCGACTTCTCGGAGCCAGCAACGATACTCGACCTATTGCTGACGGCGCGTTCAAGAGCCTGGTAGCGGGATTTCCTCCGGTTAAGCTTCTTCTGTTGCTCGCGATCGCTATCCGAACCATCTGCTTCATCGTTTTTCTCCGACGGCCATGCTGTGGGCATCAATGTCGATATGCCGTAGAAGTCGAGAACATTGCGGTCGAAGTCGGCCATGGCTACGGTAGCATAGGGCGAGCGAGAGAAATGCAGTTACCAACGGCTAACTGTTCGGGTGGTGTTTATTATTCCATATAGGATGTGTGTCACTCTACTGCCTACAGAGTTTCAAAAAGTTTGCTACCATGCTTGATCCAAAAGCTGAGAGCAAAGTTTGATGTTGTGCTTTTGTTATGTCGCATTGTGTTGACATACGTGGGGATCGTTCATCGGATTCCCGAACATGATGCTCGAGGCGGCCAGTTTGTTGCCTTTGGCAGTTATAATCTAGACTATATTCAGTTAGATGGCAGAAGTAGACTAGTATATAATAGGTATTCTGATATGGGGCGTACATGATAAGGTACCTATCTGTACATTTCAGGTGGTACGTACGAGTACTTTGAAATCAATTAAACCAGGTGGCTTCATACCCGCTGCAGATGTCGCGTCCCGCACGGGTATAAGTATCAATCTATCTCGACAAAGACGGCCAAAAAAATAATATGGATTCAAGTTGCTTTATAAAGCGAATATATGCTCGCAATAAATGCCCGATTTGCAGGTTGCAAAGCTTAAAGTCGTGCACGCAGATGATAGTAAAAAATAATTATAGCATGACCCCCATCCCCCCGAACCGACCTAATTGTCATACAGACTCAGTAGGGGCGACCCTGAACGAAACCTTTTTTAGCGGAGCAGGGAGTTTGGGGGGAGGGGTCAACCTTCATTCTTCTGTCACTCGCGGGGGGCCGGATTGTCATATCGGTGCACCGGCCGGATCCGCTGTTTAGCGGCTCGGAAAGTCACCGCCTCACCTTGAACCCTAATGTGTAAACTAGGTACTTACCTACTCGTACACCCACCTTACACCCGAGCCGATATCATCTGATACCTAGGTACTTATCTAGCAAGCAGAACAAACAGGTAGTATTTAGTGATCTTAACAACGATACACTTTCTCGGATTTGTTAAGAAACCGTGACATATCACACGAATTAATCCTCACCTTTACGATTACGTATTGTATTACACCCCATTTGAAACCAGCCTAATAAGGTATTTTCATCCTTGCACATATTATTCATCGTCACCGTCACCGTCACCATCATGGCGACACAGAAAAACAAAACACCGTCGATCACGGTCCTGGGCTCTCTCAACATCGACCTGGTATCATATGTCTCCCACCACCCCTTACCAGGCGAGACAATGACGGCCAACTCATTCGCCGTATCGCCCGGCGGCAAGGGAGCCAACCAAGCCGTAGCATGCGCCAAGCTATCACGGGCACGAGGCGAGGAGGACTCTACCGAAAGCGCACACATCCGCATGGTCGGGGCCGTGGGCGCAGACACATACGGCCAAGTCCTGACGTCGAACCTGTCATCGCACGGCGTCGACGTCTCGGGCGTCACTTCCTCGTCTGATCTCAAGACCGGAATCGCCATCATTATCGTCGACGAGCCGACGGGCCAGAACCGCATCGTGCTCTCGCCCGAGGCAAATCACAGCTTGCAGCCGTCGTCTTTCTCGTCCTTGCCCGCTCCCAGACCCGATCTCCTCATCATGCAGCTCGAGATCCCCTTACCTACCGTCCTTGCCGCGCTCGCTGCCGCGCGGGAAGAAGGCGTGCCGGTCCTGTTGAACCCGGCCCCTGCCGTGCCCTTGCCCGAAGAGGCGTATGCCGGACTCGCTCACCTCATCGTCAACGAGACAGAGGCCGCCGTGCTAGGCGGCGTGAGCGAGTCGGATCTGGACACCGAGACGGGGTTGGAGGCCGTCGCGAACAAGTTCCTCGCCCGCGGCGTGCGTAATGTCGTCGTGACGTTGGGTGGACGGGGCGTCTACTACATGTCTACTGGCAAGGACACCAAGAAGGGACTTATCCCGGCGCTCAAGGCCAAAGTCGTCGATACGACGGCTGCCGGAGACACTTTCGTCGGACAGTATGCCCTCGAAGTCGTAGGTGCCGGCGAGGAGGCGTTTGATATCGAAGCGGCCGTACGTAAAGCTAATCGCGCGGCTGCGAAAACGGTGGAGAAGATGGGTGCGCAGGATTCTATTCCTTGGAGGGATGAGTTATGATGAGAATAAAAAGGAGGGGGGTACATAACGGGAATAAGAAAGGTAAAAGAAAAACGCAGGTGTCGTGTTGTGGTTTAAAAGAAGGGGTTTTATTCGGTACACACCGTATAAATTTACGAAAACGTTTCAAATCAAATAGCCAAGGCGTACCTGTATGTTGACGTTAGTAATGTACCAAATCCCAAGACCAAGGACATATGCCTCGCAATTATTATTCTTAAAAATTTACACGATACTGCTGACTGGGTATGTCTACGGTTACGTACGCGCAAAAGTCTTTCATCACAGACCCTTTTACTCCCTCGCCTCGTCCCTACCCAACATCATAACTGAACCATGAAAAAAGGAGCAACTGGGACCTATGAAATAATATCATTCTCTTTTCTGAACTTGAACTTCAACCCCGACGTCATTAGTAAATAAATTCAACTCGTGCCACAAAATATTCTTTTACGTGTACTTTTTTATTTCCCGTTCCCGTATTTTGCGTGCAATGGAAACAGCATCATTTGATTAGGAATCTATTCCCGTTCAAGGCAAACTATTGAATTTTTTTTTTAAAAAAGTTCGAAGCACAGACAGTGGACAAAACAAACAATTTAACCCCCCACATCATTGTCAGAGCCAATGGGTCAACACTGTCTGTCCATCCGTCCGTGTGTAAAATCAACTCCGTGTGAATGATATCGTTGTTGGTGAAGTACGAGAAGTAATGAGAGAGGAGAAATGCCCCAAACAAACAAAATTACATATATTACAGTGAAATGCGGGATTGGTTATTTGTAATGTTTGCCATATATAGGAGAAATCTTTTGATAGTATAAATGAACTTGTTGTTACTACTCGTAGGTTTAGGTAGTCAAGTGTTGTGATTCGCACCTTCCACATTCGTGACGGACTGACTGAACAGGTTCTCACCGACGGCGCTATCTGAAAACACTCGAGATAAACGACAGTAGAAGAGACTTACAGTTCAATGCTTCACAGGTGGCTAAAACACCCTTCCGGTTCCGCCCTTCATCATCAAGATGCCCGATATCGAGAAACCCTCGGCCATCCCTCCAGGCCAACCCATCGACGACACCAGCCCTACCACAAGTAGAACTGCATCCATCGATGAGAAAGACGACCCGTATCCCCTCGACACATCCCCACGTGGGTGGCTAGCCGTGGCAGGCGGCGCCATAAGCCTCTTCGTGGCCTTTGGCTGGTTGACATGTATGGGCGAATTCCAGGCCTACTACTCCGAACACCAGCTACAGAACTACACTTCCAGCACCATCGGTTGGATCCCCTCAGCCGAGACATACTTCCTCTTCCTCGGCGTACCCTTCTTCGGGGGCTTGTCCGACCGTCTAGGGCCGAGAGCGCTCCTCGTCCTCGGCACGGCGTTACATGTCGGCGGCTTGCTGGGTCTTGCGCAAAGTAAGAATTATGCCGAGATTTTCCTGACGCAGGGTATCGTGAGCGCAGTCGGCGCGGGTGCTATTTTCGTGGCGGGCACCACGGCTGTGAGCACGTGGTTCCGGGCCCGGAGAGGGTTAGCTTTGGGTCTCGCGAGTGCGGGGAGTGCTGTAGGCGCTATCGTCGGCACGGCTGTCATCCCCGTCTTGATGGACAACCTGGGCTTTGCGTGGACTATGCGCATCGTGGCGCTGACGTATTTCGTCTTGATGGTGCCGGCCACCATTCTCACCACGAGTCGTCCGCGGCCCGAAGGGGCTTCGTTGCCTCCATTTCGCGTCTCGCAGCTTGTTCCCGTCAGTCCGCTGCGGTCTGGGGCGGTCTCGACCTTGGCGGTCGCGGCCTTCTTTTATTACTTTGCTATTTATATTCCGTCCAATTATATCAAAATCGAGGCGCTGGATCGCAGCGATAGCCCTAATGCGGCGAATAACTTGCTCGTCATATTAAACGCAACGGGGTACGTGATCCCTGCTCACCAGATCTAGCGTCGGACAGGAAATCCCCAGTATCCATGGCTGGGTTTGCGCTGACCTCAATGTAGTTTGCTAGGACGAATCCTACCGGGCTGGTTGGGGGACCGATACGGTCACTTCAACACCACCATCGCGCTTGGCTCGGCCAACCTCGTCTTGTTTCTGGGTGTATGGATAGGGGCGCCGTGGGCAACGGGCCGCATCGCCTTCGCAGCGCTGTACGGGATCGGTAACGGTGCCTTTGTCGCCATGATGCCCGCCCTCATAGCCCAGACATGTCCCGATCCAGGCAGGCTGGGTTTATACATGGGTGCTGTCTACCTCGCCGTCTCGCCCTCCGTGCTCCTTGCTCAGCCAATCGGCGGCGCGTTGGCCGATGCTGGGCGTGGAGATACCCGGGATCCATACGTTTGGCCCAAGGTGTTTTGCGTGCTTGCCATGACCCTGGGCATCTTTTTGTTTGGTGTTACACGGTCGCTTTTGCGTCGTGCAAAGACGGAAATGCAGGAAGCCTAGTCGTCTTGGAATACGGACCAAGATACATGGGCAGAATGGTTACCTTCATTTGAAATTTTCTTCTGTTGCTGATAGATTCAACAGCGCCGCAACCAAATTCCCTTTGGTATAAGGCTTTGCTGGATAACAACAAGTGGCTCATATGTCCACCTCTTCGAAAATTTCCTTTTAAACTCTTATGCTTATAGGTAGACATCGCTTATTAGGCAGGGTACGGGTGTGCCCGGGCGGTAAGGAACGGGTGGTTGGGAAGGAACATTGGCGCCTTGGTCATCGGAATAGCTTTGGAATGGTTGGTACTGTGTGAAAAAGCGATTACAAGCACTTGGCTTAATTATAATATATATAATTGACATCCACAATCATCAAGAATCACGTATCGTGGCTTGATTATTACAACTAATTGATGCACTTCGTAACAAGGTAATCAGCAAACACTGACTCTTGATTTTTTGTTTGTTCTTCCTTTTGCTCTTATACAGTGTTGTAGACAGTAGGAAGGCCGTGTGTAATTGCATTTTTCTCGGCGTCAAAAATATCGAGACGATTTGTATTGCCGTTCTTCCGTTCAAGTGGATCGATCTACGAGTAAAAGTGTAAGCTGTCGAGGACTTGACCTTTAGGTAGGTAATAAGTTTTTAGATCAAAACTCCTGCCGCCTCAGGCTTATCCTTTGGTTTCATCTTTATCCAGCTATCTACAACGAGACGGCCGGGCCCTGCTGTACTTTGTGTGTGAACCGTGTATCAATCAATCATCCGTTCCGTTTCTGTGCAACGAGTTCGACAACAAAATAATGCCCCTGTCATGGTGATGCGGTCGGCTAGCAGACTCGCCCGTCTGCCCAACTATCGGGCGGTGAGCGGCCTCCTTCTTACAGTGTTCAAATATCATTACCACAGTGCCATGCTGATGTTGCCTTTAGCCTCGAATAATAGTGTCAAAGGAGAGCAAAGCACCATCACAAAATACAGTAAGCTATGCAAGAGCTGACTATAGTTCTGGGAGGTCCTCCCGGAAGGACCGCCCCCAAGATGAAGAGGCTCCAAAGACGAATTGGCGAACGGGGATCTACAAGTTCATCGAAGGGAGCGCCACGGCGCTGGGTTCCATCTTTATGCTGGGCTTGGCTGGGTACTCGTATCACGCATACTACAAGGCGCACGTACTGCGCAAGATGGAGAATGCCTTCGCCGTCGGGTATTCCAGCCTAGAGCTCGCGGCCCTAAGCCGTCATATCAACCCCAACAGCCCCCACTCGAATCTAAACGCCGTCGAGTTCACCGATAATGATTGGGTGCCCCGCTCGGAACAAGCCATCATCGACAGCATAGTCGATGGCACCGTGCAGGGTCAGTATCACTTGATCACGGGGGAGAAGGGCACGGGCAAGACATCGATGCTCCTCAAAGCTATGCGACGGATCGGCGGCGAGGGGACGGCGCTGCTAGAGGCACACGGCGACCCCGAGATATTCCGTGTGAGGCTGGGTAAAGCGCTCGACTTTGAATTTCACGAGGATTACGTCGGCAGCCTGCTCAGCTTTAAGGGGCCACGTGACACAACGGCCCTGCTCGACATCGAGCGCGCCTTTAACAAGATGGAGAAGATCGCGCTAAAGCGCAAGGAGCAGGTCGGGAAGCCGCTCGTCCTCATCATCACCGGCGCGCATCTTGTCCGGGATGACGAAGACGGCCAAGACCTGCTCGAGCTAGTCCAACAGCGCGCTGAGCTCTGGGCCGCGAGCCACCTCGTCACCGTCGTCTTCGTGAGCGACGACTACTGGACCCAGGAGCGCCTCATGTGGCAGGCCACCCGTCTCCGCGTCACCACCGTCCACGACGTCCCCAAGGACACTGCCATGGCGGCCCTCCAACGCTTTCGCGCGACCAAGTTCGGTGAAGACGTGCCATCTCCCGTCCTCGAACAGGTCTACGACAAGATCGGCGGCCGGCTCAGCTTCCTGAGCCGCGTCGCCAAGTCGGACGATATGATCCGCGCTGCCAACATCATCTGCGAGCGCGAGAAGCGGTGGCTGTTGAGTCATTACTGGATCCTAGGCAAGGACCTTGACCCCGGCGGCGAGACGCAGCAAGACTTGTCGTCGGCGGCCATGCTTCTGGCCAAGGCGCTCGTTGATAAGGAGAGGGAGATGAAGCGGACAGGAACGTACAACGGCCGACTACCACAGATCCCAATCCACGAGGCACAACAGATCATGACCAATTCTTCTTGGATCAAGGAACACGAGCATAACAACATCTTCACTATCAATTCGGATGGCATGGTCCAGGCCGACTCGGTGGCCATGCAACATGCCATGCGTGAGATATGCGACTGGCCCGGCTTTGACGAACACCTTCAGGCGACCCTCGATCGTTTGGACGAGATTGAAAGTCTGCAGAGGACGCGGGAGATAACCCTCAAAGATTTGCAGGAGAAGGGGGAATACCGGGCCGTTATTAGCAAAGGGGACGGTGGAGCGCCGGCCCAGGTTGTCTCAATCAAACTAAGCCCGGTCAAGGCGGAAAATCCAGAGGCAGATATATAGACTTGTCTTGTACGATCATCCCACTAATAGTTAGCGGCACTCTGTATGCATATGAGAGGTTGGTTGCAGATTTGTTATTGTGAGTCGTTCTTTTCTGAGTTAAACGTTTATGTAGCCGCGGGGGAATGTCGGGAGCCTCTGTCCCTGGCCTAGTAAATGTAGGCATTGTGACCTCCGGGGACCACCGCGATCAATGTACGACCATATGTAGCCCACAAAAGCTGGGACCCGACCGCCTCATACACGTATATTCGATCCGCTGCCTAGAGATGGCCCCGCCACTTAATCTCAAGCCACCTGAGTGGAAAGTAGAAAAGAGCGGTCCCGAAGAAGGCCAGCTCGAAGCCGATATCACCCGTGGTCTCGGCGATGGGACCTACAAACCAGACCTCTCTAATCCCGGGAATGACAAGCCCGAGGGATAGGACGGACGCCACGAGGGCAGGAATGCCAGAGGGCAATCTGCGGCCAACGTTCCAGATGGCATGGTCATAAGACTCCCAGTCGAGGCGGCGGAAGATGAGGGCCTCTTCGATCAGCACGGCGTCGAAGAAACCCGCCCAATAGCCGATGATGGACAGAAAGTTCTCAAGAGACTCCTCCCATGCGCGCGACGCCGCGATAGACAAGGGTATCATCAATGCCGTGACCACGACGCTGAAAAAGAAACGCGGCACCTTGGTGAATGCCGGGACCAGCATTTGCAGATTTAGCGCGACAGGGTACATTGAGATGCCGATATTTCCTATCACCGACAATGCGAGAAGAACCAGCACAAACTTACCGAATCCCCCGGCCGGCTGTAGCATTGCCGCCATCACACCCCCGGCCCCATATGATTCGTATGCTTCCGCCCAGCCCTCAACCATAGGGACGGCGCCGCCCATGGCTGCGCCGAGAATCAGCAGAGGAACCGACGGTGTGAAGATGCCTAGGTATATGTAGGTGAAGACCTTGCGCCTATCACAGTCTGTCGTCAGTGGGGTTCTGCTAGAAGAGCGCGGTTTATACCAATACTCACAGAGGCGCCCTAGGATCATGGTAGATGGAAAAGTCGGAGGCGGTCCCTCCAAAAGTGATAAAGTAGCCTGCGAGCAAGCCGGCAAAGGAAAGTACCTGTGGCGCCGTGGCCGGTGGCACGTCCTGCTGCTGTGCGAGATGCTTGCCCCCTACGCCAACCGTGATGGTGATGACAACGAGGTTAGGAAGCCATTGCCAGCGCTCCCAGATATGCAAGACGCGATAGCCCAGAAGCGAAAGTACGAAACTGGCCAGGATGACGATGACAATTCCCACCGTCACGCTAACATTGCCTGGGTCGATGGCGGCAATAGTCTGGCCACTCACGATCGCAGCGATAATGGAGAATCCTGTCACCGTGGCCGCGTTAAGCACAAGCAGTACGGTGGCGACGTAGAGGCTGGTTACTTGTAAGAAACTCTCGATAAAAGGCCCCTGGATGGTCCCAGCCGAGGCCAGAAGGCTCGATTTCACTCACCCCCACGAATACCGGGCCTGAATCATCTGTCGCAACCCCGTCTTGTAGCCCCCACAGCCCATAAATGCTGGAGCAACCGTGCATAGCGCGGCAAAAAACAATATCGTGAGTGATGCATCGCGTAAGCCTAACCCGAAGACCGTAGTAGCCAGCATGCCCGTAGGCAGACTAAGAGCTCCGTTGGTCAGTTTTGGATTTCATCTTTCTTACAGTCGCCAGCTTCGACTCAGTCTAACGCTCGATCGGTTGACACGTACGGCAATATACATAGCAATCCCGTGAAAAACACCGTGAACAAATTGTTGTACTGCGTGTTGATGCGCTTCTCGATCGGCACCGGCTTAATCCCATTCTCCTCCACGCCGACGTCCAGCAGCCTCTGATACCATTTCGTATGCGTCTCGGCCTCTGGTTTGTACACTACGCCATCCTCGACGGTGAGCAGCGACGCAAATCCCGTGGTAGGCTTGTTATTTCCGCGTGTCTGGTGTTGCTGCCCAGAGGCTGCCACTGTCCCTGCGCCTGCATCGATATCCTTCTCCTTGCCGTTAATAAGTAGAGTTGAAACCATCTCATTTGATAGGTGGTGGGTGGTGACAGTAGCGCACTCTAAAAAGCCTAAAAAGCCTAAAAAGCCTTATTGCGTGGTTCAAGAGCCGATCGCCCTGCAGCGCAGCAGCCACGTCGAATTTTTACAAGCTCTGTCCAATTACCCCGCTGTCATTTCTCCCTAGCGTATGTGAGTCAACCTCTCGACCCGGTACCTGGTAATTGGTAACTGGGAGCTGGCAATAGGAGGTTTCGGCGGTCGGGCCGGGGGAGGTAGGAACAAGGGTCCTCGCGGGTAGGGGTTATCTAGGGTCCAGTTGAAACGGCTGTTTCTTTCATTGTCTTCATTCGCCAGACATGCGAAAGCGACGGTTCCGCCAATCTGATTGGTCCGTGACGAAAACAACAAAATTAGGTACGAGACTACCTATACATACCGTTGTCGCCCACATTCCTCGATACACGTACATCCTAACACGTCTTGTACACATAAATACATAGGTTGTAATAGGTACCCTCCCATGTTTTAGGATACAATAGGCAGGGGCCAAGTTTGCGGGGGCCATCAAGGTAGGTATATATCGTAGAATGTAACCCTTTCTTTCGGCTAATTCTCTTGTCATTGCTACTATTCGGACACTCCGACAACGTAGCGTTCCACCCGCCACACGGCCACCCCAATGAAGATGAGACAGCCGAACGATGCGAACCATGAACCATGAACAGAAGATGTCACCCACGCTTTGGTGGCGTTTGTGGGGCCAGTGCATTTGATCGACACACGAAGCTTGGCAACTTGAAGCCCAAAGCTCGTCGGCCCATCGACACCTAAGCTCAGGAAATCTCCTACTAGCTTCAGAAAGTTGGAATATCCATCGGAGCAGAATCCGAGACGCGCTCAAGTAAACCTAAAATTTTTATTATATCCGTTACAGAAAGCAGATGAGATGACACGCAGTGAATGGGAAAGTGGGTGCCTAGGCACTCGTCATGATCGTCGTCGTATGTGGTCATTTGCTGCCACACAATAATCTGCGCGCCCTGGCGAGGCTACGTTGGGACGTTCAGTTCTGGGCCTGAGTCCGTAAGGGGAGGTGATGAGAAGGAGTGACCCTTCAATTGTTTTCCTTGATAAGGCGGTTTGTACGCCCTGGCGAGGCTAACATGACGTTTTTTCTCCTTATTTTCTTCTTCCTCCCTCTCGTTCACCGGTAGCTGGACAGTTGTCTATGCATAGTCCCTCCACCCCATATTTATGCACCAGTCCGTCTCTTTAGGTATCTCCCTTGGAAGTACTTGCGAGCAATTTTCTGGTCCAGATAGCCTCTCGCCACATTGCGGAGGAGAGGGGCGTTCAGAAGTGATAGATCCAGCTTAGGTCGTCGGGTTTTTTCCATCGGATCCTTCCTTATAAATACTTGTGCTGTAACTCGACTTGGGAGGACAAAACAACCCGACCAAGTCATCAGCCGCAGCAAGAAAGATATCTTGGGATCCATTTAGACCCAACGTGACCCAACAAGAGCAGGGTCCTGGGGTCGAGGATGCTCAAGTTTCTCAAGTCGGAAGAAACACGCCGTGCGATAGATCCCACTGTTTGCCAGAATTGGGGGACCAGAACCTCTCCAGGTTTTGGCTCGCTAGTGCATTAGGTTGGCAGGTAGGTACTTACCTGTTAAGCTGCCTACATTTTACAATGCCCCCTCTTCCACCCCCCTAATATGGCCCGGCCCTCTTATCCCATCCCTCCTTTTCATTGCTGCCCTGTAAACAAGGAATTTCGCATAAAGTAGCGTCAAGGGGTTGTCACCTGCCTTATGGAGGAGATGAGCACAATAGCTCCCGGGTATGTACACACATGCATAAGAATAATTAAGGAATTTGTCAGGGACCTTTGAATGGCGTACTGCCCACTGCACAGTACCTACATTACTTACATCTTGCAAGTTGTTATTCATCATCGCAGTACCCGTGTTTATATTTTATACATACAAAGGCATGTACTTTTGTTCTAGAGGTCCTCTTGTCTTTTTGCTTACACAACCTACATGGTGCGTTACAAAGTCAAGTCGCTAATCCTTTTCTTTTTAAAAAGCGATCGCTCCTGCAGATTCTACCTGGTGTCATGTCAAGGTAATTTTCACTTTCAGGAAGGTACTCTGCCCGCTTGTGATAGGTACTAAGCGGCCAAGGAGTACAAGCCAGCCCACTGAAGTCTGCTCAGGGGCAAGTCCTGGACCCTGATCCAGACTTGGACCCAGACTGGGCCATGTTCAAAGAACGGGCGGCCTTTCCCAAAGACTGGGCCGCTAGAAAGAGATTTTCTTGCCAAATTTCAGCTACTTCTAGTCTTAAGTTGCTTACTGCCCGCCGTGTACAACAAAACCTCGGTGGAAAGAGGGTGATAGTGTTCTATCACTCATGGAATATAAGTGGCTCAGAGTGGTTTTGGTACAGTAAGTATTACCTATCTCATGCAATTTCCCCTGTACCTACAGAAGTGGTTTGACACAAGCCAAACAGAGTTTATTCTCTGTGTTTCCCTTTCTGTTTCCCTCCTATAGGTATGTGCCATGCCTGCCGTTTGGAATTACTGATAGTAGGTATATCATGTCTGATACCTAATCGGAAATCTGGCAAGTGGTACCTTTGGACAGCACGACCTCATGCTGCGCAGTGACGCTTTAAGAGATATACCCTTTCTTGTATGCTCCTATCACCCAAAGGCCCAGATTTAACGCTACCTAGTTGGAAAGAAAAGATACACCTTTACATTATTAGATACTTAGATAGTCAGGATTGGCTAGGTGATTATTACAACATCCACTAGTCAAGAGTGACCATGATGTATAACAGCATAGTAGGTTTTACCCTTTGTTTGCTTATAAGAAACATTGATGACTAGCAACCCTCCGTTCTGCCATAAAGAGGTAAAATAGAACTATAGCAATATCATTCAAGCCATTACTAATCAGCATCTACGTTTGGTACAAGGACTACGCCGCCTTGTTAGTCAAACTACAACAAGCCATATAACCGGCTATACTGCTATATACTAGTAACAGAAGCCTTTGTGTCTTGTCAGTGTTACCTACAAGTCCATTAGATATGTTAACAACATACCAGAATCTATAGAATGCTATGCTAATGGTCTTCCTTAGCAGTTAGCACATGTATCCTTGGCAAAGACCATCACAACTGAGAATCGTATCTGGCAAGATTAATATCATCAACAGCGCCATGAGCCCACATGAGCCAAGCTAGGAATTCCAACTTGGTGGAACCATAAAGTTGGACTTGCCTCCAAACAACATCCGCCATTGCTGCCCGATGTGACCCGCTTGTTCCCGTTTTGTCCGCGTGATTCGCAGGCACTAGTATTTGTCGCTAGGTAGCAACCGTTACCGGACCGAGCTGAAGAGGCAAGAGCTCCCTCTACCTACTTAACTTATTTCAAAACTACCCAGGGGTATTTGAGGAAGCCACCCTGGCTAGTAGCAAAAATAAGATACATCTGTTCTTTCCTACTCTACCTACTTCGTAGAATCTGGCGGGGTTCATAGAGCAACCCAGTTCAAACATGGCTGACATGGAAGGAACTGTTGTCATGGACCAACAGAACGCAATGAAGGTATAGATTTCCCCAAGTTAAGTGTCAGGCCTCTAGGCAGCAGCAACTATTTAACCTTAGGCCAATGTCACCAAGTGATATCGTACGTTATTCACCCCTTTCAGGCTAGCTCTGGATTATTTTAATAGAACAAAATCTTTACCCTAGATGTCCTTTGCCCCAGACGTTCTATCTAGGACCGGGTATACAAGCTGACGGTGCAGCCGATTACGGTTTTCTGCACTGCTTCTGCAACAAGTTCTGCACGGCAAAGCTGACGGTAACACAGGAGGAGGTATAATAGGTAAGCCATCTCAGACAACAGCGCGGTGCCTGCTTAGTACCTACCAGCAAACGAACATAAATGCCTCCATTGCTACGGTACCACAGACTCCTGCCATCCGCCCCAGCACATCCCCTCATGCATGCCGACGCACACCGCAGACCAGGTACAGTCACACTCGCAGCCCGGCCACTGACGAACTACTGCTCACTTCTCATCTTGCCCGTCCGATATTATACGAGCCTACGCTAAGAGAGCAGCAGGCATCCTCGTGTGGAGAACTGCGGATCTTATTTGGGTTATTCCTCCAAGTCCATCGGATATAATATACCCACGAGGAGGTGGGCTGCCCCCGTTAGCAAACCATTGTCTTTTTCATATTTATTCTACCTATACCGGCTCAACTACACCCACTCGAACTCAGCATCGCCCCTGGATGTGTATATTGGTTGATAATTGTCACGCCAGACCTGACCCGAGTCCCTCTGACACCGCATTACTTTCAACTATCGCAACGCACAAGCCACCATGTAGGATTAGGGCGAGAAGAGCGAGGATTTTGGCGGAATATACACTATACATTTCGTCTACTCACGAAAACGAACCTGGTCGACTACTAAATATGCTAATGATGGGTTTATTCAAGTCTCAGCGGCCGCCCATCCTTGCTATCGTTCTCACCTTGGGGGGCGACGTCCCTGCCGATCCGCAGCACTGGACGCAACAACCATCTAAGCCAAACTATAAACCTTCCTATCAAGCCTCGGCAGTTGGAGTAACGCACTGATTTATTATTGCTGCATGCAAGTCACATCGTATCACCACATGTGGTGAACCCCAGTCGGGAAGACCAACCTGGGCACAGGTCTACGAGGATGATTGCAGGATAGGCTCGTGGTTATCACGCCCTCAAGAAAATTTGAAGCACTACATTGACAAATACTAATATTTGGTATATATTCGGATGTAGCTACGCTGACACCCCTGGGATAGAAAAGAAAATAGGTTGGGCCAGGTTCGAGAAACCCCATTATCAGGCCCTCGTTTGGCGACGGATGAGATGAACACGGCGGAGGTCAATGAGATCGCGGAGCATATACGGCGCGACGAATTGCTAACATTTAGTCCACGACAAAATCACGGAAGCGAAGAGAATCCCGCTATCGTTTACATGTTCGCCATTTCCCCAGGCATCATCGATCTATATGAAGATATGCATGCGGACTACCCCAGAAGTTACTCAGCCAGCGAGACTACTATCGTGGTCTACTAGAATGCACGGATATATGCATACAGCATCAAGATCAATAAGGCTGATGTTCTTGGGCGGGCTAGCCTGTAGGGAGTGCAAAGCGCCCATGCAGAAGACAATCCGGGGGACGCGAACTGGTCGCCTACGAGGGTACCTACTCTATTCCGATTCTCACGTGGGCTACTAGCCTGGGCGCCATTGTTGCTTGAAGAAGACACGTCAAAGGTGTCGGGCGATCTTTTCCCTTGATGTTCAAGCATCTAGACCAATACGAGGCCCTTTCATGAACAAATATATCGACTGGGGGACTCTAGAGGCAGCGCGTCTTGGGTTAGCGGATGTAAGATTCGGGGAATTTTAACCGACTGTTACTCTAGATGCAACCCTACACATGCGCCAGGATGCATCTCCATCCTTCCTCTCGCTGCTTCCCCCCAACCTAAGACTAGCGAATGAAAGACGACGAGAGAAAGAAGCAAAAATAGGTGAGGAAACTAACCGAACCCGTGCGACTGCGTCTACCTGGTGGGTTTCGACTTCTTTCTAGAGGAGTGGGATACGGTGCGGTGTCTTGGGTAAAATGTTACATTGAGACCTAACTGGGGCTCACGACTACTGAGCACTGGAATTTCCGGTGGAAAGACGAAAAACGGCCTGCAAAAGAGGGACGGATCGTGGTCAAAGGAAAAATACGGGGATGGAGGAGACAAAATGTGCTGGAGACAATATCGAATACAGCCAACCGATGAACGCAACCGGCAGCCCACTTATCAGCCAAGCGGAGTTTAAAGGCTTGTAAGATCGGATGATGTTGAGGATATGTCGGGTAATACGGGCTGAGCGACTGGTGTAAGCGGCATAAACGCTTAAGCATGTCCGACAGATTACTGGCAATCCGCCTGACCAGTTTTATTTAGTCGCCCAAGGTTACCCTGCATCGCGTTACCTACACGCTGTGGTTACGCTGGCGGATCCTATACCTAGCGACTTAGGCATGCAAGGCCTCCGGCCACTGTTCGGGGCCTCGCCGTCGAAGGAACAATTGCTAGGAGAGGGAAGGGGAAGACGCGATGGTTGGTACGGGTCTAATTTCGGTACGTCTATTAATTCCCTGTTTATAGTGTTCGGACTGCTTAAACAACACCCAAATACTCGAATGGGAAGAGGTCCCATTCTGTCACCTCTCTGGTGCCGGCGGCGTGGTAGAGACAGACAACTATCTACGTGGTCGACTCGCCGGAAGTCGGCATAGTGGGCAATGGCGGCACAGAATACGTTCAGTGGAAATAACATACAAATGAGCGTTGGACGGTAAATGGGTCGAGCTATGTATGCCCCGGCAGGCTGGCGTTTGCTGTGTTGGGGAAAAGGTCCTGTTTGTCTGTCAATTGCGACGGCACGGGACTACGCTAAGCTTTCGGTGTTTGCCAATAGTGGTAGCGGAAGGTATTGGTATATTATTTATATCAGACCTGCAGATATCAGACATACGGTATGCAGCTCGCAGCTCGCAGCTCGCAGCTCACAGCTCACAGCTCACAGCTCACATCATACCTTGACCAAAACTGACCTGTCGAAAGTAGATCAACGTGGTCCAGAACCAGGGGTCGTACCTCGCTGTCCTCACATTTCTACATGCCCGCCCAAGGTACATGGTAACCTCTAGATTGTTGGGTACAGATGACCACAAAGAGGCCCAAGATGCGACAAGGGGACGGTGCGCTCAAGCACAACAAGCAACCCAGCTAACTGTGTATAGGGAGGCATAGCAAAAGTATCGATGCGCTACTGATATGTCGCCAGGGCTCTTCGTCTTCGGGTTTAGGGTCCAGATAGACGTACCGAATCCATGTCATGCATGTCCCAGGGTCGATACCTTTTCAGCAATTTGGAGACATGACAAGTTACAACCGCTAGCCCCACGGCCAATGTCTGATGATCGTCTCGGTAAGCCTCAGCAATGTCGAGACAAGACTTCGGGATGCTTAGCCACAAGGCTGCCGTGCCGATCTACGTTCTATTGCCATTCTGCGATGACTACAGTCCAGGAGACTAGACTACCATGACACTGACACTAAAAACAACGCACTCACAGCACTCAATCTCTGGTACTTTGATTACTTCGAAACCAGCAACGACTTATGCGGTATAGCCACGGTCATCTCCAACATGGCCTAACTGGACGCCTGAAGCTTAACCCAGCCTCAGGCTCATTCTCAAACAGGGACAATGTCTATCGAGCTTCTACTCGTAAGAGTAAGATGCCGTGGCCCGTGGACCTGGGAGTCGCCACGGTTGATATATCCTTATATCGTGGATTAGGCACATAATACCTACCAGGGAGTAATCAGTGGGTGGGTACCTCGAGATGGGTACACGAGTCAGCGCCATGACTGAAAGGCGGTTAATGCGCTTACGTACGAGTAGGTTGATCATAGTTCTTGGCGTTCAATTAATTAGATCCCGAACATCCTCATTAAAGAACAATTATCAGCGACAGCGTCGGCAAGATACTTTCACACCGTTCTGTGTGTCCCTGGCGGGCGGTTTCATTGCTTCGTCCTTCTTCCCTTTTCTTGCCAAGAAAAGCATCAAGGTGTTGAATGCTCTTCAATGCCGGTCATGGGTCATTGTTTGGTCCCGTTGGTCCTTTACTTTCAGCCTCTCTTGATTTAACGCATCTCGCCTTTTTCGGACGAATTCGCAGTCGCTGGCCCCACGTCCCGATTCTCATCAATGAAACTGTTACGAGTTTTAACTCCTACTCTAAGCTGGGCTGCTCTTTTTCTATCCTAGGGAATCTAGCATCTAACATCTAGAATTAGATGGGCTAATTTTTTGATCGTCTGACCGCCAGTCTGTCAAACATCAAAGGGTGCGAGTAGGTGTGGAGTGTGAGTGGACTGACTGACTGATAGGTTGCGAAGAGGTGGAAAGGTATACGATACAAGACGGTACGCACATGCTAGTTCAATATGACTGTCTGCGTTGTTCCTTTGGTGTCGCTTGTTTACGCTGAACGCGACAGATGTAAACCCCGATTTATCAAGGAATGCGGGATAAAAATAAGTTTGAAGTGGGGAATAAGACACAGTTTCTTTTGGTTGAACATGTGTCTGCTGCATCGTCATAACGTGATAGCTTTTGAAACGTACGACTGCATGCGACAACTGACAGATCTTGCTCTATCACTCTTCACTAGGCCCCGCTGTCATTTTTTCCTCTTCATGCCATGCACGCAAAGGTCCGAACTACCTACCTAAACTCGTTGAAGGCCATTCCACAATATCACTTTACCAAAACGGGATAAGAGAATAGTATTAAGGCGAATGAAGAATTCAAAGGTGTTGACCATGTTTATTTCCCCCGAGTCAAAGCCCAAACGCGAAGCAGTCCCACTCTAGTCACAACCTAGCGTGTCTACTTAACCTAGGGCAGAAGTCAATCGCGATTTCAAATCGAGGGATCGTCGCTCGAGCGGTCTAGGCCCGGCGTTTAATCCGTACAGTCGTGGCGGTGGGAGACGAGTAAGAAATAAAGGAAGCACGCAGAAGAGGGGGAAAGTCTGGCATCTCTGTGCGTCTGATTCAGCTTAGTAGGCTGGCTTCAGCTAGCCAGATCGCTCGCGAGGTGGCCGAAGTAAAGAAACAGGACAAGCAGGAAAAGAAAAAGAAAAAAAAGACAGGGCGGTACGTAGGTAGGTAGGGTGGGTAGCTAGCTGGGTAAGGTGGATTGTTGTTGCAACGGCCGTGATATGTTCAGTCATAACACAAGCATGCTTAAGAGATTGATAGAATGTAACAACTTCGTTGAAAAGACGGGACGAGGCAAGCAGTCAGGCAGCCAGGCAGTAAGGCAGTCGGTCGTGCGGCTCATTGCGCGACGCGAAAAAAAAAAAAAAGACGTTGCAGAAAGAATATTCTACCGATGCTCGAAGCTGCTTGGTCAGAAGCATCCGGAATATTTCTGTAAGACACGGGTAAGGGGTGCCGGCCGTCCGATGGGTTGATGGTCATGGCCCCTCGCTGATATGCGTATGCTGTGTAAGCGCTCGCATTCGCAGGTTTTTGTCCGTCTACACCGGTTGAGCCCGATGGATATGGCATGGCATGGCATGGCATGGCGTGGCCTGCATGGTATGACACAAAAAAAGACGAAAGCTTGTACAGCAGTCAGTCTCAGTCAGCCATCCGCTATAAGGCAGACAGCACAGCACCTTTGATTCCAGGCAGGGCGCGTGTAATTGGCATGCTACCTGTTCCGGAACCAGATATGTTATTGCGACCCCCGGGCGAACACTACTCGGTTTGATTGGACAAGTCACCGCTGGATGGACCTTCTGCAACGTAACCGATTGATACAACAACGGGGACAAACTCAGATAGTCGAACACAGGCATGGGGAAAAGGCCAATGGCCGGGTTGGCACTGAATCGCCACCCCGTATGCTGGTAAGATTCATGTCAGACACGATATACGACGTGAGGTGATCCCAGCTCGGGACTTCTCAACTTCACTTTGAAACCTCAGCTTCCCGCGGGCCGGCTGGTGAGGCTTGACCTCGGCTCGTCCTCATCCGTCGACCTCTCCCTGTCCGTCTGTCTGGCTGGCTGTCCGTGCAGGTGCAGCAGTAGAGAGCTGTACGGCGTAGCAGGTGTATAAGCCCATATATCCACCGTAATCAATCTGATACGACGGAAAGGTCCGTGCTGGCATGCGGCTCGAGGCAGAGTACGGAACCGAACGGGAAGCCAGCGTCGCCAAGTCCTCGGGAACAGATCGACAAGGTTAGACGGATAAGTAGTGTTGATACCAAATATGGAATCTTCTCGCCTTAGGAACGTGGGCCCCAGCTCCCAACTGTTAAAGTTGTCCAAAAGGGCGGGCGGGCGCGTAGATGGACATGTCTCTTGCCATGTCACCCCCTGTCACCCCCTGTCAGTTCTCGTTGTGGTAGGTATTACACATAGGTACTTACCATGGACTTGATTAGAGCCGGATTGTACGGCACAGTCCGGTTGGGACTTTCGGCCGTTGCCCGTCCGGCCTGCCGTCGTTGATTGGCTGTACCTTTGTCGTAATTGATTTTAGGTGCGTATCCGAACCAGGAACGGGCAGTGAGTAAGCTGACCACCCCATCGGTACAAAGGTCGAACTAGTGCTCACTGCCGACCAACTGGGCCGAAAACGGAGTTTCCTGTCTTGTAAAAGTGGTCCCTTCATAGACGTCTGAACGACTTGGGACTGGGACGGGACTACGTGTTGATGCCGGGCATGAGGCCGCCATGGTGACCGACCATAGTAGGTAATCGGAACGTTCGTAAGAGCTGCAGAGTAGCGAGACAGATCCGACCATGTCACATCGAACTAGTGCCCGTCATCTGGCTGGCTGATTCTGTGCATTGGTTCGCGCGTCAAAAAATCCTAGCCCCATGATGAACATGTCACGAGATGCCTTGAGTAAGGCCCAAGCCGTTTTGGCAAGCATAAAATACCTACCACTTATAGAATAGGTTTGCAGGGTTTATCGTACCGCATCGTACCGCATCGTACCGCACCGTACCGTACCGCACTTCAGCGTCGCATCGCATCGCGCGCATAACATAACGTAGCGTGGGGTGATATGGATGGTATGGGTGGCAGGGATGGTATAGGGGGTGTAGGACGGGTGTGGCGTGGCGTCAGGCTGTTGTTCGTTGTATGCTACAATGGGGCATGAAGGGTTTCCGCAGTAGCAGTCCAACATATTGCGCAAGGCTGAACAGTTTCGGCCCTACGCTTGACGCTTGCCAGACAGACAAAGCCCGATTGGTAGTTAGTATGTCATTTCGTCGCACAGCATGCTGCAGACGACTCAGTCGAGCAGTTAACCACCTATCGACGCCGTAAGAGCTCGAACTAGGTCTCACGATTCTGACGTAGTGCGGCGTAGGAGGTCTACGAATCGACTCGAGTCGGACCGCAGTCCGGCAAACGACCAGGCGAATCAAAAGTCGACCGCATCCCGAGATAGGTTCGGCTTCATGTAAGTGTTGCCTGATTGCGCCCTCGACAGGCTGTATCGTTGATTTGCTGGTTTATTAATAATTATTCGATCCGTGCCTTTCCTTCCCCACGATTCCAATGCCGCTTGTTTAAGCGAGCTGCTTGGAGTGCGTGGATGAGCGACAATACCCCATTTGGGCCGGCAGGAACCTAACCTAGATAAGCTCAGCTAACGTTTGAAAGGATTGTGATGATGCCAATCTGTTAAGCTGGGCAACGAACGGCGCCCAACCTATTCCAACTTGTCCCGATAAGGCGAGAAGGAAGGGCTCAACAACTTCGTCTCCCTAAAACAGAGAGGCGCGTCTGCCGAACCACCAGGCCTTCACCTGCCTCGCATAAGTGCTCGTTCGCTCGCTCGTTTGTTCATACGCCCGTTTGTCAAGGATTCGATGGTTCGTTCTCGGAAAGCATCGCAGCCGTATATTGCCGGGGGGCGTGCGTGACGACACGAGCTCCAGTAGCTGCTCTTCCCCCATCGGACCTCTCTTGCGTCTTTTTCTGACGCCTGATGCAGTCCATGCCGCATACCTGCATGGCGTCTGCTTATCTGGGGTATCGGGCTAATTCATAATGTACTATAGCTTATGCAAGTAGGCAGCGAGGGTGCCTGCCATGTCATGCCAGCGGCTTCGTCCACGAGACTACAATGTCTGCAGCTGTAGACGTACCGGCCAGTGTTCTTCGGGTCCGGGGTGGATTTTTGAGCACACCACCGTGCACACCGAGCCGCGAGGCTCGGGTCATACAGCTAACTTAGGTAAATGCGTATGCCGATGTACGTGTACGGGAAGGTATTGTGGTGGATAGATATGACAGTGAGTAGTACGTACTCAACCTACCACAAATATATGTAGACGATGCACTCCCTACACGTACATTGATGGACGACGAGTATTGGCTGTCTTCTATAGGGACACGTGAGGAAATCTGTCTGCTTGTTGGTCTGCCTGTTTGTTGATTTGTCTGCTTGCTTGTCTGCTTGGGATCGTCTACGTAAGCTGCTGGTGGCTGTGTTGGTTGACCCGAACTTGCAATCCAATCTGCGTTGAACAGAATAGAGGATTTGATATTCAATTTCTAGGTCCAAGTAGGTATGGTTCCATGTCTCAAAGGGTAATGATGCATTTCTTCGTTCCACGGATAATTCTTACTTGTACCTATTCATACATAAATCAATAAGTAGGTGCAGAAGGAAAGCGCTGTTCGAGTGCCCACATATACCTACTCGTATGTACTATTGTCTTGCAAACATGTACTAGGTACCAGTACCTAGAATGATGTACTGTATGTCTGTATCAATTTGGATACATTAAGTAGGGTAACAAGTACCCGGGTAACGTACTCGCCTACAAATGTATCCAGGTTTCTTAGGTAAGTACGAACGTGCATCCTTTAAGCCCTGACTGTCTGGGAAAGAAGCCAGGAAGCCAGGAGGGAACCTATTCCCATCGTTGTATCATGAGATCCCCGGTAGGAGGAGTTCGAATTTACCTGACCGTACCTACTGTACGTAGGTAGAAATATAGGTATGCTGTTGGTTACCTAGGTAGGTATGGAGATAAACAGGTACTTCGGCACGTGGCGGCGTTGCCTGCGAGGAGGGTCCCAACCCCCAACCTGCATTGCACCACAGGTTGGCGGCTATTGGTTGACTTGAGCTACCCCAAATTTCGCCCAGCTACGTATACGTACAAATGTCCTTGGCGGGTGAACAAGGGGACAGCAGACATAGGTACTTCAGTTGTAATTAGATGGACACAGCACTAGAAAATAGATTATGTAGGTACTTACACAAGTAGCGGCCTACTTGTACGCCCGGTCTAGGTTTTGTTATCGTTCTGCCTTGCTCGAATGTTACCGTACCGAGTAAAAGATTGATAGGCTTGGCTTGATCATCCTCTTCGCCATTATAGTACGGAGGGGCTATCGCGTCACCTCATGTCGTCTTGGCAGTTTCTTTTTTCCTCCTTCTGTCGCGACCTTCTCTTTATGGGCAAATTGTTTATTGCGGTGACAATTCCGATATGGAAGGTTTTCTAGAACATGCCAAGGCTGCGGGCAAGGGAAATGAGGGAGGTTGTAACCGAATACGATACTATTGATGTTGTACAGTATGACAGTTTTCAGTTTTACAAGTCTTTGATGCGAGAAAGCCTACAGCTTACCTATGCAACCATTAGGGCTGGGAACAGATTTACAATATCGCTTTTTCCTTCTAGAAGGATTTCTTTTCTGCCTTTTCTGTCATCATCGGTTTTCTTTTGCCACTGCAAAGCATAGTACCACTTGTAGATGGCCTGTGTCTACGCAGGTACATATTATGTACCTTATATAGGTACCTGATAGGTGTACAGAGAGGCTCTACATACATACCTACCTTAGTCCTTGGTTGAGCAAAGGTAACAAATATAGGAATCCTGCAGCTGACATTAATCTAGGATGATTATATAAACGAGAACTTCAAGGTAAAGCCTTATCGTCATGTATGCGTGCATGTGTGTAATTGAGAATCCTCATCAGCATATTTAGTTGCAGTTGTGCTTATAGGAACATACTATTTTGAAAATATCGCGGTGCTCAGCGTCCTATTGAGGATTTTGGCCATGATCTTGACGCAGCAATTTGGGTCAACCATGCAGAAGCTTATTAAGCTACAGACTGTTGATATGTAACAGTGTAGTTTAAACCAACCCCGTGATCTATCTGCCAGGTGGAGTACCTACAGAGCAGATGGCCGTGTAGGTATACCGACCCTTGTCCCGACAGATGCCTACTAGGTAGTACGTTATGGAGCTAGCCTACGTATATACTTAATATTCCTCCTACCTTATACTTTTAACACATTGCATGTACGTGTAGCAAATGCCACCACGACTTTGTCGCCTTGGGTACATGGTTGACCATGTCCCTTTACTAAGTACCTATTACCAAAATACCAGGGTCGCTACCTTGCTTGCAGCACATCAGCAAGGGTTATTTACAGTACCTCGTAAGTACTCTTTGCATGCGGCGCATTTTGTATCACAATCTTGGTCATGTGAACAACATCATCAGGCTCGAGGCCTGATCTTCTTTTTTAGCTCACCGCTTTATACATTTCACTTCTCAACCCGACGGTGGAGTCTATTCAGTATCTATACCATGACTCCTCCCCTCCGTCCAATTGTCCGGTACCGGTATGCGGAAACAACAAATATGTGTAACGTACCGTGCTCGCAACCCTACTTGTCAACAGCACCTCCCCGGATGTCAACCATCTGATGCTACTGCTGCTGCTACCTACGAGTAATTGCACGCGCACGACGCGTTTGTCTTGGTAAAAGTTGTTTACCTCTGGGAATTCCGGTTGCTTGGGTCACCTACCGGGAGTAGAAGGATTTCGGTTCTATCTGCTTGGGCCAAACTTAGCGCCGGCTTTATCTTGGTTATATTTGTTTCTTTTGTGAGGGTTTCCAGGAAGGGGCGGGGGATGTGATAGATCAGGTTCCCCATCAGGTAGGTACAGGTGAAAATTTGTTCCTCTCCTATTTTATCTGATATTGACAGATTTTTTTTCTTCGCACCTGTCCTTGTCCACCAATTGGCTTTTTTTCCCGCGTCATGCCTTCGATATCAACATAAGAAAGATTGAGATCAAGCGCCACACCCGCCCATTTACAACATGCCCCTTTTACCCATCGTACCAGAATAAGTCACCAGTGGTGGAGCATTAGCGGCACTAAAACCGGGGAACAATTTCAGTGGGCGGGATGCAGCCATTCGGAATTCTTGCCAGCATTTGGCGTGGCTTGGCTGATTTTGATCTAGTTCGCAAAGCCGGGAGACCTGGTGAGGAGAGACGTTTTGACGTTCCATAGGTCCAATTTCACCGACCGAACAGGAACCTACCACCCTACGTGTCAACGTGGATAATGTCGGATGAAAAAACGTGCGCTGAAGACCGGGGGGGCAGTGAGATGTCAAAGCTGCACAATCTAGGACTTCTCATCCTGAATTGTGGTCAAAGACTGACAGGATATGGTGATATATCACCATACATAAGAGATTAAGTAAACTTTATCCAAGTTACTGAGAAAATCCATACATCTCGAACGTAAGATGCGTCTGTTGCGTAGTTTATGCAATGCGATAAAAAGAGATTTTTGCAAACTCAAAAGGGGTTGATGATGTCACTTCAGGATATGAAAGACGTTTTGGTAGGGCGCGGGATACCAATTATAAAATCATTTGCTTGTTGACCAGGTTCGTAGTAGTAGTGGAGTGGCAGGTAGGTGTCCAATTATATTTAGCTGTAGAATGTTTTCCTCTATTGACTCTGGGGGGGGGGGGGGGGGGGCGGGGGGGGGGGGGGGGGGGGGGGGGGGGGCGCGGGGGGGGGGCGGGGGGGGGGGGGGGGGGGCCCGCCCCCCCCCCACAGGACAAGTCGAGGGG